>CM060913.1:886588793-886961293 GCA_030737875.1 Allium sativum
AATAAAAACCATTGCTTAATGACCTAGGAGAAATGAAGGCATGTTAGAAGAAAGAAGCATGGCCACGAAACCAAGAAACAAAGGAGGTAAAATTTGTACTGAGAGTTGTTGCTCACTTAAAAAATGAGATAGTTGGAGAAATCAGGAACAAAGGGCAAAAGACCAATGCTAGAAAACGAAGAGGAAGACATGATTTTCTTAACCAATTCACCAAAGCCTTCTGCTATAGGTGGTAAAGGTGTTTCTTTGGAATTAAGGTCATCAAAGGAGAAAGAGAATCCCAACACATGGAGTATCGCGGCAAAAACCCTAGGGGTCTCAGATAAATAGACATCTATTTGGGAAGCTACCTTCGGAGGAGTTGTAGGAAAATCGATATTCGTGTTTTTACAAGGAGTTTGGTCCACAGTGCCTTTAGGTCTCTTAGAGGGAGAACACTTAGAAATCATATCCACAAGTTTTCTTTTGACGACTTCTTTAGGTTTGGATAAGGCACTCCTCAAAAAGGGAGTCTTTTCCTTAGGAACCAAAGAAGACAAAGCAATCCTACTTGATTCAGAATGAATGACACCTAAAGTGTCACAAATAGGATAAGATAATAAAGGGAGTTCGACTATTACTAAAATTTGAATTATATCAGTGAACCGTGTACTTGAAGCATTAGGGAATATGGGAGAATTGGAGGAAAAGGAGCATTGTACCCAGCGATAATGATAGGATTCCTTTACGAGAAGAAGTTAGTGGAGGTTGCCCAATTATGTTTTGATTAGTCGGAAGAATATAATGTTTGTGAAGAACACCAGGGGTCAACAATGAAGATATGTTACCTAACTTTTCAGAAGCAGCAGTGAGAAGGTCTACTACATCCTTATCTATAAAGCTTCGAAGCTTAGGAGTTGCGTCTACATAAAAAACGAGGAGTAAACAAATTGGTAGGAGCGAAAAAGGTAAAGGGAAATAAATAAAGGAGGCACTCAAATCCCATAATTGGAGTGTTAAAATTTTCAGAAATACCAGATGGGCATCGTATAAAAAAAATGTGTCTCCCAAACTTTAAATCTCACCGTTCCTTCGAATAACAATTTCTTTGTAGGATTCGCATGGAAAATTTGATGGTTCGGCTTATTAAGCTTAGAAGGACGAACCAGGTAATCAAGAAGGGAAGGGCTTAAGTAGGGCGGCAATTAGACCCAACCCGATGGACTCGGACCCAACCCGATGGGTCTCATTTCTACGCGGGTCAGGTTTTGTCGGGTCAAAACTATACATTTCAAAAATCTGGACCCGACCCAATCTTTGGTTCGGTTCGGGTCCGATTGAATAATAACACTAAAAGTACATAGATTTCAATGCTCTTTGGTTGTGTGTTTCGGTTCGGGTCGATATGGATCGGGTTTGATCGGGTCCTGATGGTATTTTTCATCACCTAGACCCAACGCGAGACCCATCGGGTTCGGTTCGGCTTCGGACCTTTTTTGGTCGGTCCAATTCGGGTTTTTGGTTCTCGGATCTAATTTCTATCCCTAGGCTTAAGGAATGGTTTCCTGACTACAGAGACAAAAGCTCAAGGCCTAAAGGGTAGGTATAAGTGTTTAGGTAAAGCTGAATAGGGGCAATCTTTAGATGTCGTAAAAATCGAGCAATATAGGCCTGAAGAGGAACGAAACCCCCATGCCAAATATGAATAGCAGAATAAGCAAAATATCCTTCTAGAGGAGATGCAATAGTGTCGGTCTTGCACGGAGCAATGGCTTCCACACTAGAAATGTTAAAATATCAGAGGATGGCATCAACCTCCTCTTGTGATATAAATAAAGAATGCTTTTTAATAACACCAATCTTTTTCGAAGGATAAGTGTAAAGTGACAAGATGGGGTTATTAACATGTTTAACTCCAACATTTCTCTTTCCCGTGATGTCTGGTGTAATGTATTCCTTTTCCTAAATCAAAATAAAATTTCATCAAAATAAAGGGCAATTTTAATCCTTCTGAAAGCACTTCCAAAGAAACAATATTTGTGCCAAGCCTGAAGTGTATGCTTTCGGAAGGATAGGGATTACCGGAAGTACCGAAAGCACCCAATTGTGTCATCAACCAACTCATGTATAAACAATGGAAACTGATATTGATGATGAAACCGATTTACATCAACTTCGCCAGTCGAGTTAGGTTTTTTGATAGACAAATAGGGAACTTAATCACACAACTGGTTCGATGCACATTAACAATGCTCTAAAGTCATCAAAAGCTGAAACTAAACAAGCGGGATTGTTATGCGCAAATCCAAATTGTGTAAGTAAAATTATTGCAATATTCAAATGGCGTATTTGAAATCAAACTGATGAAAGCATTCCAAATGATTTTGAAATGAAAACGATAGCCTACCTCGATTAAATACTAAAGAAAATTGTTGATGCTTGCACCCGAAAATTTTGAAATGCAGGAAAATAAGGAGGGAAGCAAAGGAAACTAGCAAAGGGAAATGAAGCAAGTATTTATAGGCAAGAAATGTTGGAAACCAAAAAGGTTTAACTTGGAATGACGAAAAGACCCCTTCTCACGAGGAGGGAGGGAAAATGTTACTACTAGATTTCGGCACCGAAACTAGGTTTAGGCGAAGGGGTATCGGAGCATGACAAACAATAAAAGACGGTTTTGGAAGTAAGAAACCGACAAAAACAATGAACAAGGAGCCGAAAGCACTTGTTCCTACACCAGAATATAGAGCCATCAAAAGAGAACGAAGGTCAATAGTCAAATACGGAACAAAAAAAGAATTACCAGCATCGGTTGATTTACTATTGACAATCATTGAAAAGATAAAGTATACTATCAGAATACAATACCCATAACAAACAAAAGCAAGAGATTATCGAAAAAGTAGAAGTTCCAATAAAAGTGATATCGCTACCAACATGCTTGGTAGCGACTCAAAAAGCAATCAACCAAAAAACCAATACCGAAAGCAGGAATAAAAATGACTCAGCATATGTTCCATCGATACCAACACAAGCAAGAAAGCTCGATACCGGCACAAAGAGATAGTGGCGAGTCAAATCCAACACTAAAAGCAACCAATCGGAAGTTAACTCCGAGAGTACACAACACGACACGGAAGCAGAACAAAGAAGAATGGCCGGAAGCATGTGCCGAAACCAGAGTGTTAGAGTCATAAAAGAGAAAACACAAGGCCAAGATGGACAGGAAGGGAGGCTATCGATACTAATTTGCTTAGTATCGATACCGACAATAGGAAGTTACATGTAAGTCATCAGAGGAAATCCCAAAACCTTGCTATCGCAGAATCGACACTAGATCTAAAAGAGGCTGAAGTAAACAAAAGTTCATGAAAAGGTAGGCTACCCACACTAACATGCTTAGTGTCGATACCGGAACTAAAGAGGACAATAAATCAAAGGCTATACTCAAATGTTATCAAAATATGGCAAAGCTCAATATTTTCTATAGAAATTAGGGGATGGTATCAAGGATGAAAGCAGATAGGAAGGAAATCCATATTGTTAGCCTACTTTGTGAACAGGCTACCCAAAGCCAAGGACTTGAGTATGAACTTACATTGATTGGAGATCACTTGGATGGGGTGATAGAAGGTTGGAAAACTTGAATTATACATGAATATGCCATTGGATTGGATCCCCCCTTTCAGATCGGATCGGATCGGATCCCCCATTCGGATCGGATTGGAGTGCCCCCCATCAGATCCGCCCGTTGTCTGTTGCTCCATAGCGTGGCCTATTTTCTAGCCTGTAAAAAAGGAGTTGCCATCTCCCCTTCTTCCCACGTTCTCCACTCTATTATAACCAAGTCCGAAGCCTTCCGGATGCTGCCACGTGTACCCCTAACCTCTCACCAATTCCAGCCTATAAATACATCATAATGCAGCAAATGAGGGGGATTTTTTGGCCCTATGGTAACCCTATGTATTTCGGTCATGGCTGCCAACAGTGGAGAACCATCTTCTATTTCATAAAACCAATGAATCCAGAGAGAATTACTCATTGGAATTGAGTGATTAAGTGTCTATACTTATTGTAATTGTAATTTCTGGATGAGTTGAGAAAATATGAAGTGGATGTAGGCTCGTTAACGCCGAACCACTATAAATCTCGTGTGTTGATTGATTCTTCTTGCTTTTAGTTTATGATTCCTCATTATTATCTGCAAAACATGATCAATTGGGTGTTAGGACCATTTTTTGGTCTAACATTTTGGTGCTTTCACTGAGAAATGAAGATTCTCGGCATATAAGGATACTCCACTCTACTATCAGACCACCAAGTTCGATGAGGAAATCCTGTGAATGCTATATTTGCAATCGTGAAGAGTACTAGACGCGAAGCCACTTCCACGACATTAAGCAACGATCGCCAGGTCCAGAAACGAAGACCGGGAAAGCTGCTGGTTTGGATCGAATGGGTATCTTGCGATTGCTACAACTCTATAGTTCGGACCGGATCAACCAGAGACTCGAATGACTACTACCTATGCATTGCCTTGGTTTTTGATTCGGATCGGAGATGACTTATCCGACCCACAGCTCCCAAGGACACTTTTGAACCGTGCATTGAAGCAACACCCGATCCGAGCAAGAACCTCCGATCCGAACCGCGGGAGAAGATCCAAATCGAACAACTGATGATTTACCCCCGATCCGACCCGGATATGTGACTTGAACCGCACCCAGAAGACATATCCGAACCGATCCGAAATAGCTATTTTTGGGAAAAAATACATTTTTATGATCATTTCAGAAAAGGCTCCATCTTCCAAAATTGAAAAAATCGCGCGGTGCCCACATTTTCGACTTAACCGCGATCGCCGCCGGGACTGTGGGGCCCCGGACCCCCACCGGCGCTGCGCCCGGACCCGCTGACGGCCTCGCCTTCGGATCGGAGAACGGCTTGCCTTCGGCTCGACATATATTTTGGCCAACGACAGTCATCAAAGTTTGTCAATGAAGATTAGACAAATAATTTGAGAATATCACATCAAGATGACAACGACTGGGATTTTTCCCAAAGCCATGACACCTACTTACATCAGTAAGCCAGTGTAAGGAGCTATCGATTAGATTCATCTTGTTATCATCGACAGTATACGAGACAGTGATTGTCTCATAACAGCTTCCTCTTCCATAGCTTCGATGGTATGTAGATTTCATCAATGCAACTGATGTTGTTCCTTAACGAGAAGTGACCACCTTATTTATGTAACTTAAACTTGTTCAATCTGTGGAGCATTGAATGACGGTTATATGGAACAATCCGAGCATTACTCCGAAGATGATTCATATGATCTTATTGGCCATGATTGTCAATAATGGGATATCAGAAAGCAGCCAAGGATCCCAACATCCCAAAGCTACGCTTCAATTGTATGATGTGATGAATGAAATATGTCCTGGGGTTCACCTCTCGAAAAACTCAGCTAACCTATGCAATGGCTATTTGCTGTCAACCGCATCGAGGAAGGATGATTTCCATCGGATAAGGGTTAGGTCAACATACTTTAGTGCCCAGAGTTAGGTACTAGTTGAACCACCACACGTCATGATTAGACCTATGGATCCTCTCCCGGATTATAGCAACTTGACTATGCACCAGCCACCATACGACCTTGGTCAAGTGATGAGAGCTCGAGATTAAAGCAAATATGAATCAACCATTAGCTCTCTACTTCTTATTTCCGTTGTGACATAACGCATGAATATTACTTAAAGTCTCGCAAACTATGCTGTCGTGTTCAAGCTTATCTGATCAAGGTCTAGACTGACCAGCTCCAACAAAATTCAAAACTTACATTGTATCCTAATGTCTATTGCTAAAATTTCCAATCGAAACTGGAGTGGGAATGGTCCGTGGTGACTAAGTTACTAAAAGATCCTGCTATTTGCCTAAATGGAATATGTTACACATCAGAGATGGAACCCAAATACGCTTCCCCTCCTGATGAGATGGAGTGAGAAGGAGGCATCTACTTAGCAAGCAAAGGAAACATCACATAAAGAATTGCCCGATGATCTACCCAAAGACATAAATCTCATAGAAAATGAAGATTCGGGATGCAGGAGGGCGACATCTAACAAAGCAACTACCCAAAGATTGAAAAGCTCGCTTACAGTTTGATGATTACTTCGAGAAAACTCTACCACTATTTCAAAGTTCATCTAATTGTGATACACTCTAATTGGCCAATACGAAAGGTCCCACAACGACCCGAGGCATCTTGATGATTGCTCGAATGAAATATCAAGCTGAACCAGTTTGATCTCATTTCCCTCCTATAGAAGTCCATACGGGGGAAAGCGTTGGCCGACTTCATCGCTGAGTTTACTGTTCCCGAAGGGGATGTGTTAAATGAAGAAGATGGCCCCTCAAAACGAAAGATGAAAACTAAGTGCCCGAAAGTTGTATAAAGACGGTACAAAGAATAATCGACAGTGCGACATTGGAATTATATTGATTCAAAAGAAATTTCAGATGAAGGGACTACGACTCATAACTTACCCAAAAAGGGTAGAAGAGCTGTTGGATGGATGGGAACATTACAACATATCTTACATTCCGCATGCAGAAAATCAGTGTGCGAATAATATGGCCAGCCTAGCAAGTTCCGAAAATCTGGAAGAGATGGAGATGATCCGAATCAAAAAAACTTGGAAGTTGATCCAGTATGGAGACTGAATTCGGAAGAGCGTCATGGACAACTCCGTTTAGAAACTTCCTGCAGCACGGAGTGTTTCCAGTAAGGAGAAGTGAAGGGCGTACTATCGTTTGTTATGCCTCGAGATATGACATGCAAGACGACATTGCTTATTTCCTTTGAAAGGTTGTCCCAAGATAGATATCAACGAGTCTCATCGCTGATTCACCGCCCTGAATGATTTGACAAAGGCACTAATCAGCTTCCTGCTAGATGAGAGATCAGCATGAATGAAACTTCGGACAAACAACATTTTGAAGTTAGAAAATGAAGATTCACAATTTCACTCTTTTCATCGAGTATTAGTCAAGTAACTCATTCCCCAGACCCTGGGGGCAACTGGAGACTCGAATGTCGATTGCTCGTGATTACATCATCTAATTCAAAGCTGATACATCATAAGCTTGCATGACTGACTGCCTCAGCCTCGCCCGAAGATTGGCGGGTTAAAAATATAAAGCACTTAAGCGTGGATGTTGATTGATTATTTGTACGTTACTTCTTATTCTCAACGTGGGATTGAAAGCATATCTGCTGATAGATGAGATATGACTATCCCCATAGCAGCCATATCCTATTTCCTAGCATGGAAAGCGCAAAAGTTTCTATAAGCATGGATCCATTATTATCCTTCCAATTACTGTCTGGCACCATTGTGATGATATGCTACCATTAGAAATACATATATGACTCCCTGACGCTCAATCCTTGCCCTTTACATGGGGTAAGAAGGCGATTCAAAGGAGATGCAACCTCGTCATTCGCTTACAGTATTTACCTAACTTCCTTTGTTGCTCGAAGACCCCAGTCAAGGTCTGTTCATTCTTATGACCTCCATCCCACGATGGTTTGAAAAGACGTGCATCACCAACTAAAGACTTTGACAGTCATCCCCGGTAGAGATTATCGAGGCAAAATGGACCTGGAAAAAGCATACAATGCCATTTTCGCACAGAATGATATTCATTCCTTTAACAGGATTATTCTTTAACCATGACTCTTATATTTGCATGCTTTATGAGTTATTGATGTAATTAACTCAGAAGAATTAATATATGGATGGTACAGGTACCTAGGATTTGATACCGATCAGACTTCTAACACCCGCATATAAAGTTATGGAGCAATACCATGACGAGGTTGACTGAACCACTCTTTTACAAAGCCACGCCCTTTGCCTGAAAGAGGTTGTATAGCTCAAGGTGGATCCGAGATGACCATCCACTCCTAGGTACCCAAAATTCGGTGCCAATCAATCCTCCTATAGATTGATCAGAGGAATACAAAGATTTAGCAAACGCGACCCGAATGTTCGCCCGACTAACTCTAATCCTTAGAGCCTAGATAGGAGTGTAAACCCAATATGAGTGTGATAGGCGCGCCAAGATTAAAGACCATTCGATCCCTAACTCTAACCCTGACTCTTGAAGGGAGAGTATAAAGGACGGGAAGATGACGTCCACCACTCTAACTCTCGTGATTCGAGAGAGAGTATAAAGGACGGGAAGATGATGTCCACCACTCTAACTCTTGTGATCCGACAGAGAGTATAAAGGACGGGAAGATGACGTCCATAGGGCGTGATGGTGCACTATGATTAAAGGCCGCCTTGTTTCCACTCTACCCTTGGCATTCGACGGGAGAGTATAAAGATGCCAGGGACTGAGTGCTACAAATGAACTCCTACCCCCATTGAAGGATTGGGGGACAGACTGAAAACTGAGTTCGAACCCTATCCTCGGTATACGACAGGAGAGTATAAATGCATTGCGATTAAATGCCAAAAAAGGGCTCCTACCCCACTACAGGATCGGGGCAAGAATGAAAGCTAGCCCGAACCCCTCATTTCCAGACATAGGGGGCAATACACTGTCGATCCTAATCAATACTAAACAGTCCCCAGCCAGGAACTTATTCACTATTAATTAGGGGGCATGCACAAACATCACACCCCTACAATGGCTGCAATATGATATGTTATTTATTTGCAGGGATACTAATTTAAATCCTTATCTGACTACAAATATATTTGAGTGAAATATATAAAAAACTTGCAAATGTATGATATTGTAGGAATACCATTTTGTTTGCTGATGGGAGATTTACAGAGGATAATTGGTCAATAACACGAGTCCCTTACTCGCAACCATAGCAGGCCAGTACAAAACTAATAAAGCTCCACGTCTAGAAGATTAACATCGATGCCCAATGATTAGCACCCGACGTGACTCAAGGCGGCATCCCAAAAGAGGCCATGAGAGTGAATTATTCAATAACATATCATGCGTTGAGGCGACAGCCGAAAGGACGCTTTGGAAGTGATATCACAAGTGCAACGACGAGTGCCACTTTGCAAGTACAATGCTTGGAAAGAGCAATCACTTAAGCCATGCAAGCAATGTCTTCTCCATGCATACATGTCTAATTTTAAAAAGGATGTGATACGACCACTTGTCTTTTACCATTACTCCCAGACAAGGGGAATACTGTTGAAAATATTTACAGTTGGTGTAGCTTATTTGTCTGCGTCTAACTTATACCTTGATCCTGATGGCCTCTTAAGGACCCCGGAATAGATGCAAAGTGAACGTCCATTTACTGGTCCCAACCGACTTCCCGATTGCAAGGCCCCAGATAATGGGAGCAAGCAATTACTTCGAACTCTAGCTTGAAAGGAAGCAGA
The DNA here is from genome assembly GCA_030737875.1 of Allium sativum. NCBI lineage: Eukaryota > Viridiplantae > Streptophyta > Magnoliopsida > Asparagales > Amaryllidaceae > Allium > Allium sativum. Next base: position 886,598,201 of record CM060913.1, read on the forward strand.
TTAGTTGACATTACGACTTAAGGGTTACGAATAAGAAAGATAAAAACTTCTTCCATACTTAGGATGTTAGCATAGAAGGCGCTAGGAATGAAGGAAGTCAGGAGATTTCCCCTTGTTGTGATCTCTCAGCATATCATACTAGACATGAAATGGATGATGCCCTTGCTGAATTGAGAACCCATATGGCTCAGCAAGAATGAACTTCTTCGAGAACGACAAAAAATGATGGATAACTTCTTTACTCGGATAGATGGAAGACCGAGCAACTATGACTTACTCGATGGAGCGAGTACCATGGGAATTCAGGCAACAACGAACTTGGCTCAAGCACTCCTTGTCCCACGGTTCAGATTACATGAAATCCCAGGACAAGTTGGTAACGTCGTCTTGAACGAAACAAGATGCAATCAACCATCTCCTAGATATATGCAGCATGCAATTTCTGACCGTAACATTTTGGATGCAAATAGCGGCAATACCAGAGCCATTGGAAACTTAAGTGGAGTCTGACAAGCCTCTGCTCCAATTCAGATGAATGCTTCAAATCCAACTCAATTTCAACATGAAATTCCTCTTTCCTTAATGTAGGGGGCAGGTGGAAGCATTTGAGGCAACTAAGATGTGATTTTATCGCCACCCGACTCCGATCCATGGAACTTGGATGGGAGACCAAAGACAAACATGAGTTGGACATGAACAAATCATTTTGTATCAAACTTAAGTGGTGCATGAATTCAGAGAAGACGTGGGTTTGATGATTACCGTTTAGTAAAATACCCGTGGATAGGGAGTACGGGATACGAGCTTCGAGCAACATAATTTGACTATCTACCAACTTTAGGCACATTTACTATTATCAGAGTTCCGCAAGATCCCAGACTATAACCAGAAGAATGGCTCCTGAAGAATAACCTGCATATGTCAGAGTAGCAGATCACCATCCAGAATTAAAAGACGGAAGCCTGATTAATGGCTATTACATATGTGCAACCAAGAAGCCAAAGACTTATCAAAGATGACCGGGGGCACCAATGCTAAATTGGACAATTGGCGACAACTTCTCAAAGACGAGGGCCAGATTGCCAACATTAATTGATGCTTCAACAGAGCTCCGGCGAGACCTTGCATGCATTCCTTGAAAGATTCAACGCCGCAGTGGCATCGGTAAATCGACCTGGACCATATATGATGTTGATTGCAGTAGTATCCGGTATTCTGGATATCTCAAACTTCAAAATCTCTCTGCATCGAGACCCACCAAGAGGACTTGGCGGATTCACCTCTGAAACAAACCTCAGTATCTCTCTACCATGAGATTTTCCTGGAAACGTTGGAAAATCCTATCCTAAGATAGACATACTCATGCAATAAGAGGGTGCTAATGTTGAAATGGATGATCTCAATGTCTTCACGACAAAATGGAGCAACATCTGACTCTTGAAATGATAAAGGAAAAATAAAAGCCCCAGGAAAGACTGACAGGAATTTACAATTTCGAAAAAGACCAATGTCATTAATCGGGTCTGCGATCTTAATTGTCAAGCTTAATGGAACCAAGCATGAGAGATAGACTCAACAAGACTAAGATGGCTATTTCGGATTATGCCAAAGTATGAACGAAGGAGCTCGAATAACTCACTAACGACGTTCGCACGCTTGCAAGATTGACGAGCTTACTCAACTCTTAGCTGATGTGAGGAGAGATCTAAGTTCCCTGATACTCAATAAGGCGATCATTGCTTTCTGACTGAATAGGTGGGATGTCCCCAACGCAAATGCAATTTGACCGTTCGCATATACAACTCTAACCCTTGATGGCTTGGGAAAGTGCACAAAACGACACAAGATGACTAAGATTGCTGAACATTCATCTCTAACCCGATGCGGCGGGAAAAAGTATAAAGGCTAAAAGACTTGATGTCCGATTGACCTACCATGACCCCCACCGATGCTGGGGATATAAGCATTGACTTCGATCGTCCTCTACTGATGCTGGGAGCATCAACTTCAACCGACAGATTGATTTTGAAAATGATCCTGACCCAATGCATGATTCAAAACATATACATTATATCTTTAGAATATGACGTGATTCATCTCGACCATTAGATCCAAATAACGGATCAAGCATGAATTCAAAGACTTTATCCGCAACTGCATCAAATGGAGAGTATGATGAACTCCTCTGTTGCCTTACGATTGCGATAATCCTACCAGCTATTGGCTTGCATGTTTTTAACAACACCTCGTACTGACTCGTATGTGATCACGGGATATAAAATGATCTGGAGTGATCATGGCTTTCGGATGCACTATTATTATGATTAGATGCAATCATGGAGTCCTAGATTAATATCATGATATCAAGATAGTCCAAATCCAAGCAAAACTGACAGATTCATATGCCGACTCTGATGCGCTCTGTCCCAACGGTCCAGATGCTAGCTCAAAACACGAAGATTCTGACACTATCCTATGACTTGGATGGCTACTCCATACATTGACTCGACCATAAAAGAAAATTAGACTCGACCATGCACTTGAATTGTGTAAGAAGACGACGCCGTTTGTCATTAACTTATGCATGTACAATCTCACATGGGAGCCAACGATCCTACATGACTTATGATGAAGGAATTCAACCTCTTGATTCGACGAGGTCTAAACGATTACTTAATCATCTTGACCAGTCTGCCCATGGAATTTGACCTGATAAGCATCGATGGAAGTAGTGGGATATATGATAAGCCATTTATACAGGAAAAAAATCATATGACGGAACTACTCAATAGGACACAACAATCTGATAAAGCCTCCTCAAGGGTGGATGACGTTCAAAAAAAAATTTCAGCTCGACTTATTCAAAGCACATCTCATCTGCGATAAGATGTACTTTGGGGGGGCAAAATGTTAGCCTGCCTTGTGAACAGGCTACCCAATGCCAAGGACTTGAGTATGAACTTACATTGAATGAAGATCACTTGGATGGGGTGATAGAAGGATGGAAAACTTGAATTATACATGCAGATGTCATCGGATCGGATCCCCCATTCGGATCGGATTGGAGTGCCCCCCATCTGATCCGCCCATTACCTGCTGCTCCATAGCATGGCCTATTTTCTAGCCTGTAAAAGAGGAGCTGCCATCTCCCCTTCTCCCCACTTCTCCACTCTCCTATAACCAACTCTGAAGCCTTCCAGATGCTGCCACTTGTACCCCTAACCGCTCACCAATTCCAGCCTATAAATACATCATAATGCAGCAAATGAAGGGGACTTTTTGGCCCTATGGAAACCCTATGTATTTCGGTCATGGCTGCCAACAGTGGACAACCATCTTCTATTTCATAAAACTAATGAATCCAGAGAGAACTATTCATTTGAATTGAGTGATTGAGTGACTATACTTATTGTAATTGTAATTTCTGGATGGGTTGAGAAAATATGAAGTGGATGTAGGCTCGTTAACGCCGAACCACTATAAATCTCGTGTGTTGATTGATTCTTCTTGCTTTTAGTTTATGATTCCTCATTATTATCTGCAAAGCATGATCAATTGGGTGTTAGGACCATTTTTTGGTCTAACACATATCAATCTGGCTGGTATCGAAGCACAATCGAAAGTAGAAGTTGAATCACAAGTCATTAAGGATTGAAACCTGGTTTTGAAAGAAAAACAGACCCAAAGATGAAGCTCAAATTGAAAAGAGAGCTGGTACTAGGTCCTGGCACCGAAAGTAATGAAGGCGACCGATAACGGAGTTCCTTGCCAACCCGAAAATAGCTTCCGCAGGATGATTGTCAAAAGGGACCTAATTTATCTATAAATAAGACCCCAAGGGTACATTTTTGGGTAAATTTCCTCATTCTCTATTCTTGTGATATTTTCTTAGAGAGTAAACCCTAATTTCTAATCGATTTGAGGATTTTACTTAGAAACTTCTATGTACTCTAGGAAAGTTATCAGTAAAGAGACAATTTATACTTGAGATCTATATCATGAGTTCTATTATCTTTTAAGATGCTAATTTCTTAATGCTTTTGCATAACAAAATTCCATGCATAAACTAAATTACCCTTCTATAAGTCATTTAGCCTTCTGCCTTGCATTACGCTTAGGGAGCCCTTATCTCTGTTGGTTCTTGAGTCTCGTAAACGTGATACTCACCTCTTTGAAGGAAGAGTGACTAATCTTTGGTCTTAAGACAATGATATCTAGGAAATGATGAACTAACTCAAGCTTGTAGAAACTAAATAAATCCTTTAATTCCCATAGGTCTACATCCTTAGACCTAATTCCGGTGTTGATGAAAAATATTGTTAACAGCAGCAACTACGGCCCACCTAGAGACACACTCCCATAATCAAATTGGAGGGGGACCACCAAACACATCACAAAAGTAATAGAATTGTATCGAAGATGTGTGCTCGATAGGAGGTATGACCTCACTTGGTCTTGGGAATGTTCCTATTTTAGTCACATCAAGCTGACTCACGGGAGTCAGGGTCATGCAAATACCATGTATCAGAATCATTCCCCAAACCATCCTACTTCATTATGGATTCTCCACCACATACATAGTTGTTAAATTAGTTTTTGGTATTGGCAAAGAGTATGACAATTACTGATCCCTAACAAAACGTTTACATTTTTCACACCGTGTTCACTTTATAATCACTTTAACATTATTTATGAAAAATCACAAATTCAAATTTGAAACCAAAATTAAATATCTAACTTCGATAATATTTAATTTTCGAAAATATTCACTTAACGACTTTTAATACAAAATACAGTTACATAATCATACCTTAAAGGTCTCAAATACTACTTAAAGATTTTAAACCTAAGGGTGTATTTGGTTTACATTTTAAATTTAGAGTTTTTGCACATAAGAAAGTACCGTTGGTGCACACATATCGTAAAAATGATTGTTTTACAAAACGAAGTTTACACACAAAACCAAAAATAACTTTTTATTATTTTCCATATTTTAACAAACAATGGAAGGACGATAACAAATTCATCTATCCATCATCCCGCATTCCCCTTCGTCACTCCTTCTGCCTTTGATCCGTCACCTCCGATATACTTCATATCTTCCTAACTTTCATATTACCATTGGAAAGTAAAAAGTCAACACATAAAATAAATTAAAAACTAACTAATTTTTTTAAATTAAATTATATGTTTATAACAGTGAATTTATAAGTAAATATGGATTTAAATGTATATTTAATATTTTACTTATAATTTATTTTAAAACCATTTCATTCAATCAAGATAATAATATAGGTATTTTAATCCATAGTTTAATATATTATAATAAATAATTTTAAAAACCTATTTATAAATTATTATAAACTTATATATATATATATATAAATCTATTTTCAAATTGAATTTATTATTATATAAAACTTTAATAATATGCTTATAGAAAAGGTAAGGTTTCGCGATTTAAATCTAATATTTAATATTTAATTTTAAACAATGGTATTTGTCTTAATATGAACTCATATAAGATATAAATTTGAATTGGTTTAAATATGAGCTTTTATACGAAATGAACTTGAGTTAAGTAAATTAATTTTATCAATATGAGTTTCTAAATTGAAGAGAATGAATTTGAATATACATTTGATATAAAAATGAATTCGATTATAAAGTGACTAAATGTGAATTTTGAATATGCAAATTATTTATGTATGGAATTGATTATATAAATTATAAATTGAATTTGAAAGAATGATTTTAAATTGTATGATTAGAATTCATAAGTAATGATTTTGAAGTGTACAATTTGAAATTTATATGACATGATATGAATTGTTTGAACTAAAATATATGATTTGATTTGAATTGTAGAAATTGAAATTAAACTAAAGCGTTGTATTTTACGAATCGACTTAAAATGAATTCTTATAAAGGTGAAATTAAATTATATGAATTCATTGAACTTGGACATTTACAAAAATAAATCAAACTAAAATAACATTGAAGTTAATATTTTAGTAAAAATATATAAAAATAATCTTAAGTTATAGTTAAAAATTAAAATTTCCAGATTACTTTACTTCGAAACCATGACCAACGTTGTCCGTATATAATTTTCTACCTTATGGTCAAGTGATAGGGATATCTATCATTTCAATCCACAGTTTAAAATTTTACAGGTACATATCATTTCAACCGAAATTCCCAAAAAAAATTGCTTAGGTCTATCATTTCAACCCAAAACAATTTTCCCTCAATCTAGAGTTTGTTTGGTTATTTATCATTATAACTCATAGTGATTTTTCCTAAAACTAAGGAAATCAACAAATTAAATAACCAAAATAAATTATCACGTAGCATCAATATCATCACATCACAAATATATTATTAATGCACCTACGTGTCATATATACATCATATCATATATGAAAAGTGTATACATCAAACAAAATAATTTCTACTAGCAGTCCTACACATTTCGCAGCAATTCATTTGTGCTGAAGTTAACATCTATGAAAAATGTAAGTCAAGTGTGAGATAAACTCACCTTTCCTGGCATTGAATGGAGACGGCAAACGAATGAACACATAATTGAACGACGACATCCAGGCCTAATTCATAATGGATTCAAACTCGATAACAACTTAATATATTATTTTTATAAGACGAGAAGGAAACTTGTCAACGAATCAATACCGTTATTGGGGTTTTTTTGGAATAGTTTTCGAAACACAACACCTACCCCGATTGAGCAAAAATAAAACACATAAAATCTTTTACAAAATAATATTATATATATACACACAGTAGAATCTTTATATCATATATATATATATATAATATTTTTAAATAAAATCAACAGACCACAATAAAACGACATATGGGCGTGTGTATATACAAAAAACACACAACACACACTAAAAACACAACATAAATAGAATTAAACTCTTGCTCAAACATCACTCACGCATAACACAGCCAAACTATATACACACACACACACATGACGCACAACACGCAAATCGTTTTATAAATATTTATGTATATAATAAAAGTTAAACACAACTCAGCACACAACACACAGGGCAAATACTTTACAATAAATATATTTTAAACAACTCAACACACACCAAAAACATAAGTCACACGCATGCACATACAACTGAACGAAGGGAAAGGATCGGTGGCTTCTAACCTAGGGCAAGGCGACGCCGACGAGCTGAGGGAAGTTGGGAAATCACGGTTAGGTTGTTGTGTATATTTTTTTTCGAAGAAGAAAAGCAACCAACAAGCTTTCAGAGAGGAGGCAAGGGGAGTAGTTGACTCTCCGACGAATGTGCGGCTGCCATTACCAGAGATAGGCAATGCTCAGGCAGGGGCGATGGAGTCGGAGAGTGAGGAGTTGTAACGTCCCGCCTTTTGACCGCTTCAAATTAGTGATTAAACCAAACTAAAACGTTCAAATCGACGATTCATTATTTAGCTTATAGAGTTTAAAATTGGATTAACACAGAATGAAAAATGAATAGCGAAATACATTTTCATATTTAATCAGAATTTTTGGATATAAGATTTTTTTTTATACATCAGAAGGTAAATATAAAATTTTAAACAAGAAAATATTACTGTTTAAAAACTTCAGAGTGCACCATCTCTTGAAATCTTCAGCTTCGCCAATCTTCAAATCTTAAGCTGAAATCTTTAAATCTGAAATGATCAGACTGACCCGAGCATTTCATACAAAAACATAAAACACTCGAGTCAGGATTAAATCATAGTTCAAGTAAATTAATTTTAATAGAAACTGAAAATATACCAGTTAATCCTAATTTTCATTATATACATAAAATGGAAATTTTATAGCATCTATTTGTCTTAGTTTTATATTTATGACAAGATCAAGTATGGCATCTATTTGTATCAGTTCTATACAAGTGACTAATTCAAGTTGGATATCTGTTCAAATCAGTTCAATATTAAATATAGTATCAGTTTTGTTTTCGCAGGGATGACGTATCACAGGAGCCTGCATGTGTACGCATGTACATTGCACTTGTGTACACTGCCTCAGCATCCTAGGGACGAGCACACATGCGAGGTGAATCATAAAAGTCACGACAGTGGATTATAGCACAATATCAAACAGAACGGGACTCGCACCCTCTTAAGTGTACGCAAGTGGTCTATCACATGAAAATAGAAGGAACACAAGTGGTTCATCACATGAAGGGAAATATACATATCGGTGTGTACATATACTTCTGTGTATAAATGTATATTCAGATCTCTGAGAATATAGGTGAATAGCATGTGTTCAAGTTAAAAATCCAGGAAAAGACATATGCATGGCAAGAAAAGTGGTCATTTTAAACATATATGCAAGAGATTTCCAAAATAGTAATATACATCACAGTCAAGGCTTACGACCATACCTCATTTTTACAAATAAGGTGAATTTGTATTTTAAGTGAGACACTCATGTAAATTGCACTGTCACGTAAGGCATAATTTTGTAAAACAAAATAAATATACATTTTGGGTTATAAAACAAAATAGGGTGTATACCAACCATTATGTATATATTAGTATCACACAGGATTAGTCACTGTAACATAGATCTAAGTTTTTAAAGAAACATAGACTAAGTTATTACTTGCAGGGTTGAACCAAGGAAGGTTTTATCTTCAGATTTTCCAATCAAACCAAATAAAAACATCTGCATATATTTCAGCAAATAGATGGGTGCTCCAAATTACTTCTTCTTTATATATATATATACATATATATATATATATATATGAGTCATAACATCTTACTTTATTAGAATAACTTGATATATGCAACAATGAATGGACAGAGTAAAATATAGGTTCAGGCATGCACATATTCACACGCCCATACATAACTGGGAAACCAAAGTATACAGCATGTATGAAACATGCGACAATAAAGCAAGGCTCAGGTCACCAGGTAATAGGGATTTCAAATGGTCAAATACTAGCATGGGGGTGTGTGTGTGTATATATATATATGAACTTAGCATGTACCATTAACTTAACCAGTGAAGGTATACACATGCAACTGCTATTACGAGATGATACAAATTTGACCTGGCAGGAGACAAGACATGGAAACATTTATTTTTACATATAATCTAGAAAAAAGAAATACAACCATGAAGAATGGCTATCTCAATGAATTACTGGTCTCTTTAATCAACAATTATTTGGCTACCTATTTGTCAGAAATTCATATAATTTGAATGACATAATCAACCAGTTTATCACCATAAGCCACAATATTATCACAATGTGGCTCCTCAAGTGTAAAATGAGTTAATATTGTTTCCGCCAAAATATTATATCATGTATGTAAATGCCGACAACACTTATCGAAAATAATAATAATAATAATAATAATAATTTGTCCAGATCTTTTAAGTTTGAAGCTTAAATAAAAGCAAGTGACATATACATCCGAGTTTTACACATGCTACTCCAGTCAAAATGAGCTGTAATTAAATTCAAGCTTAAAGATTGACATGTTTATCAGTTGATAGAAAATTACCGGTATGCTGATATGGAAATAGTAAAAGTTAAACATGGAAAAATTTACCATAGTATTGTAACTAAAGATGGTTAGAGACTTATATTTGTTAATTAATTCCACGAACCACCAAATAAGGAATGTAAATGAATCAAGTGAATCCAACCACAATACTGTTTAGAACAGAAAACCTTTTATTTGTTTCCAAAAAATCACCATGTATATATTGGACAAGACAAACAAATGAATCGATTTCCAGAAAATCATATGAACACGGTAACAGCCAATTCGATCAGGGTAACAAATCAGACAAGTAAATCACGCAACGACCAAGACAAGACTTCATGTGAAAATTTCGAGAAACAGCCATAGTATGCCCCAAAATCATGCAACAAATCCTCATGACAACCAAGATTAACTACCATGTTTCTAGTTTATATTGAAATTGCATTACTCGAGTTGAAATTAATCATGAGTTGACACTCACCTTAAACGGTTGGAGGAGGCGCAAGAGACAAACGGGTACTGATGGCGACACGGTGCTTCAGGTAGTACAATGATTTGCAGCGACTTGGGGCAATGAGAGGCTTTGACGATCAATCGGTCTAGAGTGTGATGGCTTTGCGATTTGCGAGTTCACGACTTCGAATTTATGGTTGCGGGATTTGATTAGGGTTTAATAAAGGAAAGCTTCGATTTTGATTTGGAATGGAAGAAGCCCTCGTCTGAAATTAAAAAGAAGCAAAAAAAGTTGGAGCTTCAGCCATTTCTAATGAAGAGGGAAAACAAAGTGGTGCTAAGAAAATTTGGGGGAACCAACGTTATTTTTATAGAGGAAGAATGGTGGAGATAAGAACGAAGTTACTCAATAGATAATAGGGGATCTGTGCGTTCTGAGTATAGGTTGGCGAAATGGTAAACTGAGGAAGTGATATTTGGTGTAACTTTTATATTAATTATACCACTAACTACACCGTAGCGCTCTGAATTCGCACCGTTAACATAATCTACAATCGCAACGAAATTAGACATACCTCTACATTTCAACGCTCTGAGTTCAATAAAATCAATTTAATTGAAATTTGTCTCCATCTGTGTACAACGATATTTTATTTTTAAATTTATTATCAGTTCACTATTTTTTTTCATTTGTCCAACAAAAACTCCGTTTAATTCCAGAATTTGGAAACGTTAAATTCTAATCTATTTATATACGCAAATACACACATATCAAGCCAATTGTCTATATATTTCGACAAATAAAATTTCTAATTGTTTAACGTTAATAACATTTACTGTTTAACAACTTTTATTTACAATCGAATTTTAATTTCAATTCTAATATCCAACAAAATTCAATTCAAATATTCAAGAATAAATATTTGATTTTCACCGATCATCCTGAATTAAAAATTAAATTCAATTCATACACCAACAATATGTTTGATTTTAAATTTCTAACTCCAGTATCAATATGAAAATGATCATTAATAATTAAATCTTCAATTAATTTCATATTCCAGTTATCGAAGTCTTTGGGACGTTACAATCTACCCCCCCCCCCCCCTTTAAAACTTTTCGTCCTCAAAAAGGAAAGATTGTTAAGGTTATAACAATGTTTTCTTCAAATTTTCATATTCGTGCGAAATTCTCCCACAACTAATTTAAACATCGATATTTAAACTATCGATCCTCATTATTTACCATCATATTCAATTAATACGGGAGATCACATTTCCTTTCAAAATTATTCTCTTCTTAAATTTCAAATCTTGCAAATAATCCCAATTTCTATATAATCTTTTCTGTCAACATCAACTTATTCATCGTTTCCCAAGTTCAACTACGTCACCATATATTCAATCCATTTAAGCTTTCCTACACTCATTGAAGAGTGTAATTACTATTTTCCGTTCAAGTCACAAATTATCACCCTGAAAATTTTCAAAATCTGAAACCTTTTATACTTCTATAGAGAAAATATTGGTATTATTATTCCAAGATTCTTTTTTTAATTTTAATATCAAATTTTTTTTTATTTGAAAATGTTTGATAACTCGGAGTTTGACGAGTCTATTGTCATTCTCACTTATGTTAGACATACGCTGGCCCAGCGCACGACTAAAATCTCCAAGTACTAAATATCCTTACTTCAATTCCTAGTGAAAAATATTTCAAAAATTGTCTTTTAAAAATAGATACGAAAAGTACTAATGTGATATTGATATGTTGATTGTTCATGAATCGCAAATACACAATGGTTTCGTTAGGATCCTTAGAAAACATCTGTATCCGTTGGAAGTCACTTCCTTGCGAATTTCGTCATGGACAGATCAACAAAAATATCTACGAATTAAAAGAAAATCTGAGATTACTGAGTATTGGCTGCTCTGTCTCAAGATCACAAAAACAAATCATGGAATTATGAAGATACTTTAAGTCACGAGGACAAACAAAGTCACAAAGATAAATTAGGTCACGAAGACCAATCAAGTCACGAAGACAGTGCTGCATCAAATAGGTGGCTCACCATCACTAAGATATTCCACACATTACATGGCTCCATTCTACCTCTAGTAACTCTAGTGGTTACATCTCTTTCACTTGTATATATGCCATGGGGATCGTAGGTACATAATGGTTACGCCTGATTCCCTCAGGAAACATCCATACCCGTAAGCTTTCACAGCACAGCGGATTATGCCCTTATCACGACTGTAAATCGCAGCACACACAATGGTTACGCTTGGTTCCCCTAAGAAGCATCCATCTGCCATAGGCTATCTACAGTGTTGCGAATTACACTATATGGTCGTGTTATTTCAGACAACTCGAGTTTTATGTCCGGACAACCTACTACCACCACTAGTACATCTCACTAAGCTCGAAATTCAGAGGAGAAGGAAGGTACTTTCCTTATTTTGCTTTGAAAACATATAACACTATATACATATAGTTCTTTATTTCATACTCCTCATAAATCATAAAATTTTCTTTCTAAATCATTTTTTCAAGCATCTCATTATTATATAAAATGCCATTTTACAATATTTTATTTCAAATCGATTACCTTCCAAATCACTAGTGTCTAAATTCACTGAATTCTTATATATTTTCCCATATATATGACACCCCACGTCCGTTAATGTAACACATTAAGAGAATACATTAAATTTCATGAATCGTTATAGGTAAACAGAAACAAAAACATTATAAGACAGATATAAATAGCAGCGGAATTTAAAACTTTTTATTAAATAGAAAACATCGTGGTTCAAAACATGGTTACATCATAAGTCTAAAATACATAAACCAGTACATCAACTTAAAATTTCTGTCTTGTACTTAAAACATCATAGTACAATAATAAAAGAAGCATAATCCCCAAAAACATAGCCATAGTAGAGAGAGATATGAAATCAAGCAGTACATCTAAGCAGCTCCAAGCAAGATGAAAGCAGAATCCTGACCAAGCTTAAGTATTCACACCCTGAGAATCTGGGGGGACGGGGGCTGAAGAGAAAGAAGAGGAAACAAAATGGGTCAGACATAAAGTATGGCAATTCTAGTTACTTTTAGCATATGAATAAGTAAAAGTATCATGACAGGCATATAAAGTGGATAAGAGAGATAACATCATAAAAAGGAAGGTATGACAAGGTAAACAGTATAAACATGATAGGATATATTGTGCTCCTCCAATACTTTCTTTTTCTCTCTGCACCAATACTATTATAACCAGAACGAGATGATCCCAACAACTATAAGATGGTATACTTAGGCATACTTCTAGCGAGAGGTTTAACCCCATACAATAAACAGGCAGCCCAACATACCAGAGCTATCCCCAAGGATAATAACGGGCACCTAAACATACCAGAGTCTTGATGTACCCAAATTACTACCCCAATCAATCGGCCCCTACTCCTTAGATACCATATGCTACCCCCGTAGTAGGATGCATCACTTCCTAAAGTGGAAACCCTTTATTTCCAGGATGTGCACAACCATATCTACCGATATCACGGCATCGTAGCCTCCTCTAGTCCGGACCCATACACGCACATGACTCCGTCAGAATGTGTTGCCCATACTGTCCCCTACGTTTGGATCTCTTACAATTAGCCCAGTAAGCGTGCCCCAACTCCGACCTAGTTCGGAGCACTCGTTTGATACCTATATATGGTTTACTGACTGAAACAGGTCCTACACACAAGATGATACAAGCTTCCCCTACACTTGCATCCCCACTAGGTTTTCCATAGGTTATTCCGTACCAGAGTAAAAGATTGCATAACCCCACAGGTTAAGTTGGGCCTATATATAAATATTTCCCACCAACCCAAGATATTCTTAACCCTCCCACTATTTCATATAAATTAACTTAACCCCTACTCAACTTAACATGTTCGTGTAATCCCTATGGATTCAACTAGGTTAAGTATTCAAGTTCATTACCATATCCATTTATGGTTATAATGTGCTAGACATCCCACATTAAGCCTACAACTTGTGGATGTTGGATATGCCGGGGGGTTCCGAGCAAACTTCTTAGTTCGGCCTAACCTCGTGTCTTAGTACGTCTCTTGTTTGTGCACTCAGACCCCTCACATTAGATTCACCACTTGTGGTCGCTGGATATGTCGGTCGATTCTAGGAAGACTCCTACCACAAGTGTAATCTAACCTTGTGTCTAAGCGCGGTTATAGTTTCTAATTACTGTAATTCTAGGCATTTTCCTTATTAACCAATTATTCCTATGTCATTATTGGTTTTCATGCCCCTTTTCCCCAAGTCATGTTAATAATGAACCATATGCCCAAATTAATGTTTTTAATCACAATTTGATTTATGCCCCAAATCCATATTCATATATTCAAGTTATGCCCAAATTTCCCAATAAAGTTATACCCCAATTTAATGTTTTCCCCTCATTCCCAATTTAACGCCTTCGCATATTTCAGCGGTATGCCTAGGCTCAAAGGTAACCTGGCTATAAAAATAAAAGGGAAAAAGTAGAAGGGAAAATAACAGAAATGAACATAATGACAAGATTGACATATAATGCTAGAAATGGGTGTAAACATATAGTGGCATAATGACAAGATAGGCATATAGGAACAGATCTGATGAACATGTGACAATAGAACCGATCCTAACATAATAGGGACATCATAAACAGGTAGGATAAGGCCTAAACAATGAATTAGATAACCAACTAACAAAAAATATAATTTAGACACAAAAATAATAGGAACAGGCATGATGTGATCTAAATAATGAATTAAATCTACAAACAATAAAAGATCTGACATGATAAATAGGTATAGGCTTAGATCTAGTTCATAGTCATTTCAGAATAACTTAGATACACAGGTTATAGCAGATCTGATATGATTCAAATAGTCACAGGCTTAGATCCAAGTTATAGTCATATCAAGATTAACTTTTAAGTATTTAGATCTAAAAGTAACGTAGACTCACTGTAATTGGATCTAGAAAATAGAAGAAAGACCATAGACGTTGAATCACAGATCTCTAAGCATGAATAACTCTAATTGAGTGTTGAAGAACAAAAGACTTGATTTAATCTAGGTAGAGGCAGCATCTAGTTCTCGATTGTTTTAGGTGTGGAGAAACAAGAGAAATGGGGTCTTATTTATAGCCTAAAGCCAACGAACCAAGTCAAGAAAGGAGTCCATATTCAGCCATAAGAATCTTCCAGATTGGCCGTAAGGGGGTCGACCCCCTCCCCCCTTATAGGGTCGACCCATGGGTCAACACCTCATGTCGACCCAGTGGTCGACACCCCCTTGAGGGATCGACACCCCAGGATGGGAATTTTCCTGCTCCCCCTTTTTCTATGATTTTGAAATGTTTTGAATTTCTGGACTTATTTTATTCATATATATATATATATTCTTCTTATGCTTATACAAACTTCAAACCTTAATAACTTCTTCATACAGTGTCTGTTCTACGCAAACCAGGTGTCTATTTTGAGCAGAATTTCAAGACGAACGCAATGGAGATGTCCATTTCACTTAATTCCAAATATTTATTTAATTTATCATATTTAGTGTTTTAAAATTATAGGGTGTTACATTCTCCCCTACTTAAAGGATTTCGTCCCCGGCATCTCCTAGTTAAGAAGAATGTTTATCCTAACATCCATCCCCTATCTACTCATCCACCAATCACAGGCATCCAATATCTTTTAAAATTTCTAATTCTTATATGAACATACGCAAAGGTGTGTGTATATGTCCCAATACTAATGTGAAAGATCAGGCGGTCTACTGATTCAGTCCCCTCCTTAATGCAATGTATGTTAGTGCCATGAATCCAACATGTATGCAATTAATCCTATTATAACATGTAAGTTCTATATGTGTGCGCAGTCATTCATCCAAATGTAGCATCCATATGATGATACTTCCACTTTCATCTGTTAAAAAGAAGAAAAATGCACACATATCCATATGCAGTATGATGGTGATTGAGCCGATCTAGTTCCAAATGTATGTGTGTGTATACGTCCACGAGCAACCACTAGTAAATGCTTGCATCCACTTGCATCCATCAAACATAACATGTCTCAAACACATGTTTACATCCATGAGATTCCTACATAAAGGTAGAAAATTTGATCGATAGGATATACTTAAAAATGATAGAAACAAGCATGAATAAAAGCTTTGGAAAAAGAAGTTTAAGGACATACCCTCGAAAAGAAATGGGTACGAAGCGTAAATCTTGTCTTAGGTCTCCCAAATTGCATTATCTGGGTTGTCTCCCCACTGAAGCTTCATTAACTTGACTTCTCTATTGCGTAGCTTCTTAACTCTGATCCAAGAATACGGTAGGAACTCTCTAACTGCCGCCTCCCATACCACCTTCACTTCCTCTAGTATACTCGGCTCAACTACTTCTGCGGTATCATGCAAGCACTTCCGCAAATGGGAAACGTGGAAAACATAATGAATACCAGATAGTCTCTCAGATAGCTTTACTCTATAGGCCATTTGGTCAATCCTTTCTGTTATGGGAAATGGCCTTACAAATCTTGGTGCCAATTTCCCTACAGATCCAAAGCGAACTACGTTCCTCAATGGTGATACCTTAATCAAAACCATGTCTCCTACCTTAAATTCAATGTCGGTACTTCTCTTGTCTGCGTAGGACTTCTACCTATCCTAACCTGTCTTCATTCGCCTTCTAATAAGATCAACTATTTTGGAAATTTCTCTAACCATATCTGGTCCAAGTAGCAGTCTTTCTGTAGACTCCCACCAACAAGTCGGTGATCTACAGGGTCATACGTATAATGCTTCTAAGGCTGCCATGCCAATGTTTGATTAATAACTGTTGTTGTAGGCGAACTCCACTAAAGGAAGGTGCTCTTCCGAAGTCCCTCTGAAGTCTAGGATACATAGCTTTAAAAGATCCTTAAGAACTCTATTTTCCTTCTTCGTCTGTCCATCGGTCTGAGGATGGTAAGCGGTGCTCAAGCACAACTGTGTACCAGATGCTTCTTGCAAGCTCCTCCAAAATTCACTAGTGAAAATTGGCTCACGATCACTTACGGTACTGGATGGTACTCCATGAAGACGGACTATCTCACGAATATAAATTGCTGCCAACCATGTTGTCGTCCTCTTACTCTTAACTGGAATGGAATGAGCGCTCTTAGTAAGCCTATCTACTACAACCCAAATGCCGGTGTTGCACTTCCTTGATCTAGGCAACCAATTGATGAAGCCCATAGAGACGCTCTCCCACTTCCACTGTGGAATCACCAAAGGATGAAGTAAATTACCAGGCATCTTTTGCTAAGCTTTGACTTTCTGGCAAATCAAACATCGAGAAACAAACTCCGCCACATCTTTCTTCATCCTGGCCCAAAAGAAATTCCTCTTCATATCTCTATACATATTATCACCACCTGGATGCATAGTCATCTTAGAAAGATGGGCTTCTTCTAGGACTTTATTTAACAACTCCCAACTCGGGGAATGCAAAGTCTTCTATCTCGTCGCAACCAGCCTCTACCGTCTATGAAATATCTACTGAGGTGATTGGAAGTCTCCCCTCTACTGAGCCTATCCAAGATGTATGATATCTGTGGATCCTCTCGCTGCAAAGCTCCTATCTGATTCATAAGAGTAGATCGCACCTCCAGTGACACTGATAAACTAGGCAAAAACTTGGTGGAGGGTATAAAGATAAAGTTCGATATAAACTCCAAGCTTTTCCTCTCTACAAACAGAGGACTTAAGGCCATCCTCTGCCTACTCAGCGGGTCTGCCACTACATTACCTGTTGACGACCAAAAATGTCACAAACACCAAAGATTCTGTATTACTAGGAATTAATAATATGGTCGCATAGACAAGACATATTATATAACATGAAATAAAATATAAGCGGTAAATGAATCAAGGAATTTATAGTGGTTCGGCCATAGTGAAGGCCTAAGCCCACTTTGAAGAGTTGCATGGATTTTATTAATCACTTGAAAGATTACAAGGTTGAGATCCTCTCATTACATATGTGGACTATTATGCAAAATAGTCATATTTGCAAGAAATAGTAAAATGGACAAGTTTGCCCTTCTTCTTCCTCAAAGAGAAGATGCCATTAATGAAGCTTTATAGAGGTCTCTAAGCTCAAGAATCTCTCCCTGAAGTGTGAGGTAGGGGGTATTTATAGGAAGTGGTTAGGCAGGGGTTAGGTAGGAGTAGGTAGAAATGGGGACCATCTACAGGAAATTCGCGCCTCCCAGTTTCGACCTCGAAAATTTCGAACCCGGGCAAGGTTCGAAATTTCGAACCTCAGAAGTACGAAATTTCGTACCTGTAACACCCCACACCCGCTAAGGTCACTCACTAAGGGAATGCCTTAACTTCGGTGGAGCATTTTAAGTGAATATAGAACAGAAAAATTACAACAAGACAGATATAAATACTTGAAAATCTAAAACATCATTTCATTGCAGCAGAAGGTAAACATGTTTAGTTACAACACCATAAAGAGTCAAGTACTAAATATCCATCCTGATAAAAACATAAGTACATAATCCCACTACATAAACAATAGCCATAACAGAAAAGATAAGCTGGGCTTTACATCACGGTCCAAGCTCCAAAAGATAGATAGAGAAATCTGATCAAAGCCCACTAGTGCTAGGCCCTACCTGAGGACCTGAGGGGGAAAAAGATAAAAATAACGGGGTCAGACATAAGTCTGAGTGAGCCCTATAACTTTAACAACACAATCATTAAAGTAATTAGGGTATGATATAAACTTGGTACGGGATGACTGGGGATAAATGACTACACTAAGTAGCCCACTAGACATAGGATGAACTAAGATAACGGTAAAGACGCATCTACCCACCCAAGGGTAATTACTAACTGCACCACACCAGTCATTCCTACTTAAAGGTTGATCCCACCCAAGGACTTAGAAAATTTACTCAGTAGTTTCGTGTACCCCTAGCTGACTACATAGGTGTCGTCTGCCCCTATCTCCACTAGGTGTACCCACTACTCCCCAAGCGATCGGCTCCCTACCGTAGATACCCGTGCCGGCCCCACAGTGGGGTGTATCACTCCCCAAAGTGGCAACCCGATACAACCAATGGTGCACGGCTTATACCTACATGATGCAACAACGTCTTACCTACCAGCCCGGGTCCACACACGCATATGAAACCCGTTGGACTTGCGTTGCCACCGCTAACCCGTTTTGGCTTCTTATAATCAAGCCCAGTACGTGTGTCCCGTCCTCGACATGGGTCGAGCCCAATAAGATACATATGGGTTACTGGTTGAAATGGGCCCCCCACAAGCTACCACCTATGCTTGTCACTTTATCTAGTGCATCCCACTTAACCCTTTAATCATGTTTAATTACATGTTTCCACTTGGTTAAGTATTCTAATCGTATTTTCTATTGCCACCCAAGGCAACCCACTAGATTTCCACATGCCACCCAAGGCACTTACTTGATTTCCACATGCCACCCAAGGCACCCACTTAACCCCTCATGCCCACTACATGCTTATCTGGTTAAGTGTTTCTTAATTGATTAACAACATAACCGTTGTAAAGACCTCCCACATTAGACTATCTTTTATGGCAGCTGGATTTGCCGGTTGGGTCCGGGCAGCCTTACGCCATAACCGAGTCTAACCTCGTGTCTATACACTTGTCACGTATTTAGTTTGTGCCTAAGACCTCTCACATTGGGCCAATCATTTGTAGCCGCTAGATTTGCCGGTCGGTTCTGGGCAGTCTTATGCTACAAAAGGGTCCAACCTCGTGTCTTAGTCGATTAATTACACCTAATTAATCACCCTCATATTTCGAATTAATTTTCCCTAATTAATTCCAATTTTAACGATGTACATAATTGACTCAATTATGTCCATCCACTTTATGGTATGCATAATCATACCAACTTCACACCATTTCATTAACATGTATATTAACCCCATCGTTCCCCACGTAATTCGCTAACATGACATAAAAGGGAAGATTCATCACAAATACAATGGGTTCAACTTGCATAACATTAGCATCAACATGGGTTTTAAAGGTGTCAACATGCATATAGCATAAACCCAACTAGCATAAATAATCAACCCAAACTTGCATGAATCACATATGTCATAAAGATGGTAACTTGCATAAGCCACTTATGTCATTCAAAGGGGTAAACTTGTATATGTATGTATGACATACAAAGGGGTTAACTTGCATATGTATGCATATCATACAAAGGTGTAAACTTGCACATGTTACTTGCATATAATCAAACACCATACTTTCATAACATGTCATATGTGAACTTGCATATAACCATACACCAAACTTGCATACAAATCATCTATGAACTTGCATATAATCATATACCAAACTTGCATAATCATGGTGTCATAATGGATCAATGTTTATCATAGAAATTTGCATAACTAGCATCATGAACACATAGTCTAACACTTGCATAACTTGCATAACATCATGATCACATAGCATATAACTTGCATAACATCTTGAACATGTAGCATATGACTTGCATAACTTGCATAACATCATAAACATGTAGTATATGACTTGCATAACTTGCATAACATCATGAACACATAGCACATAACTTGCATAACTTGCATAACATCACAAACACATAGCACATAACTTGCATAACTTGCATAACATCACAAACACATAGCATATAACATGCATAACATCATTAACACATAGCATATAACTTGCATAACATGCATAACATAGCAAATAACTTGCATAGCATCATTAACACATAGCATATGATAACATAATCTTGCATTGATCCACATTCATAGCCATAACCTCATTATATCCTATCATAATCATTCAACAATTGGCTATTAAGGCTATAGAAACTCACAACTTGTTGATTAGCACTCTTAAGAAGAAGATTAAGTTGCTAGAGTTGATTAGAAGTTGATTTTAGAAGCTATCTTCCTCTTTAGTTTGATGGAGGCTCCTTCAAGTTGCATTTTGACGGCATAACGGTGTTGTATCTATTTTTAGTATGAATTAGGGTAGTCTTAGGATGTATTTATAGATTAGTTAGGTGTTTTAGGCCATTAGATTAACCCTAAATCAGATTAGAGCCGTCAGATCTCGTCCTAGCCACCAAAACACAGCCCAAAAGCCAAACTGGTGCACCCAGGTCACCTGGGCTCGACCAGGGAGGTCGACCCCCAGGTCGACACCCTAGTCGACCTGGTGGGCAGGTCGACACCCCTGTCGACCCCCAGGTCGACTCCCTGGGTCTGGCGGGAATTTTCCCGCCACTTCTGAAATTTGAAATTTTATTATTCAAAATCTGTTTTAAATTTTCTGAAACTTCTTCGGGCCTTAACTGGGTCATACGAACTCCGATTTTCGAAAACTTGGACTCTATTTCGCGTATTTTCCGAGACGAACGCAATGGCATAGCCCGTTTCCCCTGATTCAGATTTTTAAAATTTAATTCTGCCCTGTTTTATATTATAGCAAGTTGTTCAACATACAGGGTGTTACATTCTCCCCTACTTAAAGGATTTCGTCCCCGAAATCTCTAAGTCAAGAAGAACGTATCCTACCAACCAAACAACCATCTACTAAACCATCAAACACTGGCATCCATTGTCCTTAGAGTTTCTAATGCTGTATGAACATATGCAAAGAGTGTGTGTATATGTTCCCAGTCTAATGCAAAATCAGGCGGTCTACTGATTCAGTTGACCTCCTTAATGCAAACCATGATAGTGCCATGCATCCAACATGTATGCGAAGAACCCTATCGACACATACTATTTCTATATGAGTGCACAATCATTCAACAAAATGCATCATCCATATGATAACGCAACCATTATACATCCATTAATATAGCTACCTACACACAGTTATATGCAATATGCAATATGAAGTGACTGAGCCGATCTAGTGCCTAGAATGTGTGTATATGCATCCACGAGCAACCACTAGCAACCACTTGCATCCACATGCATCCATCAAACATAACATGTCTCAAACACATGTTTCAACCATAGGTTTACCCTATATAAAGTTCAAAGATACTAATGAGAGGACATACTAAAGATAAGATAAGTACTAGACAAACGATAAAGGAGAAGTTAAAAGACATACCCTCAAAAAGGAATGGGTACAATGAACGCATCTTCGCTTCTGTCTCCCAAGTAGCATTGCTCTCATCCTCTCCCCATTGCACTTTGACTAGTCGCACCTCTCTGTTCCTCAACTTCCTAATCTCTGACCTAAGGATGCGGGTAGGAGCTCGTCGAATAGTTGCATCACGCTCTACCTCCACTTCTCTAAGCAAGCTCGGCTCTACCACCTCTGCGGTCTCATGTAGGCACTTCCTCAAATGTGACATATGGAATACGTCATGTACCCCACTAAGTCTCTCGGGTAAATCCACTCTATATGCCATCCGTCCAATCCTTTCCTTAATAGGAAACGGTCCCACAAATCTTGGAGCCAACTTCCCAACGGACCCAAAGCGGACAACATTCCGTAATGGGGATACTTTGACAAAGACCATGTCCCCAACATCAAACTCCAGATCCGTCCTCCTCTTATCCGCATAAGATTTCTGTCTGTCTTGCGCTGCTTTCATCCTTCTTCGAATCA
Organism: Allium sativum; assembly: GCA_030737875.1. Taxonomy (NCBI): domain Eukaryota; kingdom Viridiplantae; phylum Streptophyta; class Magnoliopsida; order Asparagales; family Amaryllidaceae; genus Allium; species Allium sativum. The sequence goes on from CM060913.1 coordinate 886,620,934, forward strand.
AATCAATCTTCTTCGAAGTCTCTCTAACCATATCGGGCCCAAGCAAGATCTTATCCGTAGATTCCCACCAACATGTAGGTGATCGACAAGGCCTTCCATAAAGAGCTTCAAAAGGAGCCATACCAATACTAGACTGAAAGCTGTTATTATACGCGAACTCCACCAACGGAAGATGCTCTTCCCAAGTGCCTCCAAAATCTAAGATACAAAGCCTCAAAAGGTCTTCCAAAACACGATTCACCCTCTCGGTCTGGTCGTCCGTCTGAGGATGATATGCGGTGCTCAAACACAACCGAGTCCCTACCGCCTCTTGCAAACTCCTCCAAAACTCGCTAGTGAAGATAGGATCTCGATCGCTCACTATGCTAGAGGGTACCCCATGCAATCGAACTATCTCTCGGAGATAAACTGAAGCTAGCCATGGAGCAGTCCTCTTGCTCTTTACGGGTATAAAATGGGCACTCTTAGTAAGTCTGTCTGCCACAACCCAAATTCCCGTATTACCCTTCCTTGATCTCGGTAACCCATCAATAAAATCCATCGAGACGCTATCCCACTTCCATTGCGGAACTTCCAATGGGTGAAGCAACCCACCTGGTTTCTTTTGCTCCGCTTTCACTTGTTGGCACACCAAGCATCTAGCGACATACTCGGCCACGTCTTTCTTCATACCGGCCCAAAAGAAAACTCGCTTCATGTCTTGGTACATCTTGTCCCCACCGGGATGAATGGTCATCCTAGAACGGTGTGCATCATCTAGAATAGCCTTCCTCAAACCCTCATCTTGCGGTACACAAAGTCTACCGTCTCTACGCAAGCACCCCCTATCGTCTAGGGTGTACCTACTCAAATGGCTGGATGACTCCCCCCTTCTGAGCCTCTCTACTAACTCAACCAACTGTGGGTCGTCCCTCTGTGCCTCGCCAGTCCGTCCCAAAAGAGTAGGTCTGACCTCCAAGGATGCTAGCAAACCGGGTATATAGTGAATGGAAGGTCTGAAATCAAACATCGAGATAAATTCCAAGCTTCGTCGTTCCACGAACAATAGACTCAAGGACAACCTTATTCTACTCAAGGCGTCCGCCACCACGTTACCCTTGCCAAGGGTATACGCTATCTCGAAATCATAGGATGTTAAGAACTCCATACACCTTTGCTGTCTCAAGTTCAAATCCTTCTGAGAAAACAAGTACTTCAATGATTTGTGGTCCGTGAACAATTCGAACCTCTCTCCAAGAAGATAATGGCGCCAAATCTTAAGCGTAAAAAAAATAGCGCCCAACTCTAAATCATGGGTAGGGTAATTCTTCCCATGCTTTCTCAACTGCCTTCCACCGTAGGCTATTACCCTTCCCTCTTACATTAAGACTGCGCCTAGTCCAGTCCCACAAGCATCGGTATAGACAACAAATGGCTTGCTCCCATCTGGCAACACTAAGACTGGAGCTGTGGTTAAGGCTCTCTTTAACCGTCGGAACGCATCATCATAATCTACGTCCCATACGAAGACTAGATTCTTCTTCGTCAAGCGAGTTAATGGGGCTAATATCTTCGCGAAGTCCTTGATAAACTTCCTATAGTAGCCAGCCAACCCCAAGAAACTCCTCACCTCGGTAGCATTCTTCAGAACCTTCCAATCTTGGATGGATACTACCTTCGCGGGATCCACAACTATCCCTTCCTTGGAGACCACGTGCCCCAAGAACCGCACTTCCTTCCTCCAGAAGTGACATTTAGAGAATTTAGCCTTAAGGCTATGCGCTCGAAGAGTCTCCAACACTTCCCTAAGATGTAGAGCATGCTCTTCTTCACTCTTAGAAAAGACTAAGATGTCATCCACAAAGACCACCACGAACTTATTAAGGTACTCCCTGAACACCCTACTCATCAAATCAACAAAATATGCAGGGGCGTTCGTCAAACCAAATGGCATCACCATCCACTCATAGAAACCATCCGGAGTCCTAAAGGCAGTCTTGTCTATGCTATCCTCAGCCACCCTCAACTGATGAAACCCCGTGGCTAAGTCCAACTGAGAAAATACTGAAGCGCCAACCAACTGATCAAAAAGATCATCAATCCCCAGCAATGGGTGTCTATTCTTCTTTGTAAGCTTGTTGAGTTCTCTATAGTCTACACAAAGTCTGAGGGACCCATCCGCCTTCGTGGCAAAAACTACTGGAGCACCCCACTTCGATATACTTCGTCTTATGAACCCCTTCTCAAGCAACTCCCATACTTTCTTATGGAGTTCCCTCCTCTCACGAGGAGCCATGTGGCGCACTGGAAAAGATACTGGTTTAGCATTATCCACCAAATATATTCGGAAGTCTATCTCCCGCTTCGGAGGTAAGCCCTTCAACTCCTCAAACACATCCGAGTATTCCCGGACCACTCTAACAGATCGCAAACTCTCGACTGAAGCATCAAGCGATTCAAGATAACTTAGCATAACAGATTCCATGGGATTACAAGAGATCTCGAGAGTGTTACCCAAGCGGGTCATGAGCCTAACAACTCTCCTTTCACAATCAAGAACGGCACCATTACTGGATAACTAGTCCATGCCCAAAATCAACCCATAGCCCGTGAAGCCCAAAACAAAAGCATCACATCTAAACTCAACGCTAAGTATAGAAATCTTCAAACCCAAACATATCATGGACAAATAAGTGGAGCCCCCAATTGGGTTTGAAACAACCAAGGGATCATCTACTAGACTGGTGTCTAAGTGCAGTGACTCAACTAATGATGATGAGATAAACGAATGCGATGCGCCAGAATCAAACAAAGTACGGACAGGATGATCAAACAGAAAAACTAGACTTTCAACGGAAATAGTTCTACCTCTTTCCTGAATCGGTGGAACCGCGAGAGCCTGAACTTGCCCCCTTGCCTGACCCGGTGCCATAAGAGCTTGCACCTGTCCTCCTGAGGTAGATCCCGTCCTTTGCCCCTTCTTAGGGCAGTCCTTCACTAGATGCCCTGCTTCGCCACAGTGGTAGCAGCCAGTCTTCTTCTTCTTCCGACAATCTTTGCTTAGGTGGCCTAGTATCCCGCAATTGAAGCACTTCTTCTTTCCCTTGCCACCGTTGCCTTTCCCACCCTTGTTTTGCTGTTGCTGTTGAGGTCTCTTCTGATCTCCTTTCTTCTCAGGTGCCTTATTAGCATTGGGACCCTTCTCTTCCTCATGCATGAGTGCCATGTCTACTAGCTTCTCAAAGGTGGCCCCCATAGGGATGTGAGTCATAGCCAATCCATGCATCGGTTCATTCAAGCCCTTAACGAACCTCAAAGCCTTCTTCTCTGGTGTATTCACCATGTCTATGCCAAACCTTGCCAATTGATTAAACTTGTTGACATATTCCTTCACCGAGAGGTTTCCTTGCTTTAGAGTCAAGAACCTTTCCATATACAAGTTTTCCTCCGCCCTTGAGAGAAACTTTGCCACAAATCTTTGCCTGAAATCCGCCCAAGAGTCAACAGGGCGCTCTCCATTAGTGACCTCCCACCAGAATGAGGCCTCTCCCTTCATTAACCAAGCAGCTAACTTGACTTTCTTTCCTTCCTCCATCTCAAAGATGTCTATCAACTGTTCCACCTCCTTAAGCCAATCTCTAGCCTCCACAAAAGTTTCTGATCCTTGAAAAGGTTTCCCTCCCATAGCCTTAAATTCCTTGCAAGTCTTAGCAAAAGTATCCGTGCGAGGAGGAGGAGGAGGGGGAGGAGGAAGATCGGGTGCTACTGTTGGTGGAGGGACATTTGCTGGACCCGCAGTGGTGGCCCTAGCCTCCATCAATCTCCTATACCATACTGGTATCGCCATACCCTCCGGAAAGTTAAGATCTTCAGCCATGCTAAAACGAAAAAGGAAAGATTCAAAACGGAGAATTCGAAAGATAAAGATATGGCTATTGGGGATTATGTTTTCCTTTCAAAAACTTTTCTCTTTAAAGACATGTTTTTTGAAAATACTTCTTCCAAAAATTGTTTTTAGAAAATTAGTTTTCTAAAAAATTTATCTGTTCTGGTAACCTTCGCTCTGATACCACGTGTAACACCCCACACCCGCTAAGGTCACTCACTAAGGGAATGCCTTAACTTCGGTGGAGCATTTTTAGTGAATATAGAACAGAAAAATTACAACAAGACAGATATAAATACTTGAAAATCTAAAACATCATTTCATTGCAGCAGAAGGTAAACATGTTTAGTTACAACACCATAAAGAGTCAAGTACTAAATATCCATCCTGATAAAAACATAAGTACATAATCCCACTACATAAACAATAGCCATAACAGAAAAGATAAGCTGGGCTTTACATCACGGTCCAAGCTCCAAAAGATAGATAAAGAAATCTGATCAAAGCCCACTAGTGCTAGGCCCAACTTGAGGACCTGAGGGGGAAAAAGATAAAAACAACGGGGTCAGACATAAGTCTGAGTGAGCCCTATAACTTTAACAACACAATCATTAAAGTAATTAGGGTATGATATAAACTTGGTACGGGATGACTGGGGATAAATGACTACACTAAGTAGCCCACTAGACATAGGATGAACTAAGATAACGGTAAAGACGCATCTACCCACCCAAGGGTAATTAGTAACTGCACCACACCAGTCATTCCTACTTAAAGGTTGATCCCACCCAAGGACTTAGAAAATTTACCCAGTAGTTTCGTGTACCCCTAGCTGACTACATAGGTGCCGTCTGCCCCTATCTCCACTAGGTGTACCCACTACTCCCCAAGCGATCAGCTCCCTACCGTAGATACCCGTGCCGGCCCCACAGTGGGGAGTATCACTCGCCAAAGTGGCAACCCGATACAACCAATGGTGCATGGCTTATACCTACACGATGCAACAACGTCTTACCTACCAGCCCGGGTCCACACACGCATATGAAACCCGTTGGACTTGCGTTGCCACCGCTAACCCGTTTTGGCCTCTTATAATCAAGCCCAGTACGCGTGTCCCGTCCTCGACATGGGTCGAGCCCAATAAGATACATATGGATTACTGGTTGAAATGGCCCCCCCACAAGCTACCACCTAAGCTTGTCACTTTATCTAGTGCATCCCACTTAACCCTTTAATCATGTTTAATTACATGTTTCCACTTGGTTAAGTATTCTAATCGTATTTTCTATTGCCACCCAAGGCAACCCACTAGATTTCCACATGCCACCCAAGGCACTTACTAGATTTCCATATGCCACCCAAGGCACCCACTTAACCCCTCATGCCCACTACATGCTTATCTGGTTGAGTGTTTCTTAATTGATTAACAACGTAACCGTTGTAAAGATCTCCCACATTAGACTATTTTTATGGCAGCTGGATTTGCCGGTTGGGTCCGGGCAGCCTTACGCCATAACCGGGTCTAACCTCGTGTCTATACACTTGTCACGTATTTAGTTTGTGCCTAAGACCTCTCACATTGGGCCAATCATTTGTAGCCGCTGGATTTGCCGGTCGGTTCCGGGCAGTCTTATGCTACAAAAGGGTCCAACCTCGTGTCTTAGTCGATTAATTACACCTAATTAATCACCCCCATATTTCGAATTAATTTTCCCTAATTAATTCTAATTTTAACGATGTACATAATTGACTCAATTATGTCCATCCACTTTATGGTATGCATAATCATACCAACTTCACACCATTTCATTAACATGTATATTAACCCCATCGTTCCCCACGTAATTCGCTAACATGACATAAAAGGGAAGATTCATCACAAATACAATGGTTTCAGCTTGCATAACATTAGCATCAACATGGGTTTTAAAGGTGTCAACATGCATATAGCATCAACCCAACTAGCATAAATAATCAACCCAAACTTGCATGAATCACATATGTCATAATGATGGTAACTTGCATAAGCCACTTATGTCATTCAAAGGGGTAAGCTTGCATATGTATGTATGACATACAAAGGGGTTAACTTGCATATGTATGCATATCATACAAAGGTGTAAACTTGCACATGTTACTTGCATATAATCAAACACCATACTTGCATAACATGTCATATGTGAACTTGCATATAACCATACACCAAACTTGCATACAAATCATCTATGAACTTGCATATAATCATATACCAAACTTGCATAATCATGGTGTCATAATGGATCAATGTTTATCATAGCAATTTGCATAACTAGCATCATGAACACATAGCCTAACACTTGCATAACTTGCATAACATCATGATCATATAGCATATAACTTGCATAACATCATGAACATGTAGCATATGACTTGCATAACTTGCATAACATCATAAACATGTAGCATATGACTCGCATAACTTGCATAACATCATGAACACATAGCACATAACTTGCATAACTTGCATAACATCACAAACACATAGCACATAACTTGCATAACTTGCATAACATCACAAACACATAGCATATAACTTGCATAACATCATTAACACATAGCATATAACTTGCATAACATGCATAACATATCATATAACTTGCATAACATCATTAACACATAGCATATGATAACATAATCTTGCATTGATCCACATTCATAGCCATAACCTCATTATATCCTATCATAATCATTCAACAATTGGCTATTAAGGCTATAGAAACTCACAACTTGTTGATTAGAACTCCTAAGAAGAAGATTAAGTTGCTAGAGTTGATTAGAAGTTGATTTGAGAAGCTATCTTCCTCTTTAGTTTGATGGAGGCTCCTTCAAGTTGCATTTTGACGACATAACGGTGTTGTATCTATTTTTATTATGAATTAGGGTAGTCTTAGGATGTATTTATAGATTAGTTAGGTGTTTTAGGCCATTAGATTAACCCTAAATCAGATTAGAGCCGTCAGATCTCGTCCTAGCCACCAAAACACAGCCCAAAAGCCAAACTAGTGCACCCAGGTCACCTGGGCTCGACCAGGGAGGTCGACCCCCAGGTCGACACTAGGGTCGACACCCTAGTCGACCTGGTGGGCAGGTCGACACCCCTATCGACCCCCAGGTCGACTCCCTGGGTCTGGCGGGAATTTTCCCGCCACTTCTGAAATTTGAAATTTTATTATTTAAAATCTGTTTTAAATTTTCTGAAACTTCTTCGGGCCTTAACTTGGTCATACAGACTCCGATTTTCGAAAACTTGGACTCTATTTCGCGTATTTTTCCAAGACGAACGCAATGGCATAGCCCGTTTCCCCTGATTCAGATTTTTAAAATTTAATTCTGCCCTATTTTATATTATAGCAAGTTGTTCAACATACGGGGTGTTACGGTACCTGTGGGTACGAAATTTCATACCTTCCAGGTACGAAATTTCGTACCTCTGAGGTATGAAATTTCGTACCTTCAAGGTGCGAAATTTCGTACCTTGGAGGTACGAAATTTCGCACCTTGACAAGTGCGAAGGGGGGTTTTGAGGAGGATATGGCGAGGTTTTTTTGGCGTGACTCCTTTGGTCTTTCTCCCGGATTTCCTGTGTTTCGCCCTTTGCCTTGGCTTCACGTGATGAGTGGAATCGAGCGTGTCTTGTGTACTTTTGGTAACCGAACTAAAAGGTCGGTTAACATTTGCCCCCCGAAGTACGTCTTGACGTGACATGATGTGCTTCGGAATGAAAGTTGAGAGGACCGTTGGGTTGCGGATTTATACTGCAAGTTAGAGGAAAGAGAAGTATGTTAGTTAGCGGGCTCGCCCGTGGACGAGTCGCTGTCGGTTTGACGTCGTTGTCGTTTTGCCCTGTGTTCGCGAAGCATCGGAGTCGCGCGTTTTTGATGACTGACGCGACGCGTGATGTAGGCGTTTACGGGCCGGATGATCGGAAAGAAACATGTTGTCGTCTCCATTTTTTTTTGAGGGGTGTGTAATTTCGTACCACAGGGGGTTCGAAATTTCGACCCGTGATGGTTCGAAATTTCGAGCCTGTAGGCTTGAGATTTCAAACCGTGATAGTTCGAAATTTCAAGCCTGTCGGGGGAATGCGAAGGGACATTTCCCTTTTTATTATAAATAGGCCCCCCTTCCTTCATTTTCTCCTATCTCACGTCGCTATCACCGGAATTTCGAACCTCGAACTTTTGACCAAAAAGAAGACTTTTTTAGGTAACGAGCTTGGTCGACGGAGGGAAGGGAGAAGGGAGCTCGAGGTGCGACTACAGAAGGGGGTTCGAGGCCTCGAATCTGAGGCGTGAGGTTCGATGGTTCGAACCTGGTGGGCTTGAACTCGTCGAGCCCAGCTGGGTTCGAAGTTCTCGAACCCCGAGGGGTTCAAGACTTCAAGCCTATGGGCTCGAGGTTTCAAGCCTTGGTTGCTTGGACTCCAGGCACCCCGAGGCTCGAATTTTCAAACCTTAATGGTTCGAAATTTCGACCCTTGGGGTCCGAAAGTCCAAGTCCCAAGGTTCGAGTTGTCGAACCGTTAGGGCTCGAAATTTCGAACCTTCATGGTTCGAATTTTCGAGCCTCCCTGGTTCGAAATCTTTGAATCCCATGTTTGGACTTAGGAGTGTCCAGATTCGATCTCCCGATCCTTCGACACTTGATCATTCGAGCCTTGGGGCGAGTCTGAGGGCATTGCCTTGATCAAATATCATCCTTGATTGCTTTCGACTTTAACTTCCTGACTGCCTGCCCTCAGACTTATACTTTGCCTATTTGGTTGCATGTGCATACTAAGTGCCGACAATTGTACGACTAGAAGCTTAAAATCTGCACAAGGTTAAAGCATATATCTGGACTGTGATTGGACTGTTACGTTCTTTAACGTTTTTATGAGCATTTTCATCCTTTGCATGGCACTGCACACACTTGTTAATGTCTACCGACACGAGGGGTACAGGTTACTTTGTTGAGTTGCCTAACAATGGTGTATTGAAGTATAGCGAGCCATGCAAACAAGGTCACAGGCTGGAAAACTTCTGGAGGCTGAGGCTTCCTCATCATCCTCTGATACTTCTGATTCTACGAGTAGCTCTAACTCCGAAAGAAGTGATTTTGAGACTGCCGAGGGGTCGGTTCCTTCCCAGTCGGAAAGCTCTCCTGAGGCGTCAGAACACGGGGAACATGCCGAAAGGCTTCATTCTCCGGTCGTATACGCCGAGATGGAAAATGTGGATGTTATGGAAGGTGCTGAGCCAACTGCTCCAGTGGCTCCTGATATGTTGCCTTATGTGGTTATCTTAGACAATCCACTTGATTCAGTGCCTTCGCTCCTGGATTCCTCAGCAGTTAACAAGTTGTCGTTACGATTCGGTATTCCAGAGGGGGAGGCTTGTGTCCCCACATCGGGTGAGAGGCCCCACGCACCACTCTAGGGGCTTACTACTTGGAACTGTCATGCTTGCAGTGTGGGGTGCGTGCCCCCGGCCAATAATTTCATATTGGAGATGTTGTTGTATTTCCGCCTTGCCCCTTCACAATTGCATCCGAATGCTTATTCGACGCTCTTGGGTACTAGCATTCTTTTCCGAGAGTTTCTACGCTGGGATCCCACCAGGGAGGATATCCGGTATCTCTTCCATTTCAGGCGGTCGACCAGTGTATCATCCTCTCAATGGTTCTTGGAAGTGTCTCCTGGCCGGAGGATCTTTGTTGGACTATGTCTTAGGCCGTCTGTAATTAAGCATGATTGGTTCTTCGTTCGATGCCCTCCCGGATTTGCGAGGAGGTGGCTACAAGGAAGTGAGTCCCCTTAATCTATTTTGGTAACCCTGTCGAGCTATGTGTTTCACTTTGTTGTCCCGGTTGTGACAGGGAATCCTAAGGCGCCAATTGGTGATGCGTATCAGCAACGCCTTGATGCTCTGCGAGGCATCCCCGAAGCTTCTCGTATGACGGACATAGTGATAGATCAGGATCGGCTTCGGCGCATGGGGTCGCTCTCGGCGGGTCAGGCCATACATAGGCCTGCTGTGGAGAGTGTTGTGTCGAAAGAGGAAATGGCGGGAGGCTCGACTGCTTCCGCTTTGAAAAGGAAGTCAATCCATAACCAGATCGAGCCAAGAAAGGTCGTTAAATTCCACGAAGGCGTCGGAGGTAGCCAGGCTGGTAGCGAGGAAGTGGATGCTCGAGACGAGGGACTTCTGGACGCTTTTGTTTGATCCCCGATGGGAGGGGTAGGAGAGGAAGTGCGGGATAGTCATCACTCTCTTGTGACTTCCCTGGAATCTACTGCCTCCCTTGAGAAGGCGGATCAGTTTGCCGAGCTGGAAGCGATTCCCATGGACTGGTCTCAGTGGCCGAGTGCGGCTAGCTTGGAGTAACTAGGTCTTGCCGTGGAGGAAACAACTCCAATAGCTGGCGAACAATCTGGTTTGTTGAGAGAGCACTTAAGACATGCACTCACACACATCATGTTGCATAGAAGAGTGCCGGTGTGAATTGCTTAACTGATTTCTCTTCTTTTTTCTGATAGGTGACACGGCCAGAGGAAGGGGAGGACGAGGACGCGGGTACGTCACCACTCCGATAGTGTTTTCCTTAGCTCTTTCAAGTAGGGAGCCAGCTTGTATGGCGACGTTCCGCCCCCACAGAGTCAGGGTAGCGGGAGTCATCCTCAGGACAGGCCTCATTCTTATACGGCTCCTCCCCCTCTTCCTTCGACTCAGGTGCCCAAGAGAGGTTCGAGATTCGAACAGGGAGGACTGAGCCTTACGTTGTCGACCATCCCGCCTGTCGCAGCTCCGCTGGCTCCCGTTCGGACCTCGAGAGGAGGGGAGTCACCGATTGTCCAGCCGAGGCCGGACAGGGCGCCTATCGTAGAGATGCCTGATCTAACAGTGTCCAGAGTCTGGGGCATGCCCATTTAGGAGAGGAGGGCCTTCCTGAGGCTCCACTTCTCGGGGTTATACCTCGACGAGTTATGGTTTGTCCCTGCGATTCTTCCTGCTCTTGATAGGGAAACTGGCGAGATATGGCAACACGTGAGGGCCATGTATCAGCAGGTTGATGCGTTTACCCGGTATTCCTATCATCTGTCTGATCTGATCAGAAAAGAGAATCAGGAGCTACTCAACCGGCAAACGATCATTGATGCTGAGGAGACTTCTATTGCCAATCTAACCACGGAAAGAGGTGAGTTTTCCGGTTCATTTTTAAGGTTTGTGTGCTTCTTATCTCTTGGTGTTGCTAACTTGCGGGCATGTTGTTTTCAGACGAGATGAAACGTCAATATGAGGAGCTTAAGAGGGTGACTGACCATTCCGGCTCCATTTTGAAGGAGACGATAACCGATTTGACCACTTAGAACACCATCTTGAAAAATGAGAAGGCCCCAGCGGACAAGGTTTGCGCCGACTTGAGGCGGGATAATGCACAAGCGCAGCAGCTCCAGGAGAGTAATCAGACTCTTAGGGAAGAGAATGCCCGTCTAGCGAGGGAGCTTGAGGCGGCGAGAAAGGCGAAGGAGGATGCGGAAGCTAGTAATCGGGAAGTGCTGAGTGCCGCCGATGAATTGAAAACCGATCATCTGAGTGAGATGGAGCGCTTAAGGGATGAGCTAGCAGATGCCGAGTACCAGGCACAAGCGTCCGTGGAAGGACACATTAAGGACATGCTTGTGAAAGTCCTAAAGTTCCGTGGGATCTCATAGATGTCTGACTATTCCCACGTGTTAGCTCAAACTTAGGAAAAGTTGGTTCAGTTTGAAGCCTTCTTGCGTGAATTAGAGGTTGGTACCTTGGATGAAGAGCAACTTAAAATTGACCTCTTGACCGTGGATGAGCGCGAGGAATTGGAGAAAGGCCGGAAGCTGTTTTTGGAGGAAGCCGAAAGGGAAAGGCAAGAGAGGCTTGCAGCTGAGAAAGGGAAGTTCGCCATAATTGACAGTGTTGTGGTGGCTAAGGCTTTTGTGGAGGGGATCTCCTATCGGCCTCCAGTCCCTGGGTCGGTTACTGTGAGTGACCCGGCGGGCGTGACTCAGGTTGCCACTGAGTGTGATCTGGGGCCGAGAGAGGTTGGACCGATAGTGCCTATTGCGTCGGGTGCCCCTCCTCCTCTTCCTACACCATCCTTGACCGGAGGTAAATTCTCCTTACCATGCCTCCCGGAGGATGATGTGGTTACCTGATTTGTCGACTAAAAGGTTGCGTTTTCCTCACGTAGTTCCCCCTGGATCAACCACGGCATTGGACCCGGCCCGCGCGGTTCCCGAAGTGTCTGAGTCTGGGCCGGGACTTGAGAGGATTAGGCTTGGAGGGAGCGGAGATCATCTTGACACCCTCTCGGGGGTAGGGCAACCCCTAGCCATTATGAGAGCCTTGTTGATGAAGAAGGCGAGGTGGATGGGCGGAGGGCCGAGGCCCAGTGGCGGCCGATGTGTCCTCGATGGCTGCCCTGGTGGATGCGCAAAAGGCTAAGATGGAGGCCAAGAGTGAGGAAGTGGAGGAGAAAAGGAAACAAGATGAAACGGCCCGATGGGAGGTCATAGCCAAGACCCGGGATGATGCTAAAAAGAGGGCTGCAGTGACCGTTGCTCATAGGAGGGCATACTATGAGGAGGAGGAGAAGAGAGCGGCGGATGAGAGGTGGCTCTCAACTTCTCATGGGTCGACCACCTCCCTGAAGAGTCATAGTGGGAAAGGCAGTTCTGGAAAGAAAAGGCCTGGCTCCAAGGATGGGTCATCGGGTGCTGGATCTGCAAAAGAAAGGCACAAAAACAAGAAGAAACGCAATTAGAGTTAGTTGTTCATGCATTAGTTTGGTGATTATTTTGGTAGTGTAGGCCGCTAGTGTACGCGAGTCCAGCCCTCGCTTTTGGTTTTTCAAGGCACGGTGTGTGTGTACACCCTGTCATTAAAAAAGAAAGATGTTAGTAATGTAACGGGTTGTAAGGTGTGTGTTGTAATGAACTTTGAATTAGTAAGATCACGTTTTTTGTTAAATGTTTGGATGTTCCTTCTATGTTTTCGAGCGTCCCGTACTTGCATAGACATACTTATCGTTACACCTAACAGAAAAGTGATTGTGTGTTCCGCGCCCCGGGGTGATTATCCCGGAGGGGGTGTGATAGTGTACCGCACAATGGATCGTGGTTCCAGAGGGGCGAGATAGTGCGCAGGATTCTAGTAGATCTCCCTCAGCTCAGGAGTCCCATAGTTTGTGAAGCCTGGACAGAGCGCCTGCTGTTTTTTCTTCGGTTGCCCGGGGTTAACCTCAAGAGTAGCGAAGGCGTATGATGTCGCGTTATGCGGTCCGTCCGGTGTCAGCTCTCCCGTCGTTCATCGGGTTGAGGTGAGCCCGTCGGGGTCGTCATTCGCTGGGAAAGAGAAGCCCGAGTCATCAGCCCTTAGGGTCCGACCATGGCCGTGGGCTACTCTTAAGCCTCGAGAGCTTCGAGGATGTGATGATTTAAGGTCGGCCTTGGTGCTGCGCCAAGTGCTCGACCACACCCGTAGTTCAGGGGGAGTTTGTATCGCCCCGTCCGGCTGTTGGGTGGTTGAACGATTTATCCTCAGCCTTGGCACTGGGCCTAGGTTCGAGTTAGGTGTTGTTTATACTCGGTCGCGCCTCGGGCCGGCGACTCGAGTGGCGTAGCCGGCTCCCGTGCTCGGGGTGCCGATCGTTGCCAATGCGGGTAGATTGCGAGGCTGGCTCGCGGACCGAACGACAGCATCGTCCTCTGCACTGGAGGATGATACCACGGTCGGTGGTTCACACGAAAGTAAGATGTTATGATTAATCAAACATGTCACGCGAGGAGTAAACATAGTGTAAGGAAGTACGAAGCTGAACAACATTTTCATTAACAACGTTTGGCATGAGTAGCCTTTACAATGTCTTGAATTGCTAGGAAACAAAACATCGCTGAAAAGAGCATACAATCATGTGCTAAATTATGTGAAATAACGGCGGAGATGTTCGTTGTTCCAAGCCCATGGTAGTTCGACTCCATCCACGGTCGCTAGCTTGAAAGTTCTGTCACTGAGCCTTCGTGTAATAGAGTATGGGCCTTCCCAACAAGGAGCGAGGCCCGGTGGAGGTGGGAACACCCGCTTTAGGACGAGGTCTCTGATGTTGAGGTCCTTGTGGCGCACTCGAGAGTTGTAGTACCGGGCAACTCGTTGTCGTTGGGCCGCCGCTCGCAGATCGGCTTCATTTCTTTTCTCCTCTAGCAAGTCTAGTGATCCCATAAGCAAATCCTGGTTGGTCTTTGGATCAAAGTAAGTGACTCAGTGGGATTGAAACTCAAGCTCGATGGGGATGACGGCTTCAGTCCCATAGGAGAGGGAAAACGGAGTGTGCCCGATAGTTGTCTTGTGAGTGGTCCGGTAGGCCCATAAGGCTAAAGGAAGTTCGTCGGCCCACATGCCCCCGGCCTTCTCGAGGCGCTTTTTGATGATGGACTTGATAACTTTGTTAACTGCCTCAAGTTGTCCGTTAGCTTGGGGATGCACTATGGCTGAGAACTTCTTTTCAATGTCGTGGTGCTGACAGAAGGTCTTGAACTCTGCGCTCTCGAATTGAGTGCCGTTGTCTGAAATGATGGCCTGAGGGACCCCGTGTCGGGTGATGATGTTACGTACCACAAAGTTGATCATTTTCTTGGTGGTGATGGTGGCGAGGGCTTCGGCCTCGGCCCATTTGGTGAAGTAATCGACGGCGACTACAGCGTACCGTGCCCCACCTCTGGCCATAGGAAGAGTCCCATTGATATCGATTCCCCACATGGCGAATGGCCATAGGCTAGTCATCTGTGTCAGTTCCGTCGGCGGGGCTCTCGGGATATTTGAGAAGCGTTGGCATTTGTCACACTTGCGGGCGTAGTTAGTGGCATCTTGTTCAAGTGTGGGCCAGTAGTAGCCGTGTCGGAGCACCTTCCTGGCCATAGTTTGACCGTCGGTGTGGTTGCCGCATTCTCCTTCGTGTATGCTGACTAGGATTTTAGCGGCTTCCTCTTGCGTCACGCATCTGAGTAAGGGGATAGAGAAGCCCCGTTGATAGAGTATCCCGTCCATAAGGAGGTAGCGGGCTGACTGGCGGGTGAGCGCTCACTTTCCTTTGAGACCTGCTGGGAGGATCCCCTGCTGTAGGTAGTTCCTAATTGGTGTCATCCATGATTCCGGCTCGGGTCTGATGCACATGGCCGTGTCATTTGGTGTTGGCTTAGTGCTAGGGGAGTTGAGCTCGACGGGGGTGAAGCCCAATAATTGTGGATCTTCGGAACTTGCCAGTCGGGCCAGAGAGTCGGCCCTTTCATTTTTCTCTCGCGGGACATGAGTGATAGTGAAGTGATCAAAGTAAGCGAGTAGTTCCCGGACTTGGGCTAGGTATTGGGCAAGCCATTCCCCCTTTGTTTGGTATACCTCTTTTACTTGACGTACAACAAGTTGTGAATCGGAGAAAATATGAATGATCTTCAGCCTGAGTTTGGTAGCGACTCTTAGTCCGGCTATTAGTGCCTCATATTCTGCATCGTTGCTTGTAGCGGGGAAATTCAGCTTTAGTGCGTAATGGATCGAGCGTCCTTCGGGAGTGATGAGCACAATGCCGGCTCCCGAGCACTTTTCGTTGGAGGACACGTCCACAAATATCTTCCATGTGCTGTGGGAGGTCACGGTGTCCTCCGCAGAAGCTTCTTCAAGGGCGGTAAACTCTACTATGAAATCGGCGAGGGCTTGTCCGAGTATGGCTCGATGAGAGATGAATGTTATCTCTAACTGGCTGAGTTCAATGCTCCACTTTAGCAGCCGACCGGATGCCTCAGGTCATTGTAGGACTGGGCGTAGTGGTTGGTCGGTGAATACTTTGATAGGATGGGCCTGGAAGTATGTCCGGAGTTTCCGGGAGGAGATGAGTAGGCAGAATGCCAGTTTCTCGAGCTTTGGGTAATTCTTTTCATCTTTTGTCAATCGCTTGCTGATGTAGTAGACAGGTTGTTGAATGCGGTCTTCCAGCCGTATCAGAGCTGAGCTGATTGCCTGCGAAGAAACAGCCAAGTAAATGTATAAGTCCTCATGGTCTATTGGTTTAGATAAGATGGGTGGTCGCTCTAAGTGGTCGAGGAGTTCTTTGAATGCGGAGATGCATTCGGGGGTCCACTTGAAGTTGCGCTTCCCCCTCCGAAGCAAATCGAAGAATGGAATGCACTTGTCGGTGTCCCTTGAAATGAAACGACTTAGAGCGGCGACCTTTCCGTTCAGACTTTGAACGTCTTTGATGTTCTTGGGGACTTCGATGTCCCTAATAGCTTGGATTTTCTTGGGATTAGCCGCGATGCCCCGCGCTTGATGATGAAACCTAGAAACTTTCCTGAGGCAACGCCAAAGGAGCATTTTAGGGGATTAAGTTTCATGTCGTACTGGCGGAGGACATTGAACATTTCAGAGAGGTCGTGGACGTGGTTGCTTGATGCTTTGGATTTGACTAGCATGTCGTCCATGTATACCTCTATGGATTTCCCGATTTGATTCTTGAAGAGACGATTAACCATCCGCTGATAGGTGGCACCGGTATTCTTGAGACCGAAAGGCATGACACGATAGCAGTAAAGTCCACGGTCAGTTATGAAGGAGGTATCGTCTTGGTCGCGAGGGTTCATCGGGATCTGGTTGTAACCGGAGTAAGCGTCCATGAAGGACAGCAATTGGTATCTGGCGGTTGAGTCGACCAGTTGGTCAATTTTCGGGAGAGAGAAGCTGTCCTTGGGACATGCTTTGTTCAGATCTGAGAAGTCGATACATGTTTGCCATTTGCCATTGGCCTTCTTGACTAGGACTGGGTTGGATACCCATTCGGGGTAGTCAGCCTCGCGAATGAAGTTGTTGTTCAGGAGGCGATCAATCTACTTCTTCTTCAAGCATGTTGGACCGGCCAAGTCCTAGGAAGCGGCACTTTTGTTTTACTGGGGGATGCAGAGGTCTATGCTCAAGGAATGGCAGGCGATTGCCGGATCTATGCCTTTCATGTCAGAATGAGTCCATGTGAATACGTCTAGGTTAGCCTTCAAGAAGTCTACAAGGTCGTCTCTGACCGCTGGATGGAGGTCTGACCCTATCTTTAATACTTGTGACGGATCGGTGGTACTGACGGGCACATCTATGGTTGGCTCGACCGGAGTCGGCCTTTCCCATTCAGGTTCTTCGTCTTTCCTTGGATCGAGGTTGTCGGAAAGACGGGAGTGGCGTCTAAGCTATGGCCCAGACGCCGCTGGCTGCTATGCGGAGACGGTCTTGGCACAAAAGGCCGTAGGCGCTGCTTTTCCCTTGTCCTTATTACGCGCGGTCTTCCATTCTATTGCATAACATTTTCTAGTGCTGACTTGGTCTCCCTTGACTGTTCCGATCCCGTTCTCTGTTGGAAACATCACCAGGAGGGACCATGGTGATAGGCATACACGGAACTCTGTGAGGAATGGACGACTGAGGAAGGCGTTATATGGTGAGGTGACATCGATGACCACGAAGGTGAGGATGCGGATCCGGCTCCGATCCTCTGTGCTGAGTTTGACGGGTAGGTCGATGACTCCAACTGGACAGTTGGATGCTCCATTGAAGCCGTCGATCGCGGAGCGGCACGATTTGAGATCTCTTGCTTCTAACTTCATTTGGTCGTAAGCGGCCTTGAAGATAATGTTGAACGAGCTCCCCGAGTCGACCAATATTTTTCGAACGGTTGCAGCACCGATTTGGGTGGTGATCACCAAAGGATCGGTAGTTGGGATCTCAATCCCTGTGGACTCCCTCCCGTTGAAAGTGATGATGTCCCGCATGGTTTTCTGGAGCTTAGCCGGGATAGAGTCGTCTGGATCAGAGTAGGCCTCATAGGTTGCATGCTTAATGGAGCCCACATATTCCTCCATTTTCCAGAAGCTGTCATGTGTGGGTCCTGGTCCGCCACAAATGGTATTGATCACGATGCCCCGCCTCACGTTCGATGGTCCTGGGGCTGCCTTAGCGACCGTTTGCGGAGTGGGCGCTGGGGGCTTAGGATTGGTTTCAGGAGGAAAGGGCTCTTAGATGTACTGTTCGAGCCGCTTTTCTCGAATGAGTTTCTTGATCGCATCCTTTAGCTGGCGGCACTCGTTTGTGTTGTGGCTATACATGTCATGATATCGGCAGTATTTTCCCGAGCTCTTCTCGAATTCCGTGGATTTCCTGACTCGGGGATTTTTGTATGGCAAGGTGTTACACGTCTCCAGATAGATAGTTTCGGGATCCTCGTTTAGCGGGGTGTAAGTTTCATAAGATTGATAGGGGCCGGGCTTCCTCGGATCTTCTTGTACCTGGTTGGTGCCCCGGCCACCTTGCCCCCATGTGTTCGGCCTTTGCCTGAGGGGTGCTGCCCCCGCATTTGGGTTAAAGGGGCCTCCTGTTTCTCGCCCCCTATGCTGTTTGTAAGCGGTACCTGCTCGGGGGATGTTGGGGCAACTGGTTTCAACGACGCGGTTGCGCCTTGCTTCTTCTTGGCACAGGAATTGCCCCGCCTTCTCATAGATGTCGTCGAGGTTCTTTGGTTGCTTTCGGTCAATCCATGCCCCAAATTCTGAAGTTGGGAGGACGCCCTTAGCTAATTGGAACAGTATAGTGCGCTGGTCTGGATCCTCGACCTTGGTGAGGGCTTCATTGAACCTAGAAAGGTAACTCTTGAGTGACTCTGCGGGCCCCTGATATAGGTTGTAAAGGGCGAGGGCGTTCTTCGGAGTTGGGATGTGCATGCGGAATTGCTTTACTAATTGTGTGGCTAACTGGCCAAAGTTGTTGATGGAGTTGATCGGGAGGCGAGAAAACCACAATAGGGCGGTTCCCGAGAGGAAAAATGGAAAGCATTTGCACTTGACTGGATCATAGCCTCTGCTTGAGTCCATTTGCCACTCATAACGGTTTAAGAAAGCACAAGGATCGGTGGTACCGTCATAGAGTGGCATCTGTGGCATACTGAATCATCGCGACCATTCAGCTTCGTTTACCCTTCGAGTGAAAGGATTGCGCCTAATGTGCGCTTCCAATGGTTCATGCACATTCCTTCGCATATCCCTCATGATCCTTCAGACCATGTCGGGAAGGTTGGTTGGGTGAGGGTTTGCCATCGGAACCCATGGGTTATGGCGAGGTTTTGGAGTTCGGGTTCGGGGACGCCTTCTATGGTGGACATCCGGGCTATTAACTTCCGAGTCCTCGACATCTATGATGGGATCCGCGTATACCCGAGGGTGTGGGGCGCGCGGATCTTGTTCTGGATAGGCTTGGGCCACCATATGGGTTGGCTCGTTGTTTCGACGGGCGGCCGTCAGATCTTGTCAAGGGGGAGGTTAACTAGTAGGAGCGGGTCCGTCATCGATGATTAAGCGAGAGCGATCTCGGTATTGGGTGCCCCCACTATAGGTGACGGTGGTACGGTCGCCGTTACTGTTGCCGTTGGCATACCTATCGCCATTGTCGAGGGCATTTGTTCAGACGGCGACGTTGTTGATGAGGCTAAACCTCTTCGCTGGTGAGGGCCCCTCGTCTCGGAAGAGGAAGTCTCCGATGTTGGTGGTCGAGGTCGGGTGTTGTTCCGAGCTAGTCGTAGTCGAGCGACATCGCGCTGACTTTCTTGGAGTTGCCGCATAAGGTCGGTTATATTCCTTAGCGCTTGGTTAAGCTTGACCGCCGTATTCTCGTACCTTTCATTAAGCGTACGGATTTGCGCTTGTGTTACGGGCACTTCGGGGTCCACAATGGGAGGTTCATTTTCATTGGTTGCAAGGACATTTGTCGGTGGAGGAGAATTAGATGGACCGGCCTCGGCGGCGGCTGATGAGCCGATTATCGCGTTCTTTGACTTTTTTACCATCGTAAGCGGGCCCGACGGCGGGTTAGGCGAGGAACCCCAAGCTCATCGAAGTCGAGATGGTAAGGTGCAAGAAAGACGCAATGTCCGAGTTTTCTCAGTGAAAGCACCAAATGTTGACGACCAAAAATGTCACAAACACCAAAGATTCCGTATTACTAGGAATTAATAATATGGTCGCATAGACAAGACATATTACATAACATGAAATAAAATATAAGCGGTAAATGACACAAGGAATTTATAGTGGTTCGGCCTTAGTGAAGGCCTACGTCCACTTTGAAGAGTTGCATGGATTTTATTAATCACTTGAAAGATTACAAGGTTGAGATCCTCTCATTACATATGTGGACTATTATGCAAAATAGTCATATTTGCAAGAAATAGGAAAATGGACAAGTTTGCCCTTCTTCTTCCTCAAAGAGGAGATGCAATTAATGAAGCTTTATAGAGGTCTCTAAGCTCAAGAATCTCTCCCTTTTGAAGTGTGAGGTAGGGGGTATTTATAGGAAGTGGTTAGGTAGGGGTTAGGTAGGAGTAGGTAGAAATGGGGACCATCCACAGGAAATTCGCGCCTCCCAGTTTCGGCCTCGAAAATTTTGAACCCGGGCAAGGTTCGAAATTTCGAACCTCAGAAGTACGAAATTTCGTACCTGCCAGGTACGAAATTTCGTACCTTCAAGGTGCAAAATTTCGTACCTTGGAGGTACGAAATTTCGCACCTTGACAGGTGCGAAGGGGGGTTTTAAGGAGGATGTGGCGAGGTTTTTTGGCCCGACTCCTTTGGTCTTTCTCCCGGATTTCCTGTGTTTCGCCCTTTGCCTTGGCTTCACGTGATGAGTGGAATCGAGCGTGTCTTGTGTACTTTTGGTAACCGGATCAAAAGGCTGGTTAACATTACCCTTGCCAAGGGTATAAGAAATCTCAAAGTCATAAGATGTTAGGAACTCCATCCACCTTTGTTTCCTTAAATTAAGATCCTTTTACAAAAACAAGTACTTGAGAGATTTATGATCGGTATACAATTCGAACTTCTCTCCGAGCAAATAATGGCGCCACGTCTTTAGTGCAAATACTATGGCAGCTAGCTCTAAATCATGGGTAGGGTAGTTCTTCTCATGAACTCTTTGTTGTCTACCTCTATAACATACTACCCTTCCTTCTTGCATCAGAACGACATCAAGCCCTGTACCACATGCATCAGTGTATACTGTAAACACTTTGTTTCCATTAAGCAAGGTCAAGATTGGGGTTGTTGTCAGAGCCCTCTTCAATCGATGGAAAGCAACATCACAATCTATATCCCACGAAAACGTCAAATTCTTCTTCGTCGGCCTGGTGAGTGGGGCTGATATCTTTGTGAATTCCTTAATGAACTTCCTATAATAACTTGCCAATCCAAGAAAGCTTCTCGCCTCCGTTGCATTCTTTAGGATTTGCCAATCTTGAATTGAAACTACCTTTGCGAGATCTACTTCTATCCCATCTTTAGATACCACATGCCATAGAAATCTCACCTCTTTTCTACAAAATGACATTTGGAGAATTTCGCCTTAAGCTGATGCGCATGGAGAGTTTTTAAAATCTCTCTCAAATGTTGGGCATGCTCTTCCTCATTCTTCGAGAAAATCAAGATGTCATCAACAAAGAGCATGAATATTTTATTTAGAAACTCCTAAAACACCCTACTCATCAGATCAACAAAATAGGCGAGTGCATTCGTCAACCCAAAAAGCATAACGAGCCATTCAAAGAAACCATCTGGAGTCCTCAAAGCGGTCTTGTCTATACTGTCCTCGGCCACCCTCAACTGATGAAACCCCCCATGGCCAAGTCTAACTAAGAGAAAATTGATGCACCAACAAGTTGGTCAAACAGATCTTCTATCCTCAAGAGTGGGTGCTTGTTCTTCTTGGTAAGTTTATTCAACTCCCTATAGTCTACACATAAGCGAAGTGAACCATTTTCCTTAGTTGTGAATACCACCGGAGCACCCCATTCAGATATGCTACGCTTGATAAACCCTTTCTCAAGTAGCTCCCCTAATTGCTTTCTAAGCTCCCTCCTTTCTCTTAGAGCCATATGGCACACAGGCAATGCAACTGGCTTTGCATTGTCCACCATGTACATACGAAAGTCGATCTCGTGCCTCAGAGGTAAGCCCCGAAACTCCTCAAAAACATCAGGATACTCACGGACTACTAATACATATCGCAGATCATCGATAAGTGTATCAAGTGGCTCTAGGAAACTAAGCATGACAGACCCCTTTGGGTCACAAGAAATCTCGAGGGTCCTCACATGGCAAGTCAAAGGTCTAACAACCCTCCTTTCACTATCCAAAATGGCACCATACATGGCTAGCCAACTCATCCCTATAATCAAACCATAGCCCATAAAACTAAGCACATATGCATCACATTCAAATTCGACGCCTAACACAGATATTCTCAAACCCCGACAAATCATGGACAAATGAGTCGTACCACCAATGGTGTTTGAGACAACAACGGGATCCACGACCATACTAGTACTAAGGTGCAGAGACTCAACCATAGAATCAGATATAAAAGAATGCAAAGATCCAGGATAAAAAAGAGTACTAATATGATGATTGGAAAGAGAAATAAAACCTTCCAAGGAAACTTTCCTACCTCTGTCTGTAGCACTAGTCGCGAGATCATGCACCTGTCCTCCAAAAGCTCCTGCCCTTTGACCTTATCCTTGCTTCTTCGGACACTCCTTAGAAAAATGTCCGACCTCTCCACAACTGAAGCAAGCATTCTTCCTTCTTTTGAAGTCCTTTACCAAGTGACCCTCGCGTCCGCAATTATGGCACTTGCTCTTATCCTTTGCCTTGTCATTCTTTCCGTCCTTCTTTTGTTGTTGCTATTATTGTCCCTTCTTAGGTAATGCTTTCTTATTTTGTGTTTCCCCCACCTTAGTTTCCTTCTTTTCAGCTTTATCTTCCTCGTCCATTAATTCCATATCAATGAGCCTTTCAAAAGTTGCTCCCATTGGAATATGAGACAAGGTTAACCCATGAAGGGGTACATCCAGTCCTTTAGCAAACCGCAATGCTTTCTTATGCGGAGTATCCACTAGATCCAACCCAAACCTCACTAGTTGGTTGAATTTGTTAACATACACTTTGACAGTCATGCCTCCTTGCTTGAGTGTTAGGAAGCTTTCCATTTTCATGCTTTTCCTAGCTTGAGAAAGAAACTTAATTTCAAACCTCTGCCGAAAATCATCCCAAGTATCCACCGGATGCCCTGCTTGCATCACTTCCCACCAGAATGAAGCCTCATCTTTTAGTAGCCATGCGGCTAACTGAATCTTCCTACGATCTTCCACTTCGACAATTCCATATAAGTCCTCTGTTTCTTTAAGACAATTCCTTGCATTTATGAAAGTTTCGGTTCCTCGGAATGGCTTTCCACCCATAGCACAGAAATCTTTGTAGATCTTAGAGAAATTATCTGGTCGTGGAGGAGGATGAGGAATGGCAGGTGCAGCTAGGGGAGGAATGTGTGATTGGCCGCCGGCAGGCGCCGTGGCCTGTGACGATCCCAAAATCCGAGGGGCGGTATTAAGGATAATCATTAGGAAATAACACATTAATCATCATAGCAGAGTACAGATAATAGTAGAAACAATAAATAAAATACTTTCACATGGATATGACAGCGGAATCACAACATGTAGGAATATCAGAATAGCATAACGTGGGATATACTTAGTAAAAAGAAAGGGAAGTGATCAGTCATCATCACCAGAGGCGGAATACATACATGCAGTGACATAATAAGAGTATCAGTCTACATCGCCGAAGGCGGAATACATATACATATAGTGAGAAATACGGAAAGTAAATCAGTCTGCATCGCCAGTGGCGGAATCATAATATAAATACAGTAATGGCAGAAAATATCTAAGTCATCTCTATGAAGTCAGCCTCGCCATGAGCCAAAAGTGCACGCTATGCAGCTGTGCAGAACCAAAAACCACCTGTCACCTGTGTACTAGGCTGCCCGTGTGAAAATAAGGGCACCCGCGTTTGCAAAGTGAAACAAACAACGAGTCAGTCATGGGGACTGGTATGAGGAATCTATTCAACATTTAAACAACAGTAAATAGCAAATCATAGGACCACGCCACTTTCGCGGAACGGGTTTACTCCCGTGATTGCTAGTGCATTTAAAACCAAGTAAATTCTTTTAAAACAACGCAATGCTTTTAGAAAGAATGAAGCCATTATAAGACTCAGGTCCCATCACACAATGCAACGCAAGCCGGAGGATAGAGTTTTACCTTATAATAGCCAAATATGCTTGATACGTATAAAGCAAAATCATTTGGTATTATTACTAGTGCATATATGTTTCAAAAACGAATAGCATCATAAATATCAATCATAGGCGGCATAGCTACCATCTACTATGTCGCCATGCTAGCTCTACAATCAAGACCGTTATTTCGTATTGGAAGTTGGATTTCCGTCATGAGTCGAGGCAAGGGGCAAGCTCCTCTCCGCTTCGAGACACTCTAGCAAATGCCTCGGGACTACACACTCTGGGTAACCCCTGGATGCTTCAGGGCCGGTCCTCACTTACGTTAGAGGATTATTTATTCCTGAACACACGTTTCCCGGTCCTTACAGACCTTTAATCGAGGTGCCTCGCATTCCAACAACCACAAAGGTGAAAAATAGATATATATATATATATATATATGTCAGGGCTGGTAAGTCACTGACACCACCATAGCTAGAAAGAAACGTCGTGCTCTCCCTGCAGTCCGTATCCCGTTTTTAACTCATACCGGGGTGTGAGGTTCGCGAATCTACGAAATACACAAAGCTAGGCCACGTAGACCTTGCTTTGATCATCATCCACAAGACTTTGCTTTGCAACAGAAGCCTTGATCACAGCATCTTGGCATGCCATATAGGTAGTCCACTCCATATGATTGATTTCCATCGATATATAACCTCTGAGCTCGTATGTCTCAGAGAAGGGCGTTAAGCAAAAGAATAAATTCTCCGCCGCCAAACAGATATATATTTAACAGAGATCAATCAGTATAGAACAAAATCCAATGTCAGACACACAGTCCATTTACAAGTCCGTCCTGGGTCTGAACGAAACCGGAGGCGTCAAATTCCTCGCAAATCCGTACAATCAACACATACGTTCAGACGGCTACTACTTCCGTCCCCTTCCGGTAGCTACTCCGGTTAGGAACCTCAGTAGCGCCCATCCAATCGATACGAAGATCGTCGGTCTTGAATCGTCTTTGCATTTTCCAATTCGAATCGCTCGCTGAATTATTTGAAATGAGGGTTAGCTCGACCTTTTCAAATAATTCACGCCATTAGAATTTAAATCGATGCTTTATATGGTTATATTATTCGACATCCATCTTTCAGTTATTTAGTGTTATTTTCATGTCATACACATGCAACCATCAAATATCAAACAATTCAAGCCCAATTGGTTTATTTGCAACCTATGTTGCTTAAGATATTTTATAACGATTTTTCGCCATTTTTATTTATTTAAAAATGGCTATTTTTAATTAAACGACGTTTCAGGTCGTTTCGTGGCACTGGCGCTGTTTTTCCCTAAATTTGTTTTACACATATCGGAAAATCTAACCGTTGGATTTCTGCATAGTCTATATCAGTGGGAAGATATTCCCAAAGCGAACCCAACGGTTCTAGTTTCGTGAGAATCCGACGGTCGGATCTTCCACACTAGTCGTTTGAAGTTACGGTTTCAAAATTCGAACTGCAGCGTCGTTATTCGATTTAAATTAATTATATTTATATTTATATATAAATATAAAACGATTCTGGCGCTATTTTTCCCTAAATTTGAATTAAACATTCCGGACAATCCAACCATTGGATTTTTATAAGGTTGGTGTCGTCGGGAAGGTATTTCCAAGGCGAACCCAGCGGTTGCGGTTTCGGGAAAATCCGATGGTTGGATTTCTCGTACTAATCGTTTCAAATTACGATTCCGAAACGCGAACTGCACGGCCTCTATTCCTTTTAATTATATTTATATATATAAATATAGTTCATTCCATAGTTTCAACTATAGTTCATTTTATATTTTCAACTTCGTTTTCACTTCAAATATTTCACTAACGCCTTAATATTTCGAAAAATTTCGCCATAACCTCCTTTGTACGGGGAGGGGTTTGGAAATTTATTGGGCCGTATTAGGTACCCAATAAATCCTAAAAAGCATTCACATATTTTTAGTGATATATTTTGGTGTTTACGGGGGAGCATGTACTGATAATCACTCCAGAGAATAAATTCCCGTCACCCCGTTTCCGTGTGGAAATAAATAGTCCATGTGCCGTATCTAATAACTAGAGCGACGTGATTATTGTCAACTCTAGACCCGTCTGGGGTTTTTATTAATCTGGCAATTTATCATTATAATTTATATAGTCCATATCAGTCATCAGTTCAACCTGTAGTATATAGTCATCGCCATACAAGCCTCTTGCTTGTATGGTAAATCTTCCACCTCGTCACACAAGCTCCAATTGCTTATGTGGAATATGATGAAGTATGCCTATCGTCAAGAAGTATGCCATGTAGTGTAGTTCAAAATTAAATGTTACTATCCTATGGCGTTGTTTATTATTTCACACAGAAAAACCAGCACTCCGCTTCCAATGGCATTCACAGGAGTTGATATATAAATAAAATTGCGCAGCCAACTCATCAAGGTTTACCTATTTGTCGGGCACGCAAATAATTTCTTTACTCTACAGCTAATCCATTTTTCCTGTTCAACACATGTATATATATGCAGAGCAAAGCTAATAATAATATTTCTAGCAAACTATTATTTATTTCAACACGTGGGTATTTTTAACTAAGCCTATTCATGATAAAAGGAATATTTTTATCATCAAAAATATTTATTCGACACATGTGTATTTTTAACTAAGCGTATACATGATAAAAGGAATATTTTTATCATCAAAAATATTTATTCGACACATGTGTATTTTTAACTAAGCGTATACATGATAAAAGGAATATTTTTATCATCAAAAATATTTATTCGACACATGTGTAATTTTAACTAAGCGTATACATGATAAAAGGAATATTTTTATCATCAAAAATATTTATTCGACACATGTGTATTTTTAACTCTTCTTATTCACTATAAAATTATAGTTTTCATTGTCGATTCATTTTATTTTTAGACGACGATAACATTCAACACATGAATTTCAACTCGACGAACAAATTGCAATTCAACACATGAATATTCTATATCGTTTGTATATATAAAAATGTGATTTTTATCGCTAAAGCCATTTGTTTAAATTCAAATAATATTCAACACATGAACTTCAACTCAACGAATGAATTGCAACTCAACACATGAATATTCGATATAGTTTGTATATATATATATAAAAATGTGATTTTTATCGCTAAAGCCATTTGTTTAAATTCAAATAATATTCAACACATGAATTTCAACTCAACGAATGAATTGCAACACAACACATGAATATTCGATACAGTTTGTATATATATATAAATGTGATTTTTATCGCTAAAGCCATTTGTTTAAATTCAAATAATATTCAACACATGAATTTCAACTCAACGAATGAATTGCAACTCAACACATGAATATTCGGTATAGTTTGTATATATATAAAAATGTGATTTTTATCGCTAAAGCCATTTGTTTAAATTCAAATAATATTCAACACATGAATTTCAACTCAACGAATGAATTGCAACTCAACACATGAATATTCGATATAGTTTGTATATATATAAAAATGTGATTTTTATCGCTAAAGCCATTTGTTTAAATTCAAATAATATTCAACACATGAATTTCAACTCAACGAATGAATTGCAACTCAACACATGAATATTCGATACAGTTTGTATATATATATAAATGTGATTTTTATCGCTAAAGCCATTTGTTTAAATTCAAATAATATTCAACACATGAATTTCAACTCAACGAATGAATTGCAACTCAACACATGAATATTCGATATAGTTTATGTAAATAGTATCAATGAATGAAAATTATTCTAACACATAAATATTTCAGAAAATTTCGGCAGCATAACGGCAGGATAGTTAAAACCGGGACCGTCCCTAGTACGGCTCCTCGCTCTACCTTAAAACCTCGCGGTTTTTGACAATCGGGATCATTCATCTAGTTCGCACGCAGGCGGCATGTTTTATTTTCAATTCCACAATCCTATTCTATTTTGTTTCAACCACAAAGGTATTTTTCAACCACAAAGGTATTTTTCAACCATAAAGGTATTTTTCAACCACAATATCAACCACAAACAATTATTTCCAACCATTCGTCATACCATATAATATCACGTCAAACACAAGCAATAAATATCGTCCATGGTCTGTGGACGAGGGGAGTGTGTGTGTGTATATATATATATATATATATAATATAATATAATAATTCACTTGCATTTCATCACAATTCAAAGCATATATGTTTCAAACAACGCTTGTATAATTTATACATCGCTAATATAACTTATACAACACATGTACATGAGGTATACAATGCGTATATAATTTACACTTCGCTTATATAATTTATACAATGCGATTTCATTCACACAGATAGTTTAGATTCCTCACATTGGTTCTTGCGATGCTAAAAATCGCAGGAAGGCCAGAAAAATCTGCGGCTTCTTCTAGAATGTAGAGAGCCTCTTTGCGGTCACGGTGTCTCCTGTTTCATCGAATTTCGTTGAAGAACGAAAAAGATATTATTTTTCAAAGTTTTGCAACGCTTTAAAGTGTTAAAACAGTTTAAAATTAAATAACCCGATAGTTTCCAAACCTGTTCAATTCTAGGTTTTGATTTTTCTTTTGATTCGTAGCTCTATAGGACGATCAGGCTGTTGGACATCGTCGAGGGAGGAAAGAGCTTCCTAGCGGTGGTTGTCTGAGGCGATGCGATGGCGAATCCAGGCGGCGGCGGCTCCAGGAAGGCGGCGACTTTGAAGAGCTCGAACTCGTCGACGGCAGCTCTGTTGGTGACGAGGCTAGGTCGGATGTGGAGAGGGGAGTACGGCGAGCAAAAGCCTCAACAGTGGTCGGCGGCGAAGCGGCCTCTGGCGATCGGAAAAAGGAGGGGAAGCGGCGAGCTACGGGGATCGTTCTTTTCGACTGGCGGCTAGGGTTTTTAGGTTTTTTTTTTTTTTTTTTTTAAAGAAAATTTCTCATTGGTCTATACTTATAGAAAATTTTTAAATAGTGTTTTTGCAAACGGACTCCTTTTTAAACCCAACGACTGTCACCCCTAGCTAAATACCCCCATTCCGGACACAATGGGATATGTTTCGTTGGCCATTTCGACTGTTACAGTCAGTTATTTTTCAATTTAAAATATAAAACATTCGATATTTAATTTAAACGTACATTTCAATTTGCCAGGGCCACAAACTGAATCGAAAAATTCCAGAAAAATAAATCTAGCTTTGTTTTGACGATACGGTCCTAACAAAACCAGTTTCGTCGAATTCTGAGCTCGTTTGAAAAATGGCCATTTTTAGGTCGACCCATTTTAACAGAATTTGACCAAACACGTTATCTTTTGCCCCGCTCACATACTAGCTTCAAAAATTACGAAATTTGAAACTTAGCAATAATTTGACATCCCGGACCCAACAAAAGTGGTTTCGTCAAATTCCGAGGTCGTATGCAAAATCTCAATTTTCAAGGGCTATATATACTATATAGCGACCTTTCTGAAAATACGTTTGACCATAACTTTTGATTTCCGTTATGAAATTTCGATTTTTCAGATTCGTTAGAAAGGTATTGATAAACAGATTTAAATATTTTCAGTTTTGTTAAAATCTGTTATATTTCCCACCCGGTATAGTCAGACAAAGTTTGTATTCAAAATTTCAAACTGCCATATTATACACAATTCTATATTTTGTGGAAATAGGCTATTTTAATCATTCAAATTTCTTGTTAATAACCTAATTTAAAAATTTTAAACTGGTTCACATTTTCCGGGTTATTACAATCTCCCCCACTTAAAACTTTTTGTCCTCGAAAAGGAAATAACAGTTAAGCAGGAAATAAAATGTATATGCAAAGTATTGTAAAGGTACCTTGCACCGGAGTTAGTCAGAGATGTCCACTCTGCATTTGGGATAGGCTTGTTTAATGCTTTCTTCAGTCTCCCAAGTACAGTCTCTAGGATCACTACTCCACTGCACTTTGATTAAATGAATCTTTTTCCTCCTTAGCTCTCTAGTTTCTTTGCCAACTATCTTTAATGGATCCCTCTTGAGTGCTAATTCTGGAGTTATGTCAATATCCTGTTGCGCTGCTTGTTCCACAACAAGATCTGGATCATGAACATGTTTTCTGAGTTGAGACACGTGGAACACATCATGTACACCAGGCAACCAATCAGGTAATGAAACCCTATATGCAAGAGTTCCAATCCGTTCAAGTATAGGAAAGGGACCAATAAATCTCGGTGCCAACTTCCCAGTCTTGCCAAATCTGATTACCCCTCGCATTGGAGAAACTCTTAAGTAAACATAATCGCCAACGGCAAACGATATATCCCTTCTTCTCGCATCAGCATAACTTTTCTGTCGGCTCTGTGCGGTTTTCAATCGCTTCTTAATAGAATCGACTTTATCCGATGCTTCTTGAATCATATCGGGCCCTAACACAAGTCTGTTGCCAGGTTCTACCCAACATGCGGGAGATCTGCACGGTCTACCGTATAATGCTTCAAATGGGGACATTCCCAGGCTTGCTTGATAGCTATTGTTGTAAGAGAATTCGGCTAAATGTAAGTGATCTTCCCATGAGGCTCCAAAATCGATAACGCAAGCCCGCAATAGATCTTCTAAAATTCTATTCACCCGCTCAGTTTGGCCGTCTGTCTGAGGGTGATAAGCGATGCTCAGATTTAATTTGGTTCCCAATTCTTCCTGGAATGCTCCCCAGAACTTGCTAGTGAACAGGGGATCTCTATCGCTGACTATATTGAGTGGCACTCCACGTAGTTTAACTATTTCTCTGAAGTAAATCTGTGCCAGACTTTGAGCCGTTCTGTTGGATCGGACAGGTATGAAATGGGCAGTCTTCGTGAAGCGATCTACGATTACCCATATACTGTCGTTTCCTTTTCTAGTTCGAGGCAGGCCATCGATGAAATGCATCGAGATTTGTTCCCACTTCCAACCTGGAATTTCTAATGGTTGCAATAATCCAGCCAGTTTCTGTTGATCACTCTTAACTAGCTGACAAGTGGGGCATCTGCTAACAAATAATGAGATATCTCTTTTCATAGCTCTCCACCAGAATGTGCGTTTGATATCGTTATACATTTTGCTCACACCGGGATGGATACTTAATTTGGATTTGTGGCACTCATCAAGTATTTCTCTTCTGAGCTCGGGAAGGTTTGGGATGCAAATCCTACCCTTTAATCTTAGAACCCCTTTGTCATCGAGTCGAAAACTTGTGGATTCACCTCCTTTGATTCTTTGAATAAATTCATCGTCTTTCTGAAGAGTCGAGATCCTGTCTATTAATGAAGACGTGATGACAAAACTGGCGATGATTTCATTCTTTCTGCTGAGCGCATCTGCCACAACATTAGCTTTCCCTGGAGTGTATAGAATTTCAAAATCATATGCTGCAAGGAATTCTAACCAACGCTGTTGTCTCAAGTTTAGATCTTTCTGAGTGAACAGATATTTCAAGGATTGATGATCGGTAAATAGTTCGAACTTCTCGCCCAGTAAATAATGCCTCCAGATTCTTAAAGCAAACACGATGGCTAATAACTCAAGATCATGAGTAGCATAGTTTCTTTCATGCGGCTTTAGTTGACGGCTGGCATAAGCGATCACTTGGCCTTTTTGCATTAACACTGCGCCTAGCCCTCTAATAGAAGCATCTGTCCATACGGTCAAGTCTTGGTTGCCTTCTATAATGGTCAATACTGGAGCAGTTGTCAACTTCAGTTTTAGCTCTTGGAAAGCTTCTTCACATTCGGGAGTCCATTTGAATTTCTCATGCTTCTTTGTAAGCTTTGTCAATACTCCTGATATCTTTGAAAAATCCTGAACGAATTTCCGATAGTTCTAGCTAATCCCAGGAAACTTCGAACTTCTGTGGGCGTAGTAGGTTGTTTCCAGTTTTGAATCGCTGTAATTTTGCTTGGATCTACAGCAATTCCTTCTTTTGACACGACATGGCCAAGGAATTTAACTTCATTCTGCCAGAAGACACACTTAGAAAATTTAGCTTTTAAGACGTTTCTCCTCAGAATTTTCAACACTTGTTCTAAATGTTTCGCATGCTCTTCTTCCGACTTAGAGTAGATTAAAATGTCATCAATGAAGACTAGAACAAATTTATTCAATACACCATGGAACACCCTGTTCATAAGATCAACGAAGTATGCCGGAGCGTTGCACAAGCCGAACGGCATTACTAACCATTCGTAGAATAAATCGGGACCCCTGAAGGCTGTTAAAGGAACACAGTCTTCGGCTATACGCAATTGGTGGAAACCTATAGCTAGGTCCATTCTGGAGAATACGGTTGCTCCATTTAATTGATCTAACAGATCGTCTATTCGGGGCAAAGGATATTTGTTCTTCAGCGTTTGTTTATTGAGATCTTGGTAATCAACGCAAAGTCTTAGAGTACCGTCTGATTTCGGGAAAAATACTACTGCGGCACCCCATGCCGAAAAGCTTGGTCTGATCAGACCTTTCCAAAGTAACTCTCGGGTTTAACTACTTAGCTCTTCCTTTTCTTTCGGGGCCATTCTTCTTATTGGATGTACTACTGGTCGGGCATTAGGAATTAGATCTATCCTAAATTCAATTTCTCTTTGCGGTGGTAAGTTTTCTACTTCTTCAAACACATCCGCATAGTTTTTAACGACCGGTATCTTTTCTATTGAAAGGGGAGTAACTTCTAGAGAAGACCAAAATTCTGTTCTATTAATTTCTGCACCGAGACATGGTATAGTGATATGCCCCGATTTTGTTTCAACTTTCACGATTCTTTCGGCACATCTAACTTCGGCCTTATATTTTGTTAACCATTCAAATCCCAATATAATATCAAAGTCGGAAAGGTCCATGACAATCACTTTAAAAGAGAATTTGTAGCAAGAATAAGAGACAGGCACTCTACAGTACGAACTGAGACTGACAGAACCTCCTATCGGATTTTGAATTTTTATTGGTTCTTTAAGTTTTCCTCTTTTCAATTTTAATTTATGAACAATGTTACCAGAAATGAAGCTACGTGATGCACCAGTATCAAAAAGTACAGAAACAGGAATATTTTTAATGGTAAGGGTACCTCCCAAGACATCGGGTTTACCTGATCCATCGGTGATAGCTGGCGGGGTATTCCCGTCATAGACATGGGCCACTTGTGCGCTCTTCTTCAAAGGACAATTCCTGCTGTAGTGCCCCTTCTTGTGGCAGTTGTAGCATTCAGCTGAGTCATTGGCCCTTGGCTTCTTTGGGGCTTTGCATACATTAGAGAAATGACCGGGCTTCCCGCAATTGTAGCAGTTTCCTTTCGGGATCTTTGCGGGTTTTTGAGTAGCGGCCGCGGTGATGCTAGATTCGGGTTGGTCTGTTGAAGCCTTGCGCTTATTCCCTACTTGGCTTTTAGCGCGATCTTGGCTAGCATGCCTCTCATCCATGTCTTCGTAGTTGCAAGCCATCTCTACTAGCTCTGTAAAAGAGAGTTTGATGTTGCTCATAGCTCTATCGTGATACTTGCGCTTCAGCCCAAATATGAATCTCTTATTCTTCGCTTTGTCGGTCAAAACTAGCTCTGGAGCATAGCGCGATAGCTGAGTGAACTTATTCAGATAGTCTTGAATAGAGAGGTCTCCCTGCTGGAGATTAGCAAATTGCTCCCGCATCCTCTCTAGAGCTTGTTCCGGTACAAACTTCTCATTGAATAAAGTCCTGAACTGCTCCCATGTCCGGATAGTACCAGCTGCATCCCCAGAAGTAATGGCATCCCACCACAGCTCTGCCTCTTCCTGAAGGAGCCAAATGCCAAGTCGGGCTTTGTTGTTAGTTCCCATGCCCATACCCTCGAAGATTTTCTCACAGGTTTTCAGCCAAGCGATAGCTTCGGTCACTGTGCCAGTGCCAGTAAAAGGTTTCCCTCCAAGATTTCTGTACCTCTTAGCTACTTTGTCGAGCTCAAAGTCTTCTGGTGCTGGTGGCGGAATAATAGGACCTTCCACTACTACGGGGATATTCCCCCGTCCTCCAGCTGCATCTCCTCGGCCTCCACGGCCTCCTCTAGCTGCTGCTCCACGTGTAGCCATCTAAGAGTACTGTATAAGCAAGGAAAAAGAGTCAAGCTAACAGATTTGATAATTTCCATAAATGATAAGGCAAGGAAATACAAGGAAAGATAATGATGATGTACTGATCAAATTGTTTTGCTAATCTGTTTAGCTTGCTCTAGGACATTGCTAATCCCATCTCTAACGAGCTACTCGTATTAGAACACTACTGATTCTATTCTGACGAGGTGTTTAATGTGTTAGATCCCGGAACTAAGGTTAACCAAAGCTCTGATACCAACTGTGACGATCCCAATATCCGAGGGGCGGTATTAAGGATAATCATTAGGAAATAACACATTAATCATCATAGCAGAGTACAGATAATAACAGAAACAATAAATAAAATACTTTCACATGGATATGACAGCGGAATCACAACATGTAGGAATATCAGAATAGCATAACGTGGGATATACTTAGTAAAAAGAAAGGGAAGTGATCAGTCATCATCACCAGAGGCGGAATACATACATGCAGTGACATAATAAGAGTATCAGTCTACATCGCCGAAGGCGGAATACATATACATATAGTGAGAAATACGGAAAGTAAATCAGTCTGCATCGCCAGTGGCGGAATCATAATATAAATACAGTAATGGCGGAAAATATCTAAGTCATCTCTATGAAGTCAGCCTCGCCATGAGCCAAAAGTGCACGCTATGCAGCTGTGCAGAACCAAAAACCACCTGTCACCTGTGTACTAGGCTGCCTGTGTGAAAATAAGGGCACCCGCGTTTGCAAAGTGAAACAAACAACGAGTCAGTCATGGGGACTGGTATGAGGAATCTATTCAACATTTAAACAACAGTAAATAGCAAATCATAGGACCATGCCACTTTCGCGGAACGGGTTTACTCCCGTGATTGCTAGTGCATTTAAAACCAAGTAAATTCTTTTAAAACAAGGCAATGCTTTTAGAAAGAATGAAGCCATTATAAGACTCAGGTCCCATCACACAATGCAACGCAAGCCGGAGGATAGAGTTTTACCTTATAATAGCCAAATATGCTTGATACGTATAAAGCAAAATCATTTGGTATTATTACTAGTGCATATATGTTTCAAAAACGAATAGCATCATAAATATCAATCATAGGCGGCATAGCTACCATCTACTATGTCGCCATACTAGCTCTACAATCAAGACTGTTATTTCGTATTGGAAGTTGGATTTCCGTCATGAGTCGAGGCAAGGGGCAAGCTCCTCTCCGCTTCGAGACACTCTAGCAAATGCCTCGGGACTACACACTCTGGGTAACCCTTGGATGCTTCAGGGCCGGTCCTCACTTACGTTAGAGGATTATTTATTCCTGAACACACGTTTCCCGGTCCTTACAGACCTTTAAACGAGGCGCCTCGCATTCCAACAAACACAAAGGTGAAAAATAGATATATATATATATATATATATATATATGTCAGGGCTGGTAAGTCACTGACACCACCATAGCTAGAAAGAAACGTCGTGCTCTCCCTGCAGTCCGTATCCCGTTTTTAACTCATACCGGGGTGTGAGGTTCGCGAATCTACGAAATACACAAAGCTAGGCCACGTAGACCTTGCTTTGATCATCATCCACAAGACTTTGCTTTGCAACAGAAGCCTTGATCACAGCATCTTGGCATGCCACATAGGCAGTCCACTCCATATGATTGATTTCCATCGATATATAACCTCTGAGCTCGTATGTCTCAGAGAAGGGCGTTAAGCAAAAGAATAAATTCTCCGCCGCCAAACAGATATATATTTAACAGAGATCAATCAGTATAGAACAAAATCCAATGTCAGACACACAGTCCATTTACAAGTCCGTCCTGGGTCTGAACGAAACCGGAGGCGTCAAATTCCTCGCAAATCCGTACAATCAACACATACGTTCAGACGGCTACTACTTCCGTCCCCTTCCGGTAGCTACTCCGGTTAGGAACCTCAGTAGCGCCCATCCAATCGATACGAAGATCGTCGGTCTTGAATCGTCTTTGCATTTTCCAATTCGAATCGCTCGCTGAATTATTTGAAATGAGGGTTAGCTCGGCCTTTTCAAATAATTCACGCCATTAGAATTTAAATCGATGCTTTATATGGTTATATTATTCGACATCCATCTTTCAGTTATTTAGTGTTATTTTCATGTCATACACATGCAACCATCAAATATCAAACAATTCAAGCCCAATTGGTTTATTTGCAACCTATGTTGCTTAAGATATTTTATAACGATTTTTCGCCATTTTTATTTATTTAAAAATGGCTATTTTTAATTAAACGACGTTTCAGGTCGTTTCGTGGCACTGGCGCTGTTTTTCCCTAAATTTGTTTTACACATATCGGAAAATCTAACCGTTGGATTTCTACATAGTCTATATCAGTGGGAAGATATTCCCAAAGCGAACCCAACGGTTCCAGTTTCGTGAGAATCCGACGGTCGGATCTTCCACACTAGTCGTTTGAAGTTACGGTTTCAAAATTCGAACTGCAGCGTCGTTATTCGATTTAAATTAATTATATTTATATTTATATATAAATATAAAACGATTCTGGCGCTGTTTTTCCCTAAATTTGAATTAAACATTCCGGACAATCCAACCATTGGATTTTTATAAGGTTGGTGTCGTCGGGAAGGTATTTCCAAGGCGAACCCAGCGGTTGCGGTTTTGGGAAAATCCGATGGTCGGATTTCTCGTACTAATCGTTTCAAATTACGATTCCGAAACGCGAACTGCACGGCCTCTATTCCTTTTAATTATATTTATATATATAAATATAGTTCATTCCATAGTATCAACTATAGTTCATTTTATATTTTCAACTTCGTTTTCACTTCAAATATTTCACTAACGCCTTAATATTTCGAAAAATTTCGCCATAACCTCCTTTGTACGGGGAGGGGTTTGGAAATTTATTGGGTCGTATTAGGTACCCAATAAATCCTAAAAAGCATTCACATATTTTTAGTGATATATTTTGGTGTTTACGGGGGAGCATGTACTGATAATCACTCCAGAGAATAAATTCCCGTCACCCCGTTTCCGTGTGGAAATAAATAGTCCATGTGCCGTATCTAATAACTAGAGCGACGTGATTATTGTCAACTCTAGACCCGTGTGGGGTTTTTATTAATCTGGCAATTTATCGTTATAATTTATATAGTCCATATCAGTCATCAGTTCAACCTGTAGTATATAGTCATCGCCATACAAGCCTCTTGCTTGTATGGTAAATCTTCCACCTCGTCACACAAGCTCCAATTGCTTATGTGGAATATGATGAAGTATGCCTATCGTTAAGAAGTATGCCATGTAGTGTAGTTCAAAATTAATTGTTACTATCCTATGGCGTTGTTTATTATTTCACACAGAAAAACCAGCACTCCGCATCCAATGGCATTCACAGGAGTTGATATATAAATAAAATTGCGCAGCCAACTCATCAAGGTTTACCTATTTGTCGGGCACGCAAATAATTTCTTTACTCTACAGCTAATCCATTTTTCCTGTTCAACACATGTATATATATGCAGAGCAAAGCTAATAATAATATTTCTAGCAAACTATTATTTATTTCAACACGTGGGTATTTTTAACTAAGCCTATTCATGATAAAAGGAATATTTTTATCATCAAAAATATTTATTCGACACATGTGTATTTTTAACTAAGCGTATACATGATAAAAGGAATATTTTTATCATCAAAAATATTTATTCGACACATGTGTATTTTTAACTAAGCGTATACATGATAAAAGGAATATTTTTATCATCAAAAATATTTATTCGACACATGTGAATTTTTAACTCTTCTTATTCACTATAAAAATATAGTTTTCATTGTCGATTCATTTTATTTTTAGACGACGATAACATTCAACACATGAATTTCAACTCGACGAACAAATTGCAATTCAACACATGAATATTCTATATCGTTTGTATATATAAAAATGTGATTTTTATCGCTAAAGCCATTTGTTTAAATTCAAATAATATTCAACACATGAACTTCAACTCAACGAATGAATTGCAACTCAACACATGAATATTCGATATAGTTTGTATATATATAAAAATGTGATTTTTATCGCTAAAGCCATTTGTTTAAATTCAAATAATATTCAACACATGAATTTCAACTCAACGAATGAATTGCAACTCAACACATGAATATTCGATACAGTTTGTATATATATAAAAATGTGATTTTTATCGCTAAACCCATTTGTTTAAATTCAAATAATATTCAACACATGAATTTCAACTCAACGAATGAATTGCAACTCAACACATGAATATTCGATATAGTTTGTATATATATAAAAATGTGATTTTTATCGCTAAAGCCATTTGTTTAAATTCAAATAATATTCAACACATGAATTTCAACTCAACGAATGAATTGCAACTCAACACATGAATATTCGATATAGTTTGTATATATATAAAAATGTGATTTTTATCGCTAAAGCCATTTGTTTAAATTCAAATAATATTCAACACATGAATTTCAACTCAACGAATGAATTGCAACTCAACACATGAATATTCGATACAGTTTGTATATATATAAAAATGTGATTTTTATCGCTAAAGCCATTTGTTTAAATTCAAATAATATTCAACACATGAATTTCAACTCAACGAATGAATTGCAACTCAACACATGAATATTCGATATAGTTTATGTAAATAGTTTCAATGAATGAAAATTATTCTAACACATAAATATTTCAGAAAATTTCGGCAGCATAACGGCAGGGTAGTTAAAACCGGGACCGTCCCTAGTACGGCTCCTCGTTCTACCTTAAAACCTCGCGGTTTTTGACAATGGGGATCATGCATCTAGTTCGCACGCAGGCGGCATGTTTTATTTTCAATTCCACAATCCTATTCTATTTTGTTTCAACCACAAAGGTATTTTTCAACCACAAAGGTATTTTTCAACCATAAAGGTATTTTTCAACCACAATATCAACCACAAACAATTATTTCCAACCATTCGTCATACCATATAATATCACGTCAAACACAAGCAATAAATATCGTCCATGGTCTGTGGACGAGGGGAGTATATATATATATATATATATAATATAATAATTCACTAGCATTTCATCACAATTCAAAGCATATATGTTTCAAACAACGCTTGTATAATTTATACATCGCTAATATAATTTATACAACACATGTACATGAGGTATACAATGCGTATATAATTTACACTTCGCTTATATAATTTATACAACGCGATTTCAGTCACACAAATAGTTTAGATTCCTCACATTGGTTCTTGCGGTGCTAAAAATCGCAGGAAGGCCAGAAAAATCCGCGGCTTCTTCTAGAATGTAGAGAGCCTCCTTGCGGTCAAGGTGTCTCCTGTTTCATCGAATTTCGTTGAAGAATGAAAAAGATATTATTTTTCAAAGTTTTGCAATGCTTTAAAGTGTTAAAACAGTTTAAAATTAAATAACCCGATAGTTTCCAAACCTGTTCAATTCTAGGTTTTGATTTTTCTTTTGATTCGTAGCTCTATAGGACGATCAGGCTATTGGACGTCGTCGAGGGAGGAAAGAGCTTCCTAGCGGTGGTTGTCTGAGGCGATGCGATGGCGAATCCAGGTGGCGGCGGCTCCAGGAAGGCGGCGACTTTGAAAAGCTCGAACTCGTCGACGGCAGCTCTGTTGGTGACGAGGCTAGGTCGGATGTGGAGAGTGGAGTACGGCGAGCAAAAGCCTCAACAGTGGTCGATGGCGAAGCGGCCTCTGGCGATCGGAAAAAGGAGGGGAAGCGGCGAGCTACGGGGATCGTTCTTTTCGACTGGCGGCTAGGGTTTTTAGGTTTTTATTATTTATTTATTTTTAAAAGAAAATTTCTCATTGGTCTATACTTATAGAAAATTTTTAAATAGTGTTTTTGCAAACGGACTCCTTTTTAAACCCAACGACTGTCGCCCCCAGCTAAATACCCCCATTCCGGACACAATGGGATATGTTTCGTTGGCCATTTCGACTGTTACAGTCAGTTATTTTTCAATTTAAAATATAAAACATTCGATATTTAATTTAAACGTACATTTCAATTTGCCAGGGCCACAAACTGAATCGAAAAATTCCAGAAAAATAAATCTAGCTTTGTTTTGACGATACGGTCCTAACAAAACCAGTTTCGTCGAATTCTGAGCTCGTTTGAAAAACGGCCATTTTTAGGTCGACCCATTTTAACAGAATTTGACCAAACACGTTATCTTTTGCCCCGCTCACATACTAGCTTCAAAAATTACGAAATTTGAAACTTAGCAATAATTTGACATCCCGGACCCAACAAAAGTGGTTTCGTCAAATTCCGAGGTCGTATGCAAAATCTCAATTTTCAAGGGTTATATATACTATATAGCGACCTTTCTGAAAATTCGTTTGACCATAACTTTTGATTTCCGTTATGAAATTTCGATTTTTCAGATTCGTTAGAAAGGTATTGATAAACAGATTTAAATATTTTCAGTTTCGTTAAAATCTGTTATATTTCCCACCCGGTATAGTCAGACAAAGTTTGTATTCAAAATTTCAAACTGCCATATTATACACAATTCTATATTTTGTGGAAATAGGCTATTTTAATCATTCAAATTTCTTGTTAATAACCTAATTTAAAAATTTTAAACTGGTTCACATTTTCCGGGTTATTACATGGCCTCTAGATAATTACGGAACCAACCCGGTATCGTAACGACCTCAGGAATATTAGGTTCCCCGGACATGCTGAAAAGAAAAGAGAAAAGGGATTCAAATAGAGAATCGAAAGATATTACATATGACTTTGGGGAATATGTTTTTCAAAACAGACTTTTCTTTTGAAAATACTTTCTTTTAAAATCTTTTTGAAAATAATTTTCAAAATCTTATTTCCGATCTAGTAACCTTCAGCTATGATACCAAGTGTGACACTCTACGTCCGTTAATGTCACCCATTAAGAGAATACATTAAGTTTCGTGAAGCGTTATAGGTAAACAGAAACAAAAACATTACAAGATAGATATAAAATAGCAGCATAATTTAAAACTTTTTATTAAATAGAAAACATCATGGTTCAAAACATAGTTACATCATAAGTCTAAAATAATAAACCTACTGCATCAACTTAAAATTTCGTTTTTGTACATAAAACATCAGAGAACAATAATAAAAGAAGCATAATCCCCAAAAATATAGCCATGGTAGAGAGAGATATGAAATCAAGCAGTACAACTAAGCAGCTCTAAGCAAGATGAAAGCAAAATCCCGATCAAGCTTGAGTATTCCTACCCTAAGAACTAAGGGGGGTGGAAGAGAAAGAAGAGGAAACAAAATGGTCAGACATAAAGTCTGGCGAGTCCAATTACTTTTAACATATAAATAAATAAAAGTATCATGACATGCATATAAAGTAGATAAGAGAGATAATATCATAAAAAGGCTGGTACGACAAGGTAAACAGGATAAACATGATAGGATATATTGCGCTTCTCCAATACTTTCATTTTCTCCCTGCACTAATTCTATTATAACCAGAATGAGATGATCCCAACAACTATAAGATGGTATACTTAGGCGTACTTCTATAGAGAGGTTTAACCCCATACAATCAACAGGCAGCCAAACATACCGGAGCTACACCTAAGGATAATAACAGGTACCTAAACATACCAGAGTCCAGATGTACCCTAATTACTACCCCAATCGATCGGCTTCCTACTCCGTAG
The DNA here is from genome assembly GCA_030737875.1 of Allium sativum. Classification (NCBI taxonomy): domain Eukaryota; kingdom Viridiplantae; phylum Streptophyta; class Magnoliopsida; order Asparagales; family Amaryllidaceae; genus Allium; species Allium sativum. Next base: position 886,662,881 of record CM060913.1, read on the forward strand.
ATACCCTATGTCGGCCCCGCGGTAGGATGTATCACTTCCTAAAGTGGCAACCCTTCGTTTTCAAGATGTGCACAACCATATCGACATGTGTCACGGCGTTTAAACCTCCTCTACCGGACCTATGCACGCACATGACTCCGTTGGAATGTGTCGTCCACACCGTCCGCTATGTTTGGATCTCTTACAATTAGCCCAGTAAGCATGCCCCGACTCCGACCTAGTCCGGAGTACTCGTTTGATGCCTATATATGGGTTACTGACTGAAGCGGGTCCCACAAACAAGATGATACAAGCTTCCCCCTACGCTTGCATCCCCACTATATTTTCCACAGGTTATGCCATACCATAGAAAAAGATTGCATAACCCCACAGGTTAATTTTGTGGCCCTATATACAAATAATACCCACCAAACCAAGATATACTTAACACACCCACTATTTCATACAAATTTACTTAACCCCTACTAAAGTTAACATGTTCATGTAATCCCTATGGATTCAACTAGGTTAAGCATTCAAGTTCATTACCATATTCATTTAAGGTTATAATGTGCTAGACCTCCCACATTAAGCCTACACTTATGTATGCTGGATATGCCGAGCGGTTCCGGGCGGACTTCTTCCACAAGTCGGGCCTAACCTCGTGTCTTAGCACGTCTCATGTTTGTGCACTTAGGTCCCTCACATTAGATTCACCACTTGTGGTCGCTGGATATATCGGTCAGTTTCGGGCAGACTTCCACTACAAGTGTAATCTAACCTTGTAGAGACCCTAAAATCCCCGCCCTTTGAATCGACCGCAAGGCCCAATTCAAAAGTCAAAAATCGTCGGTTCGCTAACTTTGGGTATACAACGACATCAGAACAACAATATAAGACTTTTATAAACATCATAATAATATTACATCAGAGTATAGAATATCAAAGTACATCAAATACAATAATACAACGGAAGATAATTTTACAATAAATGTAATACAATGCACAGCGGAAATATAAACTAACACAACGGAAGACTATCAATGCTCTGGACACAGCTTTAAGCTTCAATCCAGAATCCTTCTCAAAATAAGTATTTGCAAAACAAACTACTTGACTTCCCATGTGGAAAATAGGGGCACCCGAGTTGCAAGGGAAAACAAACTACGAGTCAATCATGGGACTGGTGTGAGAAACTCTAAACAGTTATAAACTTTATATATAAATGTGAAGCATATCACGGGACCACACCGCATGTCACCATGAATGCAAGTACACAAACATCAACCATAAATAAATATATGGATCTACAATGCATCAATCGACATGCAATTCCTCAATCTAACCATTTAGGCTTAATCCCTAAACTTAGATTTCAAAATCCAATTCTCTTTAAATAAATTATTCCTTTGTACCTTATTTCCCGATTTCTTATTTCAAATCATTTGAAATACATATCGAGCTTTCATAATAAAGTAGATTTCACTTCGGGATCTCAAGACAAAACATTTGGAAATATGAATTCCAAAACAAATGCATACAAATATAGGTCATGTTCCCTCAGACAAGACTTCATGTGCCTCTCCCACCCAATGTATATGTGTGCACCCCTCCACGCATGGAGCAGGCTACACGCTGACCACCCACCTTAAGGTCTTGGATCCAGCCCATACTTTTAATCATCCAGGTCACCTGATCTTTAGCCACAAACTAAATCAATTCATATCCCGAAATAGGGAAAATCATTTCACAGCATAATCACAAGTATAATCAAATCTATATAGATTTCCACTTCTAAATCATTTCGAAGCCATTGGGTATAGCCCTCGAAATCCTTTCTGTTTTATAAAACATTCCCTGTCCAAAATTGGGAAAATATTTCTTTTCACTTAAGAAAATCACATTTCAAAATCAATCATTAATTTTGAAATAAACAACATCGCTAACCACCTTATAGTCAAATCGTTAAGTGTTTCAAAAGGTGTTAGCATACAGATATTTCTAGTCAACCCAATGCTAAAGGTAAAAGCATATCTTGCTCATAAACTGGTCAAGCATAATTTAAACAATCAATCAATCAAAATCCATATCAATAACCAAGTATATTTGGTTTATCTCGTGTTTTGGTAAATTACTAATTACCATTTACCCATTCAAATCTAATTAAAGATTCATTAATACTCAACTTAGTTTTAATATTCATATACTAAATCCAATTTGATATTAAATACAAGGCTCTAAATAGAAGTAGTATCGATTTATATTCAATATCAAATTCTGAAACCAACAGATATCATATCGGGAATAACGATATCGATATCTTCCAAATTCCCATAACAACATCTGTATAATCACAGAATCCAACATCGGAATATTCCGAAAACTATTTCCATTCGAATTCATTCCAATATATTGATTGGAAATTTCTGGTTATATAAAAACCATTTCTAATACTTTTATTTCTTTATAAAAGTAAATAAATCACTCACTATGATAAAAATATCTTTTATCTTTATAAACTTGGAATTTTTCATCCAAACCACTTTCAAATCATTTGCTATGGTTTTACATAATTTTTCCCTATTTTTAATCGTTTATAAATAGGCCCTTTCAGTTAAACGACGTTTCAGGTCATTTAACGGCACTGACGCTGTTTTTATTCAAATTTGAATTAAATATTTTTCAAAATCTAACCGTTAGATTTTAAATCTCATATATTTATTTGAAAGCTCCTTTCGAAACGAACCCGCAGGTTCCGGTTTCAGAAGAACCCAGCGGTCAGATCTTCCGTTACGTGCATTCGAAGTCAATGGTCGAAATTCGCGAACGGTCGCGGTGCGACGCGTTCTATTCAAACCATTTATCATCGATTTCCTTTATAAAACGTATTTTATAAACGTTATAAATTCGTTTGAAAACGATTCCAATTTCTATTTCAGCTCGAGTTCTTCAACTTTTCAGTTTCTACGAACTTTCAAAATTTTTAAAAGTTTGGCTAACACCGTAAATTTCAAAAAAAAATTGCCATAACCTCCTTTGTACGGGTGCATCGAACAAATAACAACTGGCCACATAGGGCCCTCTCCAATCAAAAAGAAAAAGCCTGACGGCTAGCCAACTGGCTCATAAATCATCAAATCCAAACAAAAACAGTAAAAAAGTACCTATTTGTCGGGCATACAATTTTATTCTTCTTCTCTAGCATCCTTGCTATGACCTGTTCAATATATATGCATGTATATGTATGCAAATCCAATCTATTTTCAATTTAGTTCAACATTTGACTGGATTCAGCTTATTTTTACCTTTCCTCATTTTCATAGCATACTCTAGTTAAAAAATAATATTTTTAACTAACCAATAATAATTTCATTGCATGTGAGTTTTATATGTCGCATACATAAGTTAAAAATCATATTTTTAACTAACTAACGAATATCTCATTTCATGACCATTTTATATATATCGCATATAAAAACCTTCATACAACGCTATCATATAATTTTAACCACGCATATATATGTATATTTTCATATATCGTATATGTCTATTTTCATACAACGCCTATACATATTTTCATATAATGTATATATTTTTTTTTCATTCAACGCCTATATATATTTTCATATAATATATGTGTGTGTGTGTATATTCATACAACGCCTATATATATTTTCATACAACACACACACACATATACATATATATATATATATATATATATATATATATTCATACCACACTTACATATTTCCACTAACGTTTATATATTTCCACACAACGCTTATATAGTTTACACAACGTGTATATATTTTCTATTTGGCCTACATACATTAAAAATCATATTTTTAATGAACTAGTAATTTTTCCTCAGCATGACTATTTTATATATAGCATACTTACATTAAAAAAATCACATTTTAATGATATAATGATTTTTCTATGACATGTCTATTTTATATAACACATATATATGTCAAAGATAATATTTTCAATCAACTAGCATTTATTTCTAAGCATGAGTATTTTATATAACTCATATACATGTTAAAAATAATATTTTTGACAAAAAACATTTATTTCAACACATGACTATTTTATATAGTTCATTCATACAATAAAAATGTGTTTTTTTATTGTTCAAACATTTTCTTTAACACATGACTATTTTTAATAGTTCATTCATACAATAAAAATGTGATTTTTATTGTTCAAACATTTTGTTTAACACATGACTAATTTTAATAGTTCATTCATACAATAAAAATGTGATTTTTATTTGTTCAAACATTTTCTTTAACACAAGAGTATTTTTAATAGTTCATTCATATAATAAAAATGTGATTTTTATTGTTCAAACATTTTCTTTAACACATGACTATTTTTAATAGTTCATTCATACAATAAAAATGTGATTTTTATTGTTCAAACATTTTATTTAACACATGACTATTTTTAATAGTTCATTCATACAATAAAAATGTAATTTTTATTTTTCAAACATTTTATTCAACACATGAATATTTTTAATGTGTCCAGGAATTCACAGTGTCATATATGGCAAAAGGTTTCTATTCAATTCATTTCGAAATTCATGGGATATAAATATCTTTTTGATTCAAAAAGGTGAAATTGAATTTTCCATATTCATTTGAAGGTTAAGAACAAAACTAGGTTCATTAAGTTTTTTTTCACTGCTTAATTCATTTTCAAATCGAACCAAATCAAAAGAGGAATTCACACAAATCAGAGGAAGCCATTTAAAGTGTGATCAGAGTAACTCACCCCATTTCTTCTTCTTTCTGCCATTAGAACGCATGACTCAACGAACCCATCATCCAAACCTCCATCATCGTGCGCACTTCGCCAGAGAGGGCTAGAACACCATCGGCCAGCACATCCTCGTCGTCCACCACGTGTTATCCCCATGTCTGGGCACCGCCTTGAACTCGAACTCCTAAGCACCTCGAAATTCGGTGTTGAACTCAGTAGCTTTGAGCGAGAAAAATGAGCCAACCACCGCATCATAGTCGATCAACTCCAGATAGATTTAAAGCCCACTCTTTGCTCTATGATTTTCATTTCATATGTTTTCAGAATTATTAAGGGGATTGGGAATTAATTTGGATTGAAATCGATGACTTTTTTCGCCCTTAATATGAGAATCATGGATCCACAGGTATCTGACCGCGGTGAAGAGGAAATAACGGTTTGATCCTCTTTTGACCATTATATATAATATATATTATTTTAATTCCATTAATACATGTTTTTGCATTCGAACTCCAAATCAAACCCAACGACTGTCGTCCTTAGCTAATTACCCTCATTCTGAACACAACGGAATATGTCGCGTAAGCCGATTCGACTATTTCGATCATTTCCATCAAAATTAACATATAAATTAATATATATTGAATTTGAACGCACATTTTAATTTACCGGGGCCACACACCGATTCCAAAAATTCCCGAAAAATAAATCTAGCAATGTTTTGACAATACGGTCCTGACAAATCTAATTTCGTCAAATTAGGAGACCATCTGAAAAATGGCCATTTTCTGGTCGATCCAATTTGACTAAAATTGACAAAACACGTTTTCTTTTGCCATGCTCACATATTAATTCCAAAAATTATTAAAATTAGAATCTATCAATAATTTGACATTCCGGATCCAACAGAAGTGGTTTCGTCGAAAACGGAGGTCGTTTACAAAATGGCTATTTTTAAGGGCTTTATATATATTTAAAATATATATAAATATATACAAATTCCATAGCGACTATTTTAAATTGGACATAACCTTCAATTCTCCTTATGAAATCTGGATTTTTCACATTCGTTAAAAAGATATAATTAAATAGATTCCATCGTTTCTTGTTTTACTGAAATCCGATTTATTTTGAATCATGTACATTCAGTTAAAGTTTAAAATCAAAATTTCAAACTGCCGCTCCATTTAAGGCTCGTTATATAATTAAAATAAATTTTTATATTTTAATTTCGATTCAAAATAAATTTATTGTCGTTATTATTTATAATAAATCATTTTAAATATTCAAAATTCATTAAAATTGCTAAAACAAAAAAAATTAATTTGGTTCTGATTTTCCGGGTTGTTACAATCTCCCCCACTTAAAATCTTTTCGTCCTCGAAAAGGAACGGAGCTAAAAGTTGTTTGACCCACAACTCAACTTTCATTCTGGCGTTCATTCTTCAACTTTTCAGTTTCTAAGAATTTTCTAATTTTTCAAAAATTTGGCTAACACCCTAAATTTTCGAAAAATTTCGCCATGACCTCCTTTGTACGGGGAGACATTTAAAACCGCAACTAGCCACGCAGGTCCCTCATCAATCCAAAAGAAAAAAGGAAAAGCCAAGTGGCTAGCCAATCGGCTCATAAAATCATCAAACCCAAACAAAAACAGTAAATAATTAGTTAAATATATAAAATGGGTTCTTTACTTTGAATAATCATTAAGTAATGATTTTTGGATATTAAAACTGAATTAAAGTTTTAATGAATCTTTAATTAGATTGAAATATGAATTTGATAATTTAAATTATCAAATTTGGGAACTGATCAAGAATGGAGTATCACCAGTTTTGCTCCAAGCGATAGTTAAATCTTTAATTAGATTTGAACGTGAAATGGTAATTAATTTTATCGATAACACTGTGGGTGTTAGATATAGAGTGCTACCAGTTTGGCTTCATAGGATAAATAGGTTGGGATTGGGAAATTAAACAAATGATTACTTCGGTAAGATTCGCTAATCACGACTAGTTTGGAAAACCTTAATTGGGTTTAAATAGTGAAAATAACATTTGAATAAAAGGATATTCTAGATTGGAATGAGGTGTATGTTGTGTTTTTGTAGCACTTGTTTATAAGATACGCGAGTTATTCGGAAAGACTGGTTTTATCCCATTCTGAATAATTGATACGACGCTAAGTCAACGATGAAGGCGGCGGTTGAAGACCGGAGATCTTCCCATCGTTTGGATGATTAATGATGTCTTGATTTGGTTGTACACCCAAGACAAGGTAATAAGTGGTGATCGTCCAGACGTACTTGGAGATCAACCAGATATGCGAGGGCCTCTCTCCTGTATTGGACATATAAGACAAGGAATAAACCCGATTCACATTCCATTTTTATTCCAATTATTAAATATAACTGGAAACTCTAATAATCTTAATTAAAATATTTATTCTTTTCTCAAGTGGGTTTAAGAACAATGTTCTTTAAGACACCATTCACAACAAACCCAAAATCCAATTTAAAATTAAATACAAGGCTCTGAATAGAAATTATATCGGCTTATATTCAATATCAAATTCTGAAATCAACAAATATGGTATTGGGAATAACGATATACATATCTTCCAAATTCCTCCAAAATATCCGTATAATAAAGGAATCCAATATCGAAATATTCCGAAGATAATTTCGATTCGCATCCGTTCCCATTCATATATTGCAAATTATGGTTATATTAAAACCCATTCTCAACCCAATTTATTTATTTAAAAGTAATTGAATTATAAATCTAGTTGATAACTAGTTCATTTCGATAAAAAAATATTTTTATCTTTTCAAATATGGAATTTTTCATCCCAATTCTTTCCAAACCATTTATTATGATTTTACACAAATTATTAATATTTTTAATAATTTTATCAAGGCCCGTAAAGTCGATTTCCACTAACGGGCATCGAACTGCATCCATAAGGACCTTTTCCAAATTTGATTTGGACATAATTCCAAATCCAACCATTAGATTTCAGATCTCTTATATTCGTTGGAAAGCTCTTTTCGATATGAACCTAACGGTTCTGGTTTTAGGAGAATCCGACGGTCGGGTCTCCCGTAATGTCAATGCGAAGTCAATGGTCGAAATTCGCGAACGGTCGCTGCGCTGCGCGTTCTATTCAGGCCAATTATATATATATATATATATATATATATATATATATATAATATTTCCCTTCAAAACGTATGTTATAAATCCGTTTTAAAACGATTCCAACTTTTTTTCAATTTTAAACCAAAATTGAATATTCTATATCATTATAATATAAATGATAATATTTTCAAAATATCAGATTTAGAAGTCATTTCCTTTTCGATATTCATTATAAAAATGAATAAAATTGACATAAATATCGTTCGCGTTAAAATGGCGCAAATCTAATCAACACGGCTTCACACATTTCTGTATTTTCGTGTCCATCCAAAATCGGACATCAAATTCACATTTTAATCCTTTATTGAATATTATTTTAAAATTTTCGTTATTTTAAAAAATTCTTTATTTTCCAGTTTGGAACGAAACCCAATCAATTACCATAGATTTTATTTCTATGGATTTTCATACAACACATGTATATAACAAAAATTATAAACAATCATCCATCATCCAGAGTGCACTACTCAACTGCATAAGCATTAAATATAAATAATTAACGCTTACAACAGTGTGTCAACCAGTCGATCGACATACAGCTGAACAATTGGGATTAGTGTACATCAAATATCATCCCAATACCCGTGTGGGGTTTCAACCAACAAATACTGTTTTTATTTGTGTAGTTGGGCGATGTGTAAAATATATCATCCTAATCAATGTTAGTTAAATAAATGTACATAAATAAATCGTCCGATTTGTATATGAATATTTATTTTCATTTTAGGAGAATTTATGTCGTTCACATATACGTTAAAAGTTATATTTTTAACGATAAAATATTTATTTCAATACATAAATATTTTTAATAGTTCATACATTCAATAAAAATGATATTTTTATTGTTTAAATATTTTATTCAGCACATGACTATTTTATACAGTTCATATACACATTAAAAATGTTATTTTTAACTAACACATTTTATTTTAGAAAATTACGGCAGCATAACGGCGCGATACTAGAACCTGAATAAGGTCTAGCTTTATCCCTCGCCTAATACTGGCTCACGCCATACACATACCAATTCCAATCAATTCAATTAACATCCCAAATCAAATTCAACCAATTTCTTAATAGGGTTGTTAAACCCTATTAAATAACAATCAATCAAATAAAATAAACAACCAAACATCCATGGTTTCAATCAAAGGTGTCGGGTGCTACTACGCACCGTCTGCATCCTAAAATATATTTTACAGTAAATAAGTTAGAGTGAGAAGGAGTTCTCACCTTTGGTTTCCACTCCGTCATTCTTTAGCGGACGATGGTTTGGATTTGAATTTATTTTCAGTGCGTAGTGTTCTTCACCATGATCCCAACGCAATCTGCTTCATGCGGTTTACATTAAAAATCGCATTTTTAAAACAACGCTATATAGATTAAAAAAAATCACATTTTTATAACAACGCTATATAGATAAAAATCACATTTTATAACAATGCTATGTAGATAAAAATCACATTTTTACACCGCTACATATATGTTAAAAATCACATTTTTATGACGCTACTGAATATATAAAAATCACATTTTTACACCGCTATATATATGTTAAAAATCACATTTCTATGATGCTACTGCATATATAAAAATCACATTTTTACACCGCTACATATATATGTTAAAAATCACATTTTTACACCGCTACATATATGTTAAAAATCACATTTTTACACCGCTACATATATGTTAAAAATCACATTTTCATACTGCTACATATAAAAAAAATCCAATTTTTATTCGCTATTCATACATAAAAATCAAATTTTTATTCGCTTTTCATATATATAAAAATCAAATTTTTATTCGCTATTCATATATAAAAATCAAATTTTTATTCGCTATTCATATATATAAAAATCAATTTTTTATTCGCTATTCATATATACAAAAATCAAATTTTTATTCACCATTCGTATATAAAAATCAAATTTTTATTCGCTATTCATATATACAAAATTCAAATTTTTATTCGCTATTCATATATAAAAATCAAATTTTTATTCGCTATTCATATATATAAAAATCAAATTTTTATTCGCTATTCAAATATATAAAAATCATATTTTTATAACAAAGTCATGCACATAAAAATCAGATTTTTTTAAAACAAAGATTCTCATATGAAAACTGATTAGCATAAAATAAAAAATTTAACAAACTCACTTCTTTTGATCGGAGGAGGGTTGTTGGAGTAGCAAAAGGGATGGCGGCGTGAGGGTCGGGATGACTGGCGGAGGCGGGTTGGGGGTCCTTGCGGCGGGTTTTTGGGGGCATTATAGGGTTGTAGAAGGGGAGAAAGGGAGAGGCGGCCCGTTGGCTTGGAGGAGGGGGTCTGATGGTCATGGCGGCGGTCGAGCTCAGGTGGGGCAGCGGTCTGATGGGAGGCGCGATGTGGGGGGGCGACGGCTGAAAAGGAGATCGGGATTTTCTTTTGGGTTTTTTTCATCTGTGCGCATATTGAAGAAAGGGGGGTGACCAAGTACAGGGAGAAAAGGGATTTGACTCATTTTATATATTTTACTCTGATACCAAATGTAGAGACCCGAAAATCCCCGCCCTTCGAATCGACCGCAAGGCCGGATTCGAAAGTCGAAAATCGTCGGTTCGCTAACTTTGGTATACAACAACATCAGAAAAAAATAAAAGACTTTTATAAACATCATAATAATGTTACATCAGAGTACAGAATATCAAAGTACATCGAATATAATAATACAACGGAAGATAATTTTACAATAAATGTAATATAATGCACAGCGGAAATATAAACTAACACAGCGGAAGACTATCAATACTCTGGACATAGCTTTAAGCTTTAATCCAGAATCATGCTCAAAATAAGTATTTGCATAACAAACTACTCGACTTCCTGTGTGGAAAATAAGGGCAACCTAGTTTGCAAGGAAAAAGCAAACTATGAGTCAGTCATGAGACTGGTGTGAGAAACTCTAAACAGTTATAAACTTTATATATATATGTGAAGCATGTCACGAGACAACGCCACATGTCAGGGAACGGTTTACCCACATGAACGCCAGTACACAAACATCAACCATAAATAAACATATGGATCTACAATGCATCAATCGACATGCATTTCCTCAATCTACCCATTTAAGCTTAATCCATAAACTTAGATTTCAAAATCCAATTCTCTTTACAGAAATTATTTCTTTGGACCTTATTCCCAATTTCTTATTTCAAATCATTTGAAATACATATCTAGCTTCCATAATAAAGTAGATTTCACTTCGGGATCTCAAAATAAAACATTTGGATTTATGAATTCCAAAACAAATGCATACAAATAAATATGCAACCAAATATTGGTCATGTTCCCTCAGAGCAGGCTGTATGCGCCTCTCCCACCCGATATATATGCGTGCACCCCCCCCCCCCCCATGCATAGAGCAGGCTACACGCTGACCACTCACCCTAAGGTCTTGGATCCAACCCATACTTTTAGTCGTCCAAGTCACCCGATCTTTAGCTACATATTAAATCATTTCATATCCCGAAGTAGGGAAAATCATTTCACAACATAATCACAAGTATAATCAAATCTATATAGATTTCCACTTCCAAAACATTTCGAAATCATTTGGTATAGCCCTCGAAATCCTTTCTGTTTTATAAAACATTTTATAAAACATTCCCTATCTGAAATTGGGAAGACATTTCTTTTCACTTAATAAAATCACATTTCAAAATCATTCATTAATTTTGAAATAAACAACATCGCTAACCACCTTATAGTCAAATCGTGAAGTGTTTCATAAGGTGTTAGCATACAGATATTTCTACCCAACCCAATGTTAAAGGTAAAAGCATACCTTGCACATAAACTGGTCGAGCATAATCCAAACAATCAATCAATCACAATCCATATCAATAACCAAGTATATTTGGTTTATCTCATGTTTTGGTAAATTACTAATTACCATTTATCCATTCAAATCTAATTAAAGATTTACTATAACTCCACTTAATTTTAATATTCATAAACTAAATCCAATTTGATATTAAATACAAGGCTCTGAATAGAAGTAGTATCAACTTATATTCAATATCAAATTCTGGACCGACAGATATCATATCGGGAATAACGATATCGATCTTCCAAATTCCCATAACAACATCTGTATAATCACAGAATCCAATATTGGAATATTTCGAAAACTATTTCCACTCAAATCCATTCCAATATATTCATTGGAAATTTCTGGTTATATAAAAACCATTTCTAATACTTTTATTTCTTTATAAAAGTAAATAAATCACTCATTCTGATAAAAATATCTTTTATCTTTATAAACTTGGAATTTTTCATCCAAACCGCTTTCAAATCATTTATTATGATTTTACATAATTTTTCCCTATTTTTAATCATTTAAAAATAGGCTCTTTCAGTTAAACGACGTTTCAGGTCAATTAACGGCACTGGCGATGTTTTTATTCAAATTTGAATTAAACATTTCTCAAAATATAACTATTAGATTTTAAATCTCATATACTCATTTGAAAGCTCTTATCGATACAAACCCGTAGGTTCCGGTTTCAGAAGAATCCGACTGTCGGATCTTCCGTTACGTCCGTTCAAAGTCAATGGTCGAAATTTCTAGAATGGTCGCGGCACGACGCGTTCTATTCAAACCATATATATATAATATGTATATGTATATATCATAGATTTCCTTTATAAAACGTATTTTATAAACGTTATAAATTCGTTTGAAAACGATTCCAGTTTCCATTCTGGCTCAAGTTCTTCAACTTTTCAGTTTCTAAGAACTTTCAAAAATTTGCTAACACCCTAAATTTCTGAAAAATTTCGCCATAGCTTCCTTTGTACGGGGGCATCGGACAAATCACAACTGGCCACGCAGGGCCCTCTCCAATCAAAAAGAAAAAGAAAAAGCCAAGCGGCTAGCCAATCGGCTCATAAAATCATAAAACCCAAACAAAAACTGTAAATAAGTACCTATTGGTCGGGCATACAATTTTATTCTTCTACTTTAGCCCCCTTGCTATGACCTGTTCAATGTATATGCATGTATATGTATGCAAATCCAATCTATTTTCAATTTAGTTCAACATTTGACTCGATTCGGCTTATTTTTACCTTTCCTCATTTCCATAGCATGCTCTAGTTAAAAAATAACATTTTTAACTAACTAATAATAATTTCATTGCATGTGAGTTTTATATGTCGCATACATAACTTAAAAATCATATTTTTAACTAACTAATGAATATTTCATTTCATGACCATTTTATATATATCGCATATATAAACCTTCATACAACGCTATCATATAATTTTAACCACGCATATATATATATATATATATACATATATATATATATATATGCCTATACATATTTTCATATAATGTATATTTTTTTTTCATACAACGCCTACATATATATATTCATATAATGTATATATATATATATATATATATATATATATTTTCGTACAACGCCTATATATATTTTCACGCAACACACACACACACACACACACACACACACACACACACATATATATATATATATATATATATATATATTCATACCACACTTACATATTTTCATATAACGTTTATATATTTCCACACAATGCTTATATAGTTTATACAACGCGTATATATTTTCTATATGGCTTACATACATTAAAAATCATATTTTTGACGAACTAGTAATTTTTCCTTAGCATGACTATTTTATATATAGCATACTTATGTTAAAAAATCATATTTTAACGATCTAATGATTTTTATATGACATGTCTATTTTATATGACCCATATATATGTCAAAGATAATATTTTCAATCAACTAGAATTTATTTCTAAGCATGAGTATTTTATATAACTCATATATATGTAAAAATAATATTTTTAACAAACAAACATTTATTTCAACACCTGACTATTTTATATAGTTCATCCATACAATAAAAATGTGATTTTTATTGTTCAAACATTTTCTTTAATACATGACTATTTTTAATAGTTCATTCATACAATAAAAATGTGATTTTTATTGTTCAAACATTTTATCTAACACATGACTATTTTTAATAGTTCATTCATACAATAAAAATGTGATTTTTATTGTTCAGACATTTTCTTTCACACATGACTTTTAATAATTCATTCGTACAATAAAATTCTGATTTTTATTGTTCAAACATTTTCTTTAACACATGACTAGTTTTGTTCATTCATACAATAAAATTGTGATTTTTATTGTTCAAACATTTTATTTAACACATGACTATTTTTAATAGTTCATTCATACAATAAAAATGTGATTTTTATTGTTCAAAAATTTTCTTTAACACATGACTATTTTTAATAGTTTATTCATATAATAAAAATGTAATTTTTATTGTTCAAACATTTTATTCAACACATGAGTATTTTTAATGTGTCCAGGAATTCATAGTATCATATATGTCAAAAGGTTTCTATTCAATTCATTTCGAAAAATCATGGGATATAAATTTCTTTTTGATTCAAAAAGGGGAAAATGAATTTTCCATATTCATTTGAAGGTTAAGAACAATTCTAGGTTCATCAAGTTTTTTTTTTCACTGTCTTAATTCATTTTCAAATCGAAGAAAATCAAAAGAGGAATTCACACAAATCTGAGGGAGCCATTTAAATTGTAATCAGAGTAACTCACACCCTTTCTTCTACTTTTTGCTGTTAGAACGCGTGACTCAGTGAACCCATTATCCAAACCTCCATCATCGTGCACCCTTCATTTGAGAGGTCTAGAACACCATTGGCCAGCACCACCTCGTCGTCCGCCAAGTGTGCTCCCCACGCCTGGGCACCGCCTTGAACTCGAACTCCTAGGCGCCTCGAAATCTGTTGTTGAACTCAGCGGCTTTGAGCGAGAAAATAAGCCAACCACCACATCATAATCGATCAACTCCAGATAGATTTAAAGCCCACTCCTTGCTCTATGATTTTCATTTCATATGTTTTTGGAATTATTAAGTGGATTGGGAATTAATTTGGATTAAAATCGATGAATTTTTCCACCCTTAATCTGACAATCACGGCTCCGCAGGCATCTGACCGCGGTGAAGAGGAAATAACGGTTTGACCCTCTTTTGACCATTATATATAATATATATTTTTATTATTTTAATTCCAATAATACATGTTTTTGCATTCGAACTCCAAATCAAAACCCAATGAATGTTGTCCCTAGCTAATTACCCCCATTCCGAACACAATGGGATATGTTGCGTTAGCCGATTCGACTGTTTCGATCAGTTTCCATTAAAATTAAAATATAAAGTAATATATATTGAATTTGAATGCACATTTTAATTTACCGGGGCCACATACTGACTCCAAAAATTCCCGAAAATTAAATCTAGCTATGTTCTAACGATACGGTCCTAACAAAACTAATTTCATCGAATTTGGAGACCGTTTGAAAAATGGCTATTTTCTGGGCGATCCAATTTGACTAAATTGACAAATACATTTTCTTTTTCCACACTCACATATTAATTCCAAAAATTATGAAAATTGGAATCTAGCAATAATTTGACATTCCGGATCCAACAAAAGTGGTTTCGTTGAAAACGGAGGTCATTTGCAAAATGGCTATTTTTATGGGCTTTATATATATTTAAAATATATGTAAATAAATATATATAAATTCAATAGCGACTATTTTAAATTTTAAATTGGGCATAACTTTCAATTCTCGATATGAAATATGGATTTTTCACATTCGTTAAAAAGATATAATTAAATAGATTCCATCATTTCTGGTTTTACCAAAATATGATTTATTTCGAATCATGTACATTTAGTTAAAGTTTAAAATCAAATTTTCAAACTGTCGCGCCATTTCAGGCTCGTTATATAATTAAAATAAATTTTTATATTCTAATTTCGATTTAAAATAATTTTTTAGTTGTTATTATTTAAAATAAATCATATTAAATATTCAAAATTGATTAAAATTGCTAAAACAAAAAATTTTAGTTGGTTCTGATTTTCCGGGTTGTTACAAACCTCGTTTTTAAGCGCGGTCATAGTTTCTAATTACTGTAATTCAAGGCATTTCCCCTATTAACTAATTATTCCTATGTCATTGTAGGTTTTCATGTCCCTTTACCCAAGTCGTGATTATAAAGAACCATATGCCCAAATTAAGGATTTTAATCATAATTTGATTTATGCCCCCAAATCCATATTCATATATTCAAGTTATGCCCAAATTTCCTAATGCAAGTTATGCCCCAATTTAACGTTTTCCCCTTGTTCCCAATTTAACGCATTCGCATATTTCGGCAGTACGCCTAGGCTCGAAGATAGCCTGGTTATAAAAATAAAAGGGAAAAAGAAGAAGGGAAAAGAACAGAAATGAACATAATGACAAGATTGACATATAATGGTAGAAATAGGCATAAACATATAGTGGCATAATGACAAGATAGGCATATAGGAATAGATCTGATGAACATGTGACAATAGAAATGATTCTAACATAATGGGGACATCATAAACAGGCATGATAAGATCTAAACAACGAATTAGATAACCAACTAACAACAAATCTGATTTAGCCAAAAACATAATAGGAATAGGCATGATGTGATCTAAACAGTGAATTAGATCAACAGCAATGGCAGATCTGACATGATAAATTGGTATATGCTTAGATCTAGTTCATAGTCATGTCAAAATAACTTAGATACACCGGTTATAGCAGATCTGATGTGATTCAAATAATCACAAGCTTAGATCCAAGTTATAGTCATGTCAAGATTAACTTTTAAGTATTTAGATCTAAAAATAACGTAGACTCACTATGATTGGATCTAGAAAATAGAAGAAAGATTGTAAACGTTGAATCGTAGATCTATAAACTTGAATAACTCTAATTGATTGTTGAAGAAGAAAAACTTGATTTAATCTGGGCAGAGGCAGCATCTAGTTATCCATTATTTTAGGTGTGGAGAAACAAGAGAAAAGGGGTCTTATTTATAGCCTAAAGCCAACGAACCAAGTCAAGAAAGGAGTCCACATTCGGCCAGAAGAATATGCCAATATCTACCGTAGGGGGTCGACCCCTCCCTCCCTTATGGGGTCGACCCATGGGTCGACACCCACTTGTGGGGTCGACCCAGGGGTCGACACCCCCTTGATGGGGTCGGCACCTCTGGGCGGGAATTTTCCTGCTCCCCCTTTTGCTGCGATTTTGAACTGTTTTGAATTTCCAGACTTAATTATTCATATAAAAACTTCAAACCTTAATAACTTCTTCATATGGCGTCCGTTTTACGCAAACCAGGTGTCTATTTTGAACATAATTTCGAGAAGAACGCAATACCGCTATCTGTTTCACTTAATTCTGAATATTTATGTAATTATTCTTTAATTTATCATCTTTAGTGTTTTAAAATTATGGGGTGTTACAATATAAGTTTCAGAAACTTCTATAACCCATATCCAAAATCGAACATCCTCATATTTCCATTCAAATTGCAAATTTTGAGTTTTGATCTCATAATCACTTCAGATATCTGGTTTCCTTTCAAACTCAAATTTACAAATCCATTTTTATAAACAAATTTCTTCCAATTCTCATATTACTAAATTCATCGCATAACTAATATCCCTATGCTCTCAAAATTTCAGAATTTTTATAACAAATTTTCTCATACACGAGCTATTACTCTTCCATATTCACATCCTTCCGACTGTAAATTAGCAAGCGAACAATCACCTAAGTATCAATCCTGAAGGCTGAAACCAACATCAGATCAACACTCAGGAAATTATTCAGCTTAACTAATCTCCAGTCAAATACTAATTTTCCTTAACTCCATCCTTAGTTTCTTATCCAATAATTCTCGAATTTAGTTTACAACTCTTCCTATGTTATGCCATCGTTTGTTCTTGACGTGCAGCTTTTTGTTCTTCAGTTCTTGCCATTCTGACTCATCAAAACATGTTAGCCTCTCATGATCTTTTGAAAAACATTCCTACTTATCGTATTTAGTTTTCTATAATTCTCGCAAATCATTTATTAACACTGATAACATTTCTAAACATCCACAAATCTATATTTTCTATAGAAAATATACTTTACTCTTAGGGGGAAACATTTCTACATTCGTTGTTTGAATTTAACAGATATTAAATAAAACACCGCTATTTTTACTTTACTACAGTCACTCATTTGCTTACCTTACTTAACCACTCTTGTTATTGAATCTTAACCATTTCTTAGTCAACAATGAAGTCAATCAAGTTCGGATATATTTACCTCTCAGACCTTAACTGAACAATATTATTAACTTTGAAATAGATAAAATTCACTACTTCGAATAAAAATTTTATTATCGCAATTTTCGAATTCATGTTAAAAATTCACTTCTATTATTATAACAATAATTCACATCTTCAAAATATTTAACTTTAAAATATACATTATTCGTTAATTCGAATAATTAGTTTATAATATATTAGATTTTTATTAAAAACTCAAAGTAAATAGTATTCTCTTGAATTTCAACATAATTGATTCCCATGAATAATTTCCTTCGAGTAATCTCTTATTTTATAATCCATTCCGAACTTCGAAAAATCTCACTGTACTGGTCAATTCCATTTCCCTTACCCCTAATTTCGTTTGCAGCATTTTTGCTTCCAAACATTATTTACTTCTAAAAAGTAAATATTATTCCTGAACTCGTCACATCAAACTAATCTTGATTCCACTTAAATATAGGTTCTAATCGCTTTAAAATCTTCATTCATATTTCGTTATATTCATAACTCTTATTTACAATCCACTTTTCGTTAATTAAATAAAATGTCAACTTCCTATCGAATTCATATATTTGATTATGCACTATTTGTTTGAAACAAATTATAATTTATCTTGTCAAGTTCTGAATAATTTAACAAAGTCATATTCCAATTATACCTCTTTTTCGATTTTATTTTCATTTATTTCTATCTCGGATATCAAAATAAAATCCATCATTTCACTTTTGAAACAATTCCAAATTTCCTCTTTTTATTTAAATTTCCATCGGAATTCTTAGTACTAATCAATTTTAGTTACCTTGATTTCTAAAATACACAACTACAGAAATGCATTTATTGATTCCCTTATACTTATCTGTCTTAGATACCATTCGATGATGGATTCAAGATTCAATCCTAAGAGAACTTATAGGAGAACAGATTTGGCAAATCCGAATTTGAAGACTGGGGACTTCGAAAATTTTAAATCTCAGAATAAATTTTTATTTTCGTTGTACGGTTTCAAAATACTAATTAAAAGATATAATAATTTCTCAAAATAATTTTCCTTTAAAATTATTTTTACTTTCAAAAAATATACTTCAAAATCCGTTTTTTCTAATGTCGATCCTATTCATTTAAACCTGATAAGTTAAGCTTTGAATAAACCAAAGCTCTGATACCACCTGTAAAGTCCTGCCTTTTGATCGCTTCAAATCGGTAGTTAAACCAAATTAAAAACATCTGCATATATTCCAGCAAATAGATGGGTGCTCCAAATAACGTCTTCTTTATATATATATATATATATATATATACGAGTCAAAGCATCTTACTTTATTAGAATAACTTGATATATGCAATAATGTATGGATAGAGTAAAATATAGGTTTAGGCAAGCACATATTCACACGCCCATACATAACTGGGAAACCAAAGTATACAGCGTGTATGAAACATGCGGCAATAAAGCAAGGCTCAGGTCACCAAGTAATAGGGATTTCAAATGGGCAAATACTGGCACTGGTGTGTGTATGTGTGTATATATTTAAAAAAAACTTGGCATATACCATTAACTTAACCAATGAAGGTATACACATGCAATTGCTATTATGAGATGATACAAATTTGACCTGGCAGGAGACAAGACATGGAAACAGTTATTTTTATAAATAATCTAGAAAAAAGAAACACAACCATGAAGAATAGCTATCTCAATGAGTTACTAGTCTCTTTAATCAACAATTACTTGGCTACCTATTTTTTAGAAATTCATATAATCTGGAGGACATAATCAGCCAGTTTATCACCATAAGCCACAATATTATCGTAATGTGGCTCCTTAGGTGTAAAATGAGCTAATATTGTTCCCGCCAAAATATTATATCATGTATGTAAACGCCGACAACACTTATCGAAAATAATAATAATAATAATAATAATAACAACTTGTACAGATCATTCAAGTTTGAAGCTTAAATAAAAGCAAGTGACATATACATCCGAGTTTTACACATGCTACTCCAGTCAAAATGAGTTGTAATTAAATTTAAGTTTAAAGATTGATAAAAAATTACCGGTACGCTGATATGGAAACTGTAAAAGTTAAACATGGAAAAATTTACACAGTATTTTAACTAAAGAAGGTTAGAGACTTATATTTGTTAATTACTTCCTAGAACCACCAAATAAGGAATGTAAATGAATCAAGTGAATCCAACCACAATATTGTTTAGGATAGAAAACCTTTTATTTGTTTCCAGAAAATCACCGTGTATATATTGAACAAGACAAACAAATGAATCGATTTCTAGAAAATCATATGAACACAGTCAACGCGAATTCGATCAGGGTAACAAATTAGACAAGTAAATCCCGCAACAACCAAGCCAAGACTTCGTGTGAAAATTTCGAGCAATAGCCATAGTTAATATGCACCAAAATCGTGCAGCATATCCTCAAGAAAACCAAGATTAACTACCATATTTCTAGTTTATATTGAAATTGCATTACTCGAATTAAAATTTAGTCGTGATTTGACACTCACCTTAAATGGTTGGAGGAGGCACAAGAGATACGTGGTACTGGTGGCGAAACGGTGCTTTAGGTAGAACAATGATTTGTAGTGACTTGGAGCAGCGGAGAGGCTTTGACGATCAACCAGTATAGAGTGCGATGGCTTCGCGATTTGCGAGTTGGTGGCTTCGAATTTATGGTTGTAGGATTCCATTAGGCTTTAATTAAGGAAAGCTTCGATTTTGATTTGGAATGAAAGAATCCCTCATTTGAAATTAAAAGGGGCAAAAAGAATTTGAGCTTTGACCATTTTAAATGAGGAGGGAAAACCAATTGGTGCTGAGCAAATTTGGGGGAACGAACGTTATTTTTATAGAGGAAGAATGGTAGAGATAAGAACGAAGTCACTCAATAGATAATAGGGGATCTGTGCGTTCTGAGTATAGGTCGGCGAAATGTTAAACTAAGGAAGGTGATATTTAGTGTAATTTTTGTATTAATTATACCACGAACTACCCCGTAGCGCTCTGAATTCGTACCGTCAACATAATCTACAATCGCAACGAAATTAAACGTACCTCTACATTTCAACGCTCTGAGTTCAATAAAATTAATTAATTATAATCCAACTCCATTTGTGTGCAACGATATTTTATTTTTAAATTAGTTATCAATTCATTAAATTTTTTTCATTTGTCCAACAACAATTCCGTTTAATTCAAGAATTTTGAAACGTTAAATTCTAGTCTCTTTATATACAACAATAACACATATCAAGCCAATTGTCTATATATTTTGACAAATAAAATTTCTAATTTATTTAACGTTAATAACGTTTACTATTCAACAACTTATATTTTCAATCGAAATTTAAATTCAAGTCAAATATCCAACAAAATTCAATTCAAATATTCAAGAACTAATATTTGATTTTCACCGATCATCCTGAATTAAATATTAAATTCAATTCATACACCAATAATATATTTGATTTTAAATTTCTAACTCTAGTATCAATATGAAATAATCATTAATAATTAAATCTTCAACTAATTTCACATTCTAGTTATCGAAATTTCTAGCACGTTACAGGTGCTTTGGAGTTGGCGATGGGTGCGGCAGCAGGTCAGGGATAGGTTCGAAGGTGCGGCTCTTATGATCGGGATGTGGAAGTCGGAATAAACGATGGGTCTTCCATTTGTTTTTCACGAAGTAAAGGAGTAGCTTATTTCATTCATTTTTCATGAAGTAGAGCAAATGTTTGTTTTCACAAATTCAAAATAAAAAGTGGAAGTAGGTTTTAAAGAAAAATAAATAAAGAATGAAGGCCTTGGAAATATAAAACCTTATCTGGAACTGAACGACATGGGAAAAACGAATGGTCGGCAATTAAAAAGGAACGAATGGTTTTCAAACGTGGGAAATATAAAAAGGTGGCTTTGGAAAAAGTGAGACAAAGGGCATTACTTTTATAAAGTGAACGAGTAACAACGAAAGGGGTTTATTTAATAAAATAAGTTAGCAAATTAAAACAAAATGAACATTTCTGAAAAAGGCAATGAAGAGTTGGAAATCGAAAAAAAAAGAACGAACGGATGTTTAGGCAATGAAAGAAAATGAACAGTTTTGAAAATCTTTCTTTAGAAAAAAATAACCAAACAATTTTAGAAAAAGAAAACATAAGGACGACTCCGTTCGTTAAAGAAATGGAATGATGGTTTCTTTAAAATCTCAATTTCCAAAATGTAGGGATAATTAAGGGAAAAAAAAGAATGGATTTGAATTTATTAAACATATATCTAAATTTTGAATTAGGATTTTAAAGTTATAATCGAATCAAAAATATATAATAAAGAAAGAAATTTTTTAATAGTTCTGAAAAATAAATTAAACAATAATACAAGTTAAAATTTTATATTAAAATTTTAGGAAGAATTCGAATCTAAGTAATAACACTGATTTATTTTTTCAAAAATTAAGATTTGAATTGACAAACATTGTTTTCTGATATTAAATTATAGTTATATAAAAAATCAAATTCATTCATTTTATAAAAATCCAAAATATCTTTAGTTTTAAATTAAAATCAAAATATTTGTTTCATAAAATCCAAAATAAATTGAGTTTTAAATATAAAAATCAAAATTTAAATTAAATCATTAAACAAAAACTCACTAAAAATTCCGATTATTACACTCCCCCACTTAGATTTTTCCGTCCCCAAAAAAACAATTCAGAGAAGTAGTAACTAAATAATTTAATATATATAACCATATGTTTCACATTTATCATCTTACAATTATATTTTTTTAAATGTATATTTGAATCAAAAGTTAAGATATTTTTAAACATTTCATATAGTTTCAAGTATTCACTCGACGTCTTGACTGACAGAATATAAATATCTCACTTTCGAAATCCGAAACCAAACACTGGTTATGTTGCAATCATCACCAGATTTATTTCCAAGCGACAAGAGTGTGATTTTATATCTATCTAGTATATACGGGATTTAGTATACACATTGATTAGACGCATACCCAAATCACTAAATACTCGATTGTCCAATTTTAACGTCTAGTACATACCTAAAAACTTTTTCATTAAAATAGACTTTGTATAAATTTTCCAATATCACTATATTTAAAATCCTTTATTTACCAAAACCAGAATATATAAATTTATTTTGAATCATTCGTTTACTCTCAAAATTTCAAATTGCAAAATTATCAATATATTTAATTATACAACGATTTATAGTTTTTTTTCCAAATAAAGCTAACTTATCATCATATAAAATAATATTCTTAATATTTAATAAATCCAAAACAACTAAGTATGGGGAGAGCATGACAATGGTTAATATAAAAATCAATTTTATATCAACCATAAAATATAAATTTGTTTAAGTCCATTATTTTATTAAAAATATTTCAAAAACAATACTTACTTACCATAAATTCAGTTTTGAAACGTTCATCAACTTATTTTTAAATCGATTCCAATTATGGAAAATATAGCTAATATGTAGACTAATATTATTTCTAATAAGAATTAGAGTTATTACATTTTCGTTAAAATTTAACATCCTAAGTGGTAATACTAGAGGTATCTAAATAATTCTATTCTAAATCCATAATAAATTTACACCTTTAGACCCCTTGTAGCAAGAACTCTAATCCTATCTTACTAAGCATGCTAACTTCTTTCCTATTCAAAAAATACCACATAAGTCTTTAAACTTATTAAATTCAACAAATATTACCATATACTATGCATAAATATTACCAAAACCATGTTATCTACATTTATACTTGTAAAACTTGTTTAATTTCATAAGTTTATATACATAAATATCAAAAATTAAAATCTTTATAAACCTATTTATTATATAAGTTCATACACACACATATATTTACAACTAATACCTTTATAAGTTTCAACCATTTTATCAATATTCTCAAAATATGTACAATAATAATTATTAACACTTCTACCTAAAATGTTCAAATATATAAAATTATCCAAAATATTATTCAACCTATGTAAAATTGATTACTTACAAAATCTTCTTTAAAACTTTTTTAAAATTTGTAGTTCAAACAATATAATACCATAAAGTATAAACATCAAATCTTTTCCAAATATTGATATTACCAAAACAAAATGTGATTTACAAATATAACATATTTCACAAATATATATGTAGTGACCTAGATTCTTCGATCATTTAAATTAGAATATTTTAATTGGTTTTAAATATTATATTTTAAATACTAATGGACTTTAATATTGAATTTGTTTATTAAACGACGACTGAACATATTAATTTATATTTAATTTTAAACGAATTCATAATGTCGTGGTAGTTCTTAAAATTGAGTCTTGAACTTCAACTGAATATACAGAATCCGTTTTAAGTTGGAATTTTACGAAATAAGAAACGCTTGAATCTATTAGATTACAATTTTCTAATGAAAACATAAAATTAGAATTTTATCTTATATATTGTAAGTTATGTCCAAATCAAATTTCCAAATAGTGGTTATGGAAATCGTTTGTAAACGATAATGTTTATTTAATAAATTACAATACTACAAAAGTGGGCATATTCGACACTAATTTGTGTGCGTTGCATGAAAAGTGTGGCGAAAGCTATGCTTTCTTTGATCTTCTGCAACAATATTCATATGTTGTTGCTTTATACGCGAATGCACTGTTGCGGTGGGAATTCTAGTGTTTTAACGCGCAACACCAGTTAAAAGCGTTGCTTTACATAAAAATAATCAACATCAGCGATCCACGTTATCAGCATAAACAAAATCACTGTAACAACCCGTAAAATCTGAGCCAATTTAAAATTTTTAATTTGGCTATTTTAGTGAATTTTGGGTATTTAAAATAATTTATTTTAAATAATAACGACTAAAAATCTATTTTAATCGAAATTAGAATGAATAAATATATTCTAAATATATAACGCACTTGAAATGGCATGGTAGTTTGAAGATTTGATTTTAAATTTCAATTAAATATAAATAATTCATTTTAAAACAAGAAAGGGGACGACCCAGGAAAATTTAACTTTGTTTAACAAAATCTTTTTAACTAAAGTGAAAAACTAAAATTTCACAGAGTAAATTAAAAGTTATGGCTAGTTGAAGAATTTAAAATAGTCGCTATGGAGGTAATATATATTTATATCTATTTCAAATATATATTTTAGCCCTTAAAAATAGCCATTTTACAAACGACCTTCGTTTTCGACGAAACCACTTTTGTTGGATCTGAAATGTCAATTTATTGCTAGGTTCCAAGTTCTAGAATTTTTGGAGTTAATATGTGAGCGTGGCAGAAGATAACGCATTTGGTTGATTTACAATCAATTTGGATCGACCAGAAAATGGCCATTTTTCAAACGGTCTCAGAATTCGACGAAATCAGTTTTGTTGGGTTCGTATCGACGAAACATAGCCAGATATATTTTTTCTGGAATTTTTAGAATCAGTATGTGACCCCAGCAAATTAAAATGTACGTTCAAATTCAAATTTGAATGTTTTATATTTTAATTTGAAGAATAACTGACTGTAACAGTCGAATTGGCCTACTAAACATATCCCATTGTGTTTGGAATGGGGGTATTTAGCTGGGGACGACAGTCGTTGGGTGTGGATTGGAGTTCGTATGTGACAAGGGGTATTTTCGGATTTTAAATAAATTAAAAATATTTATAAAACCATCATCCAATCATAATCCTCCGTTTAAATTCTCTCTCCCCGTAACCTCCTGCGCACGAAGCGGAAACAGCCTTCCAACCTTCTCTCCTCTCTAGCTCCCCCACCATGCCACGATAGACCCTGCCACCACCCAAACTTTGAAGCCTTCCTCCTCCTCTTCAAATCCATACTACCTGCTCCCCTCATCGTTCGACCGTCATCGCGAATCACCTCCCCGAAGTGGCCAACTTCAGACCGCCGCCTCCGTTCACTAGCGCCACCGAACTAGGCCCCACCTTCGGCGCAGCTGCGCCTCCCCTAGCTCTTCGACCTCATGCAACCCGATTCCAACCTAGCTACACAGATTTGAAGATAAATGGGACACTAGTTTTGAACATCGAAGCGAGGTAACGACCTTGTAATTTCTGAACTGATTTCAACACATTTAAAGTGTCGCAAACTTTGATTTCACGATAAAAATCATATCTTTTTAGTTTCTTGTCGAAATTCAGTGAAACAGGAGACACCGGGACCGTGAGGACGTCGTCTACATTCTAGAAGAGACCAGATATTTTTCTGAGCCATCTACAATTTTTGGCAACACGCAAAATAAAGTGAGATTTCTAATACAAATTAGGTTGGAACGGTGATGTACAACTTGTATAAGTGAAGTATAAATTATATATGCGTTGTACACCTCTTGTATAAGCGTTGTATAAGTTATATGAGTGATGTATGAATTGTACAGGTGTTGTATGAACCATATATAGCGATATGTAGTTGAATTGGAAATATATACGATATATATATATATATATATATATACATATACATAGCTCCCCTCGTCCACAAACCATGGGCGATATATTTTGGTTGTGATTGTTTGGATTGTTGTGTGAAATTGGTTGATTGTGATGGTATCAACGTTAGAAAGCGTTTAATTATTCTCTGGTGTAGATGTTATGTACGCGTTTGAAATAAATTGTTTAGAGAATAAAAATCACATGTTTACTATGTGTATGAAGACGATAAAATATACAGGTTTGAAATAAATTGCTTTAACAATAAAAATCACATTTTTATCACGTATATGACTATATAAATATACAGGTTTGAAATAAATTGTTTTGACTATAAAAATCGCCTTTTACTATATATACGTACTATATAAAATATACAGATTTGAAATAAATTATTTTCACAATAAAAATTATATTTTTATCATATATGTGAACTGCTAAAAATACCCAGGTGTAGAAATAAAAATGTGTTAGTTAAAAATATTATTTTTAGCGCGTGTATAAATTTAAAACAGTTTGTGAATCGTCGTTTGAACTATATATATATATATATATAAATTAAAATAAATCGAATAACGACGCTGCAGTTTGCGTTTTGAAATTCCAACTTCAAACGGCTATTGCGAGAGATTCGATTGTCGGATTTTCTCAAAACTGGAACCATTGGGTCCACCTTGGAAAGACCTTTCCTATGGTGTAAAATTTGTCAAGATCCAACGTTTGGATTTTCAGATATGTGTAAATCAAATCTGGAGAAAAACAGCGTCGTGTTATGGCGCGTAGCGTCGTTTAGTTAAAACGGGTTATTTTTAAATAATTCAAAATAGTGAAAAATCATTATAAAATATATATAGTGATATGGAATAGAGATAAACCGGTTTTACTTGGTCTTATCAGATATTTTGATAGTTGGCTGTGTTTGACGTGTAAATTAGACTAAAAATAGTTGTTTTTAATTCTAAATATACGTGAATTATTTGAAAGGGCCGAGTTAACTCTCGTTTCAAATAATTGATTGACGATAAGAAGTCGAAGGTAGAAGACGGTGCAAGACCGATGATCTTCACGTCGGAAGGATGGATTGCTTCTGTTGCCCTTGATTAGAGTTGCTGCCTTGAAGGGGTTACAGTGGTGGTCGTTTGGGCGTACGTGTTGATTGTACGGATATGCGAGGAAGGAGGTTCCTCCGGTTTCGTTCAGACCTAGAACGGACTTGTAAATGGATGTGTGGCCGACGTTGTGGATAGACAACGTGGCTTGCTGAGATGCAGTGAATAGGACTTTTGTTGAAAAGCATAGTCTTGTGTTTGATGATCAAAGCATGGTTTGATATAGCTAGCTTTGTGTATAGCGTTGATTCGCGAGCCTCACACCCCGGTATGGACCAGAAACGGGAGAAGGATCCAGGGAGGACATGCGTTTCTTTCTAGCTAAAAGTGGTGTCAGTGCTTGAACTGGCTGGCATTACTTATGTTGATGATGGATTTTGAGGCGCCTCGTTTAGATCGGAAGATCCGGGTCCGATGGAGTCATTTGGCTCATTTACGCCCCATAAGGTGGGGGAACGCATGGTTCAGGCATTATAATCCACAACGGTGGACCGACCCTGTGGCTCCTAAGTGCAGTTGCGGTTGTTCCTGAGACATGGTAGGCTAGATTGTCTCGAAGCGGTGAGGACGATCCCTAGCCTCGGTTCATGACGGAAATCCAATTTCCAAATACGACACCGTGCGGTTTTGAGTGTAAAACCTATATATGGCGACATAGTGGTATGGGGCACTTATGCCGTCTATGATTGGTACTTACGATGTAAATTGCTTTTGAAACTTATAAACACTAGTAATAATATCAAAAGATTTGTTTTACTCATATTAAGCATATTTGGCCGTTATAAGGTACGACTCTATCCTCTGGTTTGTGTTGCATTATGTGATAGGACCTGAGTCTTATAACGACTTCACTTTTCTAAAAAGCATCGCGTTGTTTAAAGATTTACTTTATGATTTGCAATGGCAATCCAATGGAGTAAACCCGTTCCGCGAAAGCGGCGTGGCCCCGTGATTGACCTTATGATTGAATAAGTTAAGTAGATTTCTCATACCAGTCCCATGACTGACTCGTAGTTTGTTTCACCTTGCAAACTCGGATGCCCTCTTTTCGACACGGGCAGCCTTGTATACAGGTTATAGCTGGCTCATTTTGGATAGT
This sequence comes from Allium sativum, assembly GCA_030737875.1. Lineage (NCBI taxonomy): Eukaryota > Viridiplantae > Streptophyta > Magnoliopsida > Asparagales > Amaryllidaceae > Allium > Allium sativum. Next base: position 886,691,875 of record CM060913.1, read on the forward strand.
TGTGGAGCTGAAGCTGGACTTATCATTTCTATTTTGCTGTTTCAGTCACTGTTATGTATATAATGTTTGTTTCCGCTGCAGACATTTCATATAAAGCTGAACTGTATTTTGTACTAAGTGTGATCCTTATTGTGTAACTCTTATGATTATATTTATTCAGTGTATCTGTTGTGCATTCTCTGGTGTAATGTTTTATTTCTGTTCTGCTGTTACTGTTTATGTGTTATATTCGAAAGACCACCCCCGTGGGGGCGTCACACATGGTATCAGAGCTTTGGTTAACCTTAGTACTGGAATATAACATGTAGACGAGCTCGTCAGAAATAGAACCAGTAGTGTTCTAGGACGGGTAACTCATTACCAGTGGGATCATCTATACCCTTGAATGAGTAGAGCAGAATAAAATACACCCCAATGGACACATTTACCTTTAAGTATATGTCTCTATGCTTTACAATATCTTTTCTGTTGGTCTGACACTTGGTCTGCTAATTGCAGACATATCAAAATAAGTGGCAGAAGCAGAAGAAGTAATCCCATGGTTCGATAGTCTAATGGGCCAATCGTGCTCCCACTGCCAGGATCAGAGATAAAAGCTCTATTAAAGAGATATCGAAATCTGGGCGGAGTACCATACTCGGGCAATAAATCCATTATTCAAACTGAAACCTGGATGTGTTCTGCCTTGAATTTTTTTGAAGGCTTACAGGTGGGAGATGATCAGAAAAGATTATTGGCCTCTTGGGCACTCACAGGCGAAGCTTAAATCTTGTGGGACACTGTTATCAAGGATAATCCAGAAGGTAATATTACCTGGGATAAGTTTAAAGAGATTTTCTGTGAGAAATTTATCCCTCCAGTGGCAACTGATCGCCTATATGATGAATTCTACTATCTGATACAAGGTGATATGACCATTCCAGAATATCACAAGAAATTCGAGGAACTTTCTCATTTCGCCCCGAATCTAATTGAAAATCCAAAGAGGAAGAATCAGAGGTTTATAAAAGGACTTCAAAGAAAGTATCAGGATAGAGTGATGGACATGTGAATCTTCCTTTTTTGATATGATATACATGGCTTATCAGTATAAAGATCTAGATAAGCGACACCTTTTAGAGGATGAAGAGGAAGTCAGTTCTAGTAACAAAAGGAAGTTTGAAGCTGATAGCCCAGAGGCAAGTGCACAGCCTGAGGCAAGTACTATGTCTGAGGGCAGTAAGAGGCCTGAGGCCGGTCAGCAAAAGGTAAAGACCATCGTGTGCCTGAAGTGTAATCAGCATGGGCATTCGATGAGAAACTATGAATTTTCAAAGAAGCAAAAGAAGAAAGGATTTAAATCCGGTAAGAAGTCTCAAGAGAGCAGAGGATGTAACATTTGCCATCGATTTGGTCATGTAAAGCAAGATTTCCGGCTAGTAAAGAAACCCGAAATGATACATGTAAATGAAGTGGCAGAAGTTCCTGCACCTTCCACTAGTCATGCAAGGCCAGATGTTTTGGAGGGCACACTTAATGTCAAGGATATTCCAGTTAAAGTACTGTTTGATACAGGCGCGTCGCGAAGCTTTATCTCCAGTAAAGTGGTTAAGAAACTGGATTTGAAATTGAAGAAGCTCAAACAACCCATCACTGTCCATAATCCGGTTGGGGGTTCCCTCGATCTTAGTTGGATTTGTGGAGTGCCTATCTCTTTTTCCCATTATCAGTTTCCTTGTATCGCGATCGTCATGAATTTTACCGAATTCGATCTTATTTTAGGATTGGATTGGTTGACCAAATACGAATCTGAGTTCAAATGTGCAGAAAGGGTTGTTAAAGTCAAGACAGAGCTTGCCAATATTGTTATACCATGTGCAGGTCCGGGTACGGATAGAAAAGACTTTTGGTCAGCTCTTGATGTTTCTTCTGCTCAAATAGAACCTATTCCTGTCGTCACAGAGGATATTTCAGTTTCCATAAGGGATATTCCTGTTGTCAAGAACTATGCGGATGTGTTCGAAGAAGTTGTTAGCTTACCGCCGCAAAGGGAAATCGATTTCAAGATTGCTCTAGTTCCGAATGCAAGGCCGGTAGTGCACGTTATTCGGAGGATGACCTTGAAAGAAAAGGAAGAACTGGACAATCAAACTCGATAGCTAGTGTGGAAGGGTCTGATCAGACCTAGTTTCTCTGATTGGGGTGCAGCAGTGGTGTTTGTCCCAAAATCTGATGGTACTCTCAGACTATGTGTAGACTATCGTGACTTGAACAAGCAGACATTAAAGAACAAATATCCACTGTCACGGATTGATGATTTGTTGGATCGATCAAATGGCGCGCAAGTATTCTCAAGGATGGACCTAGCTACATGTTTCCATCAACTGCGTATTGCCGAGGAATGTGTTCCTTTGACAGCATTCAGAGGTCCGGATCTATTCTATGAGTGGTTAGTAATGTCGTTCGGCTTATGTAACGCTCCCGCTTACTTTGTCAATCTAATGAACAGAGTGTTCAGAGGTGTGTTGAATAAATTCGTACTGGTCTTCATTGATGATATTCTAATCTTCTCTAAGTCAGAGAGCGAGCATGCCAAACATTTGGAACAGGTGTTGGAAATTCTCAGAACGAATGTCTTAAAGGCCAAATTTTCCAAGTGTATATTCTGGCAAGACGAGGTAAAGTTCCTTGGTCACGTCGTGTCAAAGGAAGGAATCTCTGTGGATCCCAGTAAAATCACAGCAATTCAGGATTGGAAACAGCCAAGAACACCCACAGAAGTCCGAAGTTTTCTTGAACTAGCTAGTTATTATCGGAAATTCGTTAAAGACTTTGCGAAGATATCCAGTTCCTTGACAAAGCTTACTAAGAAGCACACAATATTCAACTGGACCCCTGAATGTGAGACAGCTTTTCAAGAGCTGAAATTGAGATTGACCACTGCTCCAGTCTTAACGATTATCAGTGGTAATCAAGACTTGCAAGTCTGGAAAGATGCTTCTAAGGAAGGGCTTGGCGCAGTATTGATGCAGAGAGGCCACGTGGTTGCTTATGCTGGGCATCAGCTGAAACTGCATGAGAAGAATTATAAAACTCATGATCTTGAGTTGTTAGCCATCGTATTTTCTTTAAAAATCTGGAGACACTATCTATTGGGTGAGAAGTTCGAGTTATTTACCGATCATCAGTCATTGAAATACTTGTTCACCCAGAAGGATCTGAACCTGAGACAACAGCATTAGCTGGAATTTCTGGCAGCATATTACTTAGATATTTTGTATACGCCAAGAAAAGCCAATGTCGTTGCTGATGCGCTAAGCAGAAAAACCGCAATCATCGCCAATCTCATCGTCACGGCTTCGTTGATTGACAAGATCTCTATTCTTCAGAAGGATGATAATTTCATTAAGGAGATGATCAAAAGAATTCAAAAAGGCGAAGACTCCAGTTTCCAAGTGGATAGTCAGGGAGTTCTGAGATTGAAAGGTAGAATCTGTGTTCCCGACGTCTCTGAACTAAAAAGGGAAGTGATGGATGAAAGTCACAAGTCCAAGCTGAGTATCCATCCAGGTGTGAGTAAGATGTACAATGATCTCAAGCGAACACTCTGGTGGAAGGCAATGAAAAGGGACATTTCAATATATGTGAGCCGGTGTTCCACCTGTTAACAGGTCAAATAAGATCAATAGAAACAAGCTGGATTGTTGCAACCATTGGAAATTCCAAAGGGGAAGTGGGAACATATTTCTATGGATTTCATCGATGGTCTGCCCAGGACCAAGAGAGGGAATGACAGTATTTGCGTAATCGTAGATCGCTTCACGAAGACTACCCATTTCATAACTGTCAAATCAAATAGAACAGCTCAAAGTATGGCGTAGGTTTATTTCAAAGAAATTGTTAGGCTGCACGGAGTTCCCATCAGCATAGTCAGTGATAGAGACCCGATTTTTGCTAGTAAATTCGGGGAAGCATTCAAAGCAGAATTAGGAAACATACTGAAGCTGAGCACTGCATACCACCCTCAAACGGATGGTCAAACTGAGAGGGTGAACCGTATTCTAGAAGATTTATTGTGGGCTTGTATTATTGACTTTGGCAGATCATAGGAAGACCACTTGCACTTGGCTGAGTTCTCGTACAACAATAGTTATCAAGAAAGCTTGAAAATGGCACCATTCGAAGCACTGTATAATAGACCGTGTAGATCTCCTGCTTGTTGGGTTGAACCGGGCAATAAACTTGTATTGGGACCTGATATGATTCGCGAAGCTGCAGATAAATTTGAATTCATTAAGAAACAATTACTAGCAACTCAAAGCCGATAGAAGAGCTATGCTGATTTGAGAAGAAGAGATTTGTCTTTTTCTGTTGGCGACTATGTATATTTAAGGGTTTCTCCGATGAGAGGAGTAGTCAGGTTTGGCAAAACTGGGAAGTTGGCGCCTAGATTTATTTGTCCATTCCCTGTTCCTGAACGGATTGGGACTCTCGCTTATAGAGTTCAATTACCTGACTGGTTGCCTGGTGTACGTGACGTATTTCACGTATCTCAGCTTAGAAAGCATGTATAAGATCCCGACTCAGTTGTGGAAGAAGCCGCACAACAGGACTTGGAAATTACTCCTGAATTGCATGTGAGAAGAGAGCCGATAAAGATTATTGGCAAAGAAACCAAAGAGCTGAGGAACAAGAAGGTTCACTTAGTCAAAGTGCAATGGAGTGGAGATCCGCGAGACTGTACTTGGGAAACTGAGGAGAGCATTAAGCGAGCTTATCCCAATTGCAGAGTGGATGCCTCTGATTGACCCTGGTGCAAGGTCCAATTACAATATCTTGCATTGCCATTTTGTTTCTTATTTTACTCTTGTTTCCTTTGCATGGATGAGTAGTTTTAACTATATGTTTAAAAGGTTAATCAACTCACTGTTTGTTGGTTGTGTTGTGTGATAGTTAATTCGACAAATCAAAATAATGTTTTTAACATGTATATGAACTGTTAAGAGTACACATAGGTTGAAATAAATATTTGTTTGGCATAAATACTATTTTAAACATGCTTATGAACACGAATGGTAAATTGGGCCAAATTGGGTCAAATGTTGAATTGAACTGAAAATTTATTACATTTGCATATATGTACATGTGTATACATTGAGCAGGTCATAGCATGGACGCTAAGCAGAGGAATAAAATTGTATGCCCGACAAATAGGTACATGTTTACAAATTTCTTCGGTATGGATGATTTTATGAGCCGATTGGCTAGCTGCTTGGCTTTTTCTTTTTCTTTTGGACTGGTGAGGGCCATGGGAGGCTATGTGAAATATCCCGAAGCTCCCGGTACAAAGGAGGTTATGGCGAAATTTTTCAAAAATTTAGGGTGTTAGCCAAATTTTTGAAGAATTTGAAAAGTTCTTAGAAACTGAAAAGTTGAAGAACTTAAACCATAATAAAAATATTAAAGTTGAGTTGGTTAGTTAAACAACTTTCAGCTCCGTTCCTTTTCGAGGACGAAAAGATATTAAGTGGGGGAGATTGTAACAACCCGTAAAATCTGAGCCAATTTAAAAATTTTAATTTGGCTATTTTAGTGAATTTTGGGTATTTAAAATAATTTATTTTAAATAATAATGACTAAAAATCTATTTTATCGAAATTAGAATGAATAAATATATTCTAAATATATAATGCGTTTGAAATGGTGCGGTAGTTTGAAGATTTGATTTTAAACTTCAATTAAATATATATAATTCATTTTAAAACAAGAAAGGGTACGACCCAGGAAAATTTAACTCTGTTTAACAAAATCTTTTTAACTAAAGTGAAAAACTGAAATTTCACAGAGTAAATTAAAAGTTATGGCTAGTTTAAGAATTTAAAATATTCGCTATGGAGGTTATATATATTTATATCTATTTTAAATATATATTTAGCCCTTAAAAATATCCATTTTACAAACAACCTCCGTTTTCGAAAAAACCACTTTTGTTGGATCCGGAATGTCTATTTATTGCTAGGTTCCAAGTTCTAGAATTTTTGGAGTTAATATGTGAGCATGGCAGAAGATAACGTGTTTGCTTGATTTACAATCAATTTGGATCGACCAGAAAATGGCCATTTTTCAAACGATCTCAGAATTCGACGAAATCAGTTTTGTTGGGTTCGTATCGACGAAACATAGCCAGATAATTTTTTTTGGAATTTTTAGAATCAGTATGTGACCCCGGCAAATTAAAATGTACGTTCAAATTCAAATTTGAATGTTTTAGATTTTAATTTGAAGAATAACTGACTGTAACAGTCGAATTGGCCTACGAAACATATCTCATTGTGTTCGGAATGGGGGTATTTAGCTGGGGGCGACAGTCGTTGGGTTTGGATTGGAGTTCGTATGTGACAAGGGGTATTTTCGGATTTTAAATAAATTAAAAATATTTATAAAACCATCATCCAATCATAATCCTCCGTTTGAATTCTCTCTCCCCGTAACCTCCTGCGCACGAAGCGGAAACCGCCTTCCAACCTTCTCTCCTCTCTGGCTCCTCCACCACGCCACGATAGACCCTGCCACCACCCCAACTTTGAAGCCTTCCTCCTCCTCTTCAATTCCATACCACCTGCTCCCCCCATCGTTCCACCGTCATCGCGAATCACCTCCCCGAAGTGGCCAACTTCAGACCGCCGCCGCCGTTCACTAGTGCCACCGAACTGGGCCCCACCTTCGGTGCAGCTGCGCCTCCCCTAGCTCTTCGACCTCATGCAACCCGATTCCAACCTAGCTACACGGATTTGAAGATAAATGGGACCCTAGTTTTGAACATCGAAGCGAGGTAACGGCCTTGTAATTTCTGAACTAATTTCAACACCTTTAAAGTGTCGCAAACTTTGATTTCACGATAAAAATCATATCTTTTTAGTTTCTTGTCGAAATTCAGTGAAACAAGAGACACCAGGACTGTGAGGACGTCTTCTACATTCTAAAAGAGACCGGATATTTTTCTGAGCCTTCTACAATTTTTGGCAATGCGCAAACCAAAGTGAGATTTCTAATTCAAATTGGGTTGGAACGGCTATGTACAACTTGTATAAGCGAAGTATAAATTATATATGCGTTGTACACCTCTTGTAAAAGCGTTGTATAAGTTATATGAGTGATGTATTAATTGTACATGCGTTGTATGAACCATATATAGCGATATGTAGTTGAATTGGAAATATATACGATATATATATATATACATAGCTCCCCTCGTCCACAAACCATGGGCGATATATTTTGGTTGTGATTGTTTGGATTGTTGTGTGAAATTGGTTGATTGTGATGGTATCAACATTAGAAAGCGTTTAATTATTCTCTGGCGTAGATGTTATGTACGCGTTTGAAATAAATTGGTTAGGGAATAAAAATCACATTTTTACTATGTGCATGAAGATGATAAAATATACAGGTTTGAAATAAATTGCTTTAAAAATAAAAATCACATTTTTATCACGTATATGACTATATAAATATACAGGTTTGAAATAAATTGTTTTGACTATAAAAATCGCCTACTTACTATATATACGTACTATATAAAATATACAGGTTTGAGATAAATTATTTTCACAATAAAAATTATATTTTTATCATATATGTGAACTGCTAAAAATACCCAGGTGTTGAAATAAAAATGTGTTAGTTAAAAATATTATTTTTAGCGCGTGTATAAATTTAAAACAGTTTGTAAATCATCGTTTGAACTATATATATATATATATATATATATATATATTAAAATATATCGAATAACGACGCTGCAGTTCGCGTTTTGAAATTCCAACTTCAAACGGCTATTGCGAGAGATCCAACCGTCGGATTTTCTCAAAACTGGAACCGTTGGGTCCGCCTTGGAAAGACCTTTCCAATGGTGTAAAATTTGTCAAGATCCAACGGTTGGATTTTCAGATTTGTGTAAAATAAATCTGGAGAAAAACAGCGCCGTTATGGCGCGTAACGTCGTTTAATTAAAACGAGCTATTTTTAAATAATTAAAAATAGTGAAAAATCGTTATAAAATATATATAGCGATATGGAATAGAGATAAACCAGATTTACTTGGTCTTATCAGATATTTTGATAGTTGGCTGTGTTTGACGTGTAAATTAGACTAAAAATAATTGTTTTTAATTCTAAGTATATGTGAATTATTTGAAAGGGCCGAGTTAACTCTCGTTTCAAATAATTGATCGACGATAAGAAGTCAAAGGTAGAAGACGGTGCAAGACCGATGATCTTCACGTTGGAAGGATGGATTGCTTCTGTTGCCCTTGATTGGAGTTGCTGCCTTGAAGGGGTTACAGTGGTAGTCGTCTGGGCGTACGTGTTGATTGTACGGATATGCGAGGAAGGAGGTTCCTCCGGTTTCGTTCAGACCCAGAACGGACTTGTAAATGGATGTGTGTCAGACGTTGTGGATAGACAACGTGGCATGCTGAGATGCAGTGAATAGTGCTTTTGTTGAAAAACAGAGTCTTGTGTTTGATGATCAAAGCATGGTTTGATATAGCGAGCTTTGTGTATAGCGTTGATTCGCGAGCCTCACACCCCGGTATGGACCAGAAACGGGAGAAGGATCCAGGGAGGACATGCGTTTCTTTCTAGCTGGAAGCGGTGTCAGTGCTTGAACTAGCTGGCATTACTTATGTTGATGATGGATTTTGAGGCACCTCGTTTAGATCGGACGATCCGGGTCCGATGGAGTCATTTAGCTCATTTACGCCCCATAGGGTGGGGAAATGCATGGTTCAGGCATTATAATCCACATCGGTGGACGACCCTGTGGCTCCTAGGTGCAGTTGCGGCTGTTCCTGAGACATGGTAGGCTAGATTGTCTCGAAGCGGTGAGGACGATCCCTAGCCTCGGTTCATGACAGAAATCCAATTTCCAAATACGACACTGTGCGGTTTTGATTGTAAAACCTATATATGGCGACATAGTGGTATGAGGCACTTATGCCGTCTATGATTGATACTTATGATGGAAATTGCTTTTGAAATTTATACGCACTAGTAATAATATCAAAAGATTTGTTTTACTCGTATTAAGCATATTTGGCTGTTATAAGGTATGACTCTATCCTCTAGTTTTTGTTGCATTGTGTGATAGGACCCGAGTCTTATAACGGCCTCACTTTTCTAAAAAGCATCGCATTGTTTAAAGATTTACTTTATGATTGGCACTGGCAATCCAATGGAGTAAACCCGTTCCGCGAAAGCGGCGTGGTCCCATGATTGACCTTATGATTGAATAAGTTAAGTATATTTCTCATACCAGTCCCATGACTGACTCGTAGTTTGTTTCACCTTGCAAACTCGGGTGCCCTCTTTTCGTCATGGGCAGCCTTGTATACAGGTTATAGGTGGCTCATTTTGGATAGCTGTGGAGCTGAAGCTGGACTTATCATTTCTATTTTGCTGTTTCAGTCACTGTCATGTATATTATGTTTGTTTCCGCTGCAGATGTTTTATATAAAGCTGAACTGTATTTTGTACTAAGTGTGATCCTTACTGTGTAACTCTGATGATTATATTTATTCAGTGTATCTGTTGTGCATTCTCTGGTGTTATGTTTTATTTCTGTTCTGCTGTTACTGTTTATGTGTTATATTCGAAAGACCACCCCCGCGGGGGCGTCACAATCACAACCGTAGATTCATGATTAATCCAACGGTTCAAACCAATCCATGCTTTCTATCTAAACATTACCCCAATCATCCAATCAATGATAGCCACCTCATAACATTCTTCTGCTATGTGAAATTTTGGCGGGACGTTTCCCCCTTCACAAAATACCATGTAAAAATAATTCGTTTTTCTTCTCAAACATTTCTTCTCTTCAATTCACCCCTTACTATGACCAAAATTTAGTGTGCTGCTAAAAGCACCTCAGTTTGTGCTTTCTAACACCATGATGTGGTAGCCAAAAGCATAATGCATGGTGCCTTTAGCAACACACCACCATGTGGAACTAAAAGCACCCGGTTTTCTACTTTTGGCTACCACGCTATGGTGTTAGAAAGCACAAATAAAGGTGCTTTTAGTAGTTCACAAAATTTAAACCTAAATTTGTGTGAGCTTCGATTCCTATCACCCCATCGCATATGTTCCCTCCAACAACTATTAGCCAAAATAATCCGCACGCTTTCTCTTGCGTACACCATGCTCCCCATTTCCTGTTTTTCCTCTATGATATTATTATTCAAATTCATTATCCAGATCCTTTTTATTTCTATATAGTTGTGGTTTCGTTGACTTCAATTGGTTTGTTTTATTAGCCGATTGATTTTCTCTATTACATCTCGCTCAGTCTTGAAACCCTAATCACAATTTTCTTTTGTAAAGTTATATGAAAAGAGTTGGCTGCTTTGGTTCAAGATTCTGCTCTGCCGAAGAAGAAAGATTCTCCTCCGTCGATCCAAGATGCTGATGAATGGGTAATTCAATTTTCTGATTCAATATACTAATTCAATTTGATCAACGTTGGCTGCTTTGACAAAATTAGGGGTTTACGAATTCTTTTTCGTTCTTAGAGGATTATTTATGTTGAATGGTTATGAATTCAGTACATTTATGTTAGGTTCAAAGGTTATACACAAATTATGGTCTTATTAGGACTCTTGCGTGAATCCTGAGAAATCACTTGAGCATTATAAAAATCTTTCCTGTACATCTTCAAACAATAAGAACTGCAACGTGTTGTATGGCATAGGTTTGCCTAGTACTGTAATGAAATAGTTGTAGAATTGATTAGACTGTAGAAGTGATTCACTATTATTTTTTCTCTCTGTTTTCTAGTGATATCTTTGTTTCATTCCTAAATTATCCACTCTATTTCATATTATTTACTTTCATATTTACATTTGTTGTTTTAATTTGAAATAAATATATTTTAGACTTATGATTATAATCAGAATGATGTGTTCCTTACAAGCATATACAAGTTTCATGTGGTTAGTGATGGGCACCCCTACCCCTAATCGAGTTGACAAGGAACAACTCAAACAAGCAGCAACCGATAAACGAGGGCCCTTCCCAATCTCAATACGGGCTCGTACGTGTTATCAAATAATCATAGTTTGGATTGCCATGATTTTTTTTTACAAGCGGAGAAACCCGAATCGAATTCATATATATATATATATATATATATATATATATATGAATCCTGGGGGTCGTTAATGGCGACAGGCGATTTCTTCTGCTTTCGTCACACGTGACTTTCCCCTATTGCAGACTTAATTCGTATTCTACCTAATATATTTCCAGATCTATTTCGATCTTTAACATTCCACAAAATACTCTATTTAGTTTGATAAGCTTTTTGACTTCATATTGCTTCCACAATAGAAAACTCAGATCCAAATTATCTTTTCAACTGCGAATTCAACATCGCATATGTGGGTTCCGTTCTCCATTCCCAGATCTATGCCTCCCAGGTTAAGCCGCCCTATATGCTCTTCTTCCAGATCGGCCCTACCAGATCTACGCGTCGTTATGTATTAACTACAGATCCTATTAGATCCGACGCGTATCCGCTTGAAAACCAGAGAACAAAACCGATCTGTCGGTTCTTCAACTTTTTCGGGATTATGGTATGCTTCTGATCTTTAGAAGTCTTGCGTATGATTTTGGGTGTAAGGTTAATTTCAGTATGTAGTGATCTGGTGATGATAGGTTTTTTTTTGGAGTTTGGAATTGGTAACAGACAAGATTTCAGTCTCATTTAGGAAGAAGTATCACTTAAATGGTTGTTTATCATCGTATGAAGATCTTGGTGTTTGGGTTTGCGATTCTTTTGACATAGCCCTTTCACTGATCTTTTCCAGTTCTGTTTAAATTGGTGGAAGGATATGATTCACTTTTTAGACATAGAAATTTATATTGTGAGATCTCCTGAAATGGTCTATATATGGTAGGGCTGTCAATGGATACTTTCGAATATGGATAGTGCCATATTCGTATCCGCATCCGAAACCATTTTCGGATATCGGATATCCGTATCCGCGGATACGGACGGATATCGAATAATTATCCGCTCCGCCAACAATCGATAAATCAATGAATATAAATGAATTTTTTTAGCTTAATATTAATCATTTTCAACCTAATTGATTACTAAATTGCTAAAAACAAATAAAATATGATGATAATATATAATTTTGAGCAATTAACATGTGATTAGTAGACTTTTAATTTGCAAATTAATAAATTAGTATATTGTAACACCCCGTGTATTCTATAACTGTGGAATTAACAAATTAAAGTATAATTAATTTGAAATCAAAGAACTAAGGGAAACGGGATACGCCATTGCGTTCGTCTCGGAAAAATACGCGAAATAGAGTCCGAGTTTTCGAAAAACGGAGTCCGTATGAAGAAGATATAGCCTTCGGAAGTTTCTGAATTAAGTTTAAAATTCGAACAGAATAAAACAGTTTAAAATTAAAACCGGGCCCAATTGGCCAGGGCGGGAAAAATCCTGCCTGATGCACCCAGGTCGACTGGGCTGTCGACCTGGTCTAGCCAGGTCGACAGGGCTGTCGACAGGGCTGTCGACAGGCATGTCGACCTGGTCCAGAGCCAGGTCGAGCCCAGTCCAACCTGGCTGGCCTATTCTATGTTGGTCGATTTTCTGTGGTCTGCTTTGTCATTAGGGCTAGGTGGCAGGCTCTAATTGGTATCTCTTGCGAATGAATGGCTACGATCAATCCAAGCAACATCAATGGTCCTAATCAGTTTATAACCTCTATAAAATGACCCTAGACTCTACCTAGGTTTCTTACACAATTCTCTAGCCTCCATTGCTCTCTTCTTCTAATAAAAAAATAAAAATGGCGTCGCTGCTCTGCTGGTGTTAAAACTAGAAGATAATCAACATCAGCCTAAGCAACTCAATTCAAACTAGAGATTAAAGTTTCTGCAAAGATTCTACAACAAGTTAAAGTTCTTTCTTTAATCCAATCAAGGCAAGTACAGTTATTCTCCGCTATAAACGTTAATTATAATTTTGATATGCATTTAAATCTGAGTTTTGAGATTGCATTCTCTTTTGTTAGATCTGTTTTCTGTGACTGTTCTATATTCCTTTCTTCTTTTCTGTTTCTATAGCCAGGCTACCACGAGCCTGTGCCTAATCTCATAAGAGATGAACGTATGAACGCAAATTTTGGGATGAATGGTGCGAAATTTGACAAGACTAAATTGAATGTATGACTTTAGGTCTGAGGCATAAAATATATTGGACATGTGACTTGGGATTGGATGCATAAATTTGACTATGAACATATAATTTATGCATGTTGTATGCATAGTTATGTTGTAATTTAGATCTGTAATTAATTAGAAAAATAAGCATATGTTATAAACTAGTTTTAGACCTATGCATATTTTGTGATAAAAGAAGAAGAGGAACCACTGTAAGATTACATATGATTTGAGACTTTGAACAAAATGCATATAAAAGTCAAGATCTGATTTTTAGAAGATATGATTTAAAGATTTAGATTGTTGGGTATAGTTTGCATAATGATTCATGACTTAAAAAGAAGAAGATATGGAAGCTTAGGTGTAAAAGATTTACATTAATTAGGATATCTATTATTGTGATTACACCTAAATAGGGATTTTTGGATATATGGCATGCATTGGAATTAATGGTTATATTTGGTACAGTTTATATGTGAATCTGCTGTAAAATGCTAGTTTAACAAAAAAAAATTGGAACATATGTTATAGGGTAAATTATATTCTGCGCTATGTAAATGTATGCAAACATGGAAGTATATGATCATATTGTGAACCATGACAATTATTTAGGCATATGAATTTAGACCTAATTTATGTTTAGGCAAGGCATGTAAATAGAACCTTTAGAAATATTAAATTTGCTAAATCTGCTAATTTGCCAAGTTGCCTAAACTGCTAGTTTTGTTATATTGCCTAGACTGCTAATTAGATTGAAATGCCTAATCTGTTAAATTTTTCGGTTGAAATGCCTAACCTGTTATATGACAAAATCTGCTAAGTTGCTAAATCTGTTAAATCCGTTAAGTCATATAAAATCTGGTATCTGCTATGTTGATATAATCATCCTGTTATTGATATAATCTGAATTGGCATATATATTGGGTGTGCGCATAAATGGTAAATTATTAATTAATTGGCCGCAAAGATAAACATGGCTAACTCGAGGTTAGAATGAGTTTGCGGCGTAAATCTGCCCGGAACCGCCCGGCACATCCAGTGGCCGCAAACAATAGGTTCTAATGTGAGAAGTTAGTCATAACATGCGTAAGACACGAGGTTAGGTCTGGCTTGTGGCAGAAGTCTGCCCGGAACCGCCCGGCATATCCAGCGGCCACAAGCTACCGACCTAATGTGAGAGGTCTGTGCATTAATAATTAATTAATGCAAATCTAAGATAAGAATGACGTCTAAAACGTATTGGGGAAAATAGGGTTAAACCAACGGGATTAATAGATGTAGTAAAACCCATCCATGAATCTGTAGGCCCAATACAAAGTTAGACAAATCTGAAAAATCTGTACATCTGAACCGTTAGTCTGAAAACTTGTTAACTTAATCTATGAATTAGTAAATCTGAGTTCTGTATGTCTGAACTTGTAAACAAGTTAATTTGAAATCTGTAAGTCTGGGGACACAAGGTTAGGAAGGGAATTACTTGTGTCATCTGTTGTTTGGGACCCATATTAGTCAGTAACCCTTTCTGGTATCAAAACTTTGACCCAACAGTAAGTAGGGTCCGGGCACGCTTACTGAACTAATTATAAGAGGTTCATTATGATAATGGCGAGGGGTGTTGATGGTGCGTTCCAACCGGGTCATGTGCGTGCATGGATCCCGGTCTGCCTCTGAGGATGTAAGACGCCGTGACATCTGTAAATAGGTCTGTGCCAATTGGTTGTCACTTTAGGGAGTGATACACCCTACTGTGGGGCCGACACAGGATATTTATGTATTAGGGAGCCGATCGATTGAGGTGGGGTTTTAGGGTACGCTTAGTTCTGTCTGTTTCTGTTGGTACCGTCTGTTTCTGTTGGGTGGTAACACCTGTCTGTTTCTGTGTGGTACCGTCTGTTCGGGTGGTAAAGGCCCATTACTAGTGTACACCTAATTCTACATTCTGTTTCCGTAGGGATAAATCTGTTTCTGCTTCTGTCTGTTTCTGATCGGGTAGTAAAGGCCCATTATTAGCATTCTGTTTCTGTTAAAGTATTCTGTACCCGTTCCTGCTCAATTTAGACATTAGGGTGACACCTAATTCTGTTAGACTAGTATTAGTGCAGAGAAGTGTAAAACAATAGTTTATATCATTCTGTTTTTCTGTTATATCTGCTACACCTGTTATATTTATCTCACATCCAGTTTTATGTTCATATCATATTATTATTATCTGTTCATATGCTGAAAGTCACTGGACTTGCCAGACTTTTTGTCTGACCCTTGTTGTTTCGCCTCCTTTCTTCCGTTTCCCCCCCCCCCCTCCCCAGGTTATCCAAGGAGGGAAATACTTTAGCTTGATCCGGATTTCTCTTTGCTTGAAGTGCTTAAAGTATGGCTCGGCTCTGTATAGCTTCCGTTCCATGGGGATTATGATTTTAAACTATGCATTTTGAAGGCTTTTGTACAAGACTGATATTTTGTACTTGAATTCTGAAATTGAAAGGATGTAACCATATTAATTTTCTGTTTCCGCTGTAATAAAGTTAAAATTTTTCAAGTACTGTTTTATCTGTCTTGTAAGTTTCTGTTCTGTTTACTAAAATGCTCCACCAAAGTTAAGGCATTCCCTTTGTGAGTGACCTTAACGGAAGTGGGGTGTTACACTTGGTATCAGAGCTGAAGGTTACCAGATTGGGTAAAGTTTTTGAAAACTATTTTCAAAAAGGTTTTGGAAGGAAGTATTTTCAAAAATAAAGCTTATTTTGAAAAACATGATCCCCAAGAGCCATATATCTTTCTTTCAGTCCTTTTTGTGTTGAACCTTTCCTTTTTCGTTCCAGCATGTCTGAAGCATCTGAGATATCAGAGGGTGTTCATGTACCCGGTTGGTTTCGTCAATATCTTGAGGCTAGGACCGCCGCTGCAGGTCCAGCAAATGATCCCCCTCCTCCACCCCCTCCTCGTGCAATTGCTTTCTCATAGATCTGTAGAGATTTTAGGGCCATGGGTGGGAAGGATTTCAAAGGAACTGAATCATTCGTAGAAGCAAGGAATTGGCTCAAAGAAACTGAGGATCTATTCGTTATCTTCGAGGTGGACGATAGGCAGAAGGTACAGTTGGCAGTATGGCTGCTCAAAGACGAAGCTTCCTATTGGTGGGAAGTCACCAACGCCGAGAGGCCAGTTGAGACATGGATGGATTTCAGAACAAGGTTTGAGACAAAATTCCTCTCGCAAGCTGAACGAAGTTTACAATTGGAAAAGTTCTTGTCTCTTAAGCAAGGAAGTATGACGGTCAAGGAATACGTCAACCAGTTCAACCAACTAGCAAGATTCGGATTGGATTTAGTCAACACTCAGCATAAAAAGGCTCTCCGCTTTGTTAAAGGATTGAATGAGCCACTGCACAGCCTAGCCATGACCCATGTACCCATGGGAGCAACTTACGAGAAATTGGTGGATATGGCACTACTGCACGAGGAAGACAAGGGCCCGAAAGAGACAAAGAAGGAAGAACCACAGAATAAGAAAGCGGGGCCCAAAAAGGAAACACAAAAGAAGGATGAGAAGTCTGAAGATAAGAAGGGGAAAAAGTGCTTTACTTGTGGGAGCTCAACTCATCTGAACAAGGATTGCAGAAAAAGGAAGGGCGCTTGCTTCAACTGTGGGGAGATGGGACACTTCACTAGGGACTGCCCGAAGAGACGAGGACAAGGAGGGCAGGCGAACACTCTTGAGGCTGGTGGCTAGGATAGAAATAGGAAAATTTCTATAGTAGGTTTAATTTCTTTATCTGATTGTGACTTTTTCTGATTTTGGTATTTTGATTTTGTAATCGATACTCTGCACTTTAATGCTAGTATTATTTCTAAATTCCGCTATAGACTCAGACCCATAAGGGTTATGGATCATCTGTTTGAGACTGGGGTTTGAGGGATATCTGTGTTAGGCGTCAAGTATGACGCATACATTCTGAGTTTTCGTGGGGTATCAATTTGATGTTGGACCCATGTCTAATGGGAACCAAATTTTCGTTCTATCTGTACTCGCTTCCATCATTCGACTGTATCCTATCGATCGAATATTTGAACTTTAGGTAGAAACTAATGGGTGTAAACATGTGTTTGAGACATGTTATGTTTGATGGTTGCAAGTGGATGCAAGTGGTTGCTAGTGGTTGCCCGTGGATGCATGTACACACACTAGGCACTAGATCGGCTCGAAAACACTCTCATACTGCATATGGATGGGTGAGCATTTTTTTCAATTCTTGTGGATGCAAAATGGTTGATTCAGCACATGGATGATGCATTTGAGTGAATGATTGTGCACTCATATAGAAATAATATATTAGAATTCTATTGCATACATGTTGGACTCATGGCACTGACATAATTCGTATTAAGGAGGTCAACTGAATCAGTAGACCGCCAGATCTTTGCATTAGATAAGGAACATATACACACACTTTTGCATATGTTCATACAACATTAGAAGTTTTCTAAGGACAATGGATGCTTGTGGATGATGGTTGAGTAGATGGACGATTGGATGGTAGGACACATTCTTCTTAACTTGAAGATTTCGGGGACGAAATCCTTTTAAGTGGGGGAGAATGTAACACCCCGTGTATTCTATAACTGTGGAATTAACAAATTAAAGTATAATTAATTTGAAATCAAAGAACTAAGGGAAACGGGATACGCCATTGCGTTCGTCTCGGAAAAATACGCGAAATAGAGTCCGAGTTTTCGAAAAACGGAGTCCGTATGAAGAAGATATAGCCTTCGGAAGTTTCTGAATTAAGTTTAAAATTCGAACAGAATAAAACAGTTTAAAATTAAAACCGGGCCCAATTGGCCAGGGCGGGAAAAATCCCGCCTGATGCACCCAGGTCGACTGGACTGTCGACCTGGTCTAGCCAGGTCGACAGGGCTGTCGACAGGCATGTCGACCTGGTCCAGAGCCAGGTCGAGCCCAGTCCAACCTGGCTGGCCTATTCTATGTTGGTCGATTTTCTGTGGTCTGCTTTGTCATTAGGGCTAGGTGGCAGGCTCTAATTGGTCTCTCTTGCGAATGAATGGCTACGATCAATCCAAGCAACATCAATGGTCCTAATCAGTTTATAACCTCTATAAAATGACCCTAGACTCTACCTAGGTTTCTTACACAATTCTCTAGCCTCCATTGCTCTCTTCTTCTAATAAAAAAATAAAAATGGCGTCGCTGCTCTGCTGGAGTTAAAACTAGAAGATAATCAACATCAGCCTAAGCAACTCAATTCAAACTAGAGATTAAAGTTTCTGCAAAGATTCTACAACAAGTTAAAGTTCTTTCTTTAATCCAATCAAGGCAAGTACAGTTATTCTCCGCTATAAACGTTAATTATAATTTTGATATGCATTTAAATCTGAGTTTTGAGATTGTATTCTCTTCTGTTAGATCTGTTTTCTGTGACTGTTCTATATTCCTTTCTTCTTTTCTGTTTCTATAGCCAGGCTACCACGAGCCTGTGCCTAATCTCATAAGAGATGAACGTATGAACGCAAATTTTGGGATGAATGGTGCGAAATTTGACAAGACTAAATTGAATGTATGACTTTAGGTCTGAGGCATAAAATATATTGGACATGTGACTTGGGATTGGATGCATAAATTTGACTATGAACATATAATTTATGCATGTTGTATGCATAGTTATGTTGTAATTTAGATCTGTAATTAATTAGAAAAATAAGCATATGTTATAAACTAGTTTTAGACCTATGCATATTTTGTGATAAAAGAAGAAGAGGAACCACTGTAAGATTACATATGATTTGAGACTTTGAACAAAATGCATATAAAAGTCAAGATCTGATTTTTAGAAGATATGATTTAAAGATTTAGATTGTTGGGTATAGTTTGCATAATGATTCATGACTTAAAAAGAAGAAGATATGGAAGCTTAGGTGTAAAAGATTTACATTAATTAGGATATCTATTATTGTGATTACACCTAAATAGGGATTTTTGGATATATGGCATGCATTGGAATTAATGGTTATATTTGGTACAGTTTATATGTGAATCTGCTGTAAAATGCTAGTTTAACAAAAAAAAATTGGAACATATGTTATAGGGTAAATTATATTCTGCGCTATGTAAATGTATGCAAACATGGAAGTATATGATCATATTGTGAACCATGACAATTATTTAGGCATATGAATTTAGACCTAATTTATGTTTAGGCAAGGCATGTAAATAGAACCTTTAGAAATATTAAATTTGCTAAATCTGCTAATTTGCCAAGTTGCCTAAACTGCTAGTTTTGTTATATTGCCTAGACTGCTAATTAGATTGAAATGCCTAATCTGTTAAATTTTTCGGTTGAAATGCCTAACCTGTTATATGACAAAATCTGCTAAGTTGCTAAATCTGTTAAATCCGTTAAGTCATATAAAATCTGTTATCTGCTATGTTGATATAATCATCCTGTTATTGATATAATCTGAATTGGCATATATATTGGGCGTGCGCATAAACGGTAAATTATTAATTAATTGGCCGCAAAGATAAACATGGCTAACTCGAGGTTAGAATGAGTTTGCGGCGTAAATCTGCCCGGAACCGCCCGGCACATCCAGTGGCCGCAAACAATAGGTTCTAATGTGAGAAGTTAGTCATAACATGCGTAAGACACGAGGTTAGGTCTGGCTTGTGGCAGAAGTCTGCCCAGAACCGCCCGGCATATCCAGCGGCCACAAGCTACCGACCTAATGTGAGAGGTCTGTGCATTAATAATTAATTAATGCAAATCTAAGATAAGAATGCCGTCTAAAACGTATTGGGGAAAATAGGGTTAAACCAACGGGATTAATAGATGTAGTAAAACCCGTCCATGAATCTGTAGGCCCAATACAAAGTTAGACAAATCTGAAAAATCTGTACATCTGAACCGTTAGTCTGAAAACTTGTTAACTTAATCTATGAATTAGTAAATCTGAGTTCTGTATGTCTGAACTTGTAAACAAGTTAATTTGAAATCTGTTAGTCTGGGGACACAAGGTTAGGAAGGGAATTACTTGTGTCATCTGTTGTTTGGGACCTATATTAGTCAGTAACCCTTTCTGGTATCAAAACTTTGACCCAACAGTAAGTAGGGTCCGGGCACGCTTACTGAACTAATTATAAGAGGTTCATTCTGATAATGGCGAGGGGTGTTGATGGTGCGTTCCAACCGGGTCATGTGCGTGCATGGATCCCGGTCTGCCTCTGAGGATGTAAGACGCCGTGACATCTGTAAATAGGTCTGTGCCAATTGGTTGTCACTTTAGGGAGTGATACACCCTACTGTGGGGCCGACACAGGATATTTATGTATTAGGGAGCCGATCGCTTGAGGTGGGGTTTTAGGGTACGCTTAGTTCTGTCTGTTTCTGTTGGTACCGTCTGTTTCTGTTGGGTGGTAACACCTGTCTGTTTCTGTGTGGTACCGTCTGTTCGGGTGGTAAAGGCCCATTACTAGTGTACACCTAATTCTACATTCTGTTTCCGTAGGGATAAATCTGTTTCTGCTTCTGTCTGTTTCCGATCGGGTAGTAAAGGCCCATTATTAGCATTCTGTTTCTATTAAAGTATTCTGTACCCGTTCCTGCTCAATTTAGACATTAGGGTGACACCTAATTCTGTTAGACTAGTATTAGTGCAGAGAAGTGTAAAACAATAGTTTATATCATTCTGTTTTTCTGTTATATCTGCTACACCTGTTATATTTATCTCACATCCAGTTTTATGTTCATATCATATTATTATTATCTGTTCATATGCTGAAAGTCACTGGACTTGCCAGACTTTTTGTCTGACCCTTGTTGTTTCGCCTCCTTTCTTCCGTTCCCCCCCCAGGTTATCCAAGGAGGGAAATACTTTAGCTTGATCCGGATTTCTCTTTGCTTGAAGTGCTTAAAGTATGGCTCGGCTCTGTATAGCTTCCGTTCCATGGGGATTATGATTTTAAACTATGCATTTTGAAGGCTTTTGTACAAGACTGATATTTTGTACTTGAATTCTGAAATTGAAAGGATGTAACCATATTAATTTTCTGTTTCCGCTGTAATAAAGTTAAAAATTTTCAAGTACTGTTTTATCTGTCTTGTAAGTTTCTGTTCTGTTTACTAAAATGCTCCACCAAAGTTAAGGCATTCCCTTTGTGAGTGACCTTAACGGAAGTGGGGTGTTACATATATTTAATTATGTTAAAATACACATAATTTAAGCTATAATCGAAAAAAAAAGCGGATGGATAATTTTCAGATGCGGATATGCCTATATCCGCATCCGCATCCACTTTCCCGGATATCGGATATTTATCCGCTTTTCGGATACGGATACAGATGGATTTCGGATTTTTCGGATATCCATTGACAGCCTAATATATGGTTTTGATTCTAGAACCGTAGTCTGTAGATCCTACAATTGTTGATTAGAACATGGGTTCCAATTTATGTTTCTAAGATGTAGTTATAGCAATTGAGGAATATTTCTTCTGTTTGGTTATTCGTTATCTACAGCTCATTGGTTCAGGCCGTTTATATCTATCCAGCTGTCCTTCGACATGTAATTGGTCTTTTATAAATTAGGCATATGGATCGTTTGTGCGTAATGTTGATTTTAGGTACTAAGATTGATTCACAGGGTTGTGAATCATCAACCAGACTTATTGCTTGGAATTGAATAATTTGGGATTTATGTGCAAATCATTTTGTATAAGGGCTGATCTATTCGCTAGTCATATTGTTGCTTTATATGAATCCGTGTGTACCCATTTATGGTTTCATATGGGGTTGGATATTGATTAGTGGAGGATGTTTACTTGGTCGTTGGGTCTGGATTATGGAAGAACCGAATATATGTTTGTTTTGGATTGGAAGAGATGATGATTGACTCCTATATTATAGAAAAATGTTGTACTGGATTGTTTCTTCTATTGGGGAGGATTAGTTGTTGTTCGTGCTTATGAGGAGCTTTGGGCTCGTGAGAGGTGAGGAAGCGGGATGGTGGCCTCATCTTAGGCCGTTATATGTTAGTCTAGGCTTTTAGTCGCTTGAATTTTCTTTTGTTGTCGTTTTTGCTTATGTAATGGTTAGTATGCTAACCTTCTTCTTGTACTGTTTTTTAGTAGTTAATAAAGTATACCAATTTTCAATATATATATATATATATATATATATATATATATATGGGCAGCGTTCCGCTACACCTCTTATATTGCACGTGAACTCTCCCCCTGAATCTCATCCGTTCAATCGTCCCACTCATTCTCTTAGGCACATGGCTAAACACATCCACTAAGAGAGAGAATGAGTGGGACGATTGAACGGATGAGATTCAGGGGGAGAGTTCACGTGCAATATAAGAGGTGTAGCGGAACGCTGCCCATATATATATATATATATATATATATATATATATATATATATATATATATATGATTTAAACTGCCCAGTGTGAGTTTAATGTCAACAATTGACTCCCCTAAACCATTCCTAAATGAATGTGTTTTGCGAGGTGATATAAAGTATGAGTAAAACAGTCCTAAATGGATGTGTTTAGCCATGTTTGTTGAACGGATTAGTCATTTGCAAAGACCATTTGAATAGATTAATAATCTGCAGAGAGGATGGACAGGAAAATAGAGATAACCGATCAGAGAAAAAGAACTTATGTTTTCAAGATATTTTAATGGAAATGGACATTTGAATTTATTAGTTTCTGTTTTAACTGTAAATACTAAGACAATTTTAAATAGGTACGATATTATATAATAACTGTATAAATGGCTCACTTTGAAAATGCGAATCAGGATTTGAGCATGTAGATTATGTAAGAGTAGTACAGATTCAACATCTACTATCATGATCTAGTTGATTTCTCTCTATATAATTTTAAGCCTTTCTTTGCAGAAGTTACGGAGAAGATCCCAAGGAATTCTGAAAGCCTTTCCTTGTAGAAGGCAGGAGGAAGATCCATGCTTGTGAATTAACTGAAGTGATGTCATTCTCTTGGTGAGAATGCGGTGACACGACTTCCCTAACAATATTGAAGTGTGCATAGTAGGGGTCCGGACTGGTTGACCAGGTTTACCTCTAGTAGGTTTGCTAGGCTCAACGTCTATCGGTCGCGTGGACTTTTAGTTTGAGGTATGTGCTTTTCCAGGGATACTTCATTGATTGCAAGTTTGAGGTGGGTGCTGCTGTTGATTGGTGAGTTTGCAACAATATTTTTTTTTTAGGTTTTTTATCATTTACAATCTACAAAGCAGGGGTGCGGCACTGAGTTGAAGCACTGCGCACCGGATTCGTACGGGTGCGGGGGTGCACGGGGGTGCGGCGGAATTCGTACGGGGTGCGCCACGAGGCGTGTCCCCGTATTTCATGGAAGGGGTGCGGTTGAGTAGGAAAAAGAGGGTGCGGGGTGCGGTTAGGGTTGGAAAAAAAGGGATGAAGAAGAACAAACAGTGAAGCAGAAGAAAAACATCGAAGAAGAAGAAAATTCAGCGAAGTAAACTGCTAACCCTAGATTTCAGATTCGAGATGCAATTCGTTCGCTTTCTTGTAGGACTGGCGATCGAGATCCATATGTCATCGATTTCATGTAGGATTGGCGATCGAGATCCAGATTGAGATGCTATGTTCGCTTTCTTTTCGTCCTTCCCTTACTGACTTCTCGTGTGGAGTGCGTGCGTATGGTGTGGGGATGCGATTTTGTAGCAAAATGATTAAAGGCGCTATGGGCTGATTAAAATAGATTTGGGCTAGGCTCTGAAATAAAACTAATAGCATTTATATTTTTTAGAAGACAAAACTTAAAAGAGATAAAATGGCCTGGGCTTGTTATTTAACTTAATGCGGTATTTTTTTAGAAGACAAACCACTGTAAACAACAAAAATGGCCTGGACTATTTATTCTTAACTTTATGTATTTGGCTATTTAAGATATTGAACTTATTTATTTGACTACTTTGTTTAATTAAAATGCATTTCTTGGATTATATTTATGTATAATATATTTTTAATATTTTAATATTTGCCGTATTTCTCCGTACCCGAATCCTCATATTTTTGAATTGGCCGAATTCCCGTATCCCCGTACGGCGCACCCGCATCCGCGCACCCGCACCAATGCTTCTTAGTTTACAATCAACTTTTACTTGATCTTTGTTCTCTATACTTTGATCTCAAAGCTGCACATTATAAATACTTATGATTCATAAATACCATTGATGTGCTATCTTTTATTTTCTTTCACTGATGTGCTATTCAAAAATTTCATTTGCAAACTTACACAGCAAAGCATAGTAGACATATTTTATATCCTTAATTTTTGTGTGCTTAGCATTGTACTTAAATGGAGATAGATTACCATTTTATTACTTCCCTTGGTTGGGTCAGTCGTAAAACATTCTTTACCAAGTAATAAAGTCTACGCAAATGAAATAACCATTTTATTACTTCCCTTGATTGTTTTTTTATGAAACAATAACCACATTAATATGATATGATTTACAACATGCCGTGGAGACTGAAATGCAGGGGTACATACCAGAAAAGAAAATGAAAAGGCCCAAATACAAATAAGCTGGTAACATTAAGGGTTGCACAGAAACTAAAATATCAAAAGAGAATTAGACATCATTTTACTTGAAATAACCAAGATTTTAAGATAAAGTAATGCATTGCTCTGAGTAGCTACTATCGTCAACATTACTGTGTTAGCTTTTGATTAGATTCTGAAGCAACCGATCTACAGACATATATTGCCTCCACTTTCGATTATACACTGTTTAACCTTATACAACAAATCACGAAAAGAAGCATCTGACATGTATTTCACAATTTGACTTTTGATATCACCGTCAGGCAAAGCAACGAGTAGCACAGGACCATCCTGAACATCTGCTTTTGGTTTAGATTCCTCATTAATGGATGTAGAATTAGCATTCTCCACGGACTGTTTCACATTCTTGGAGTCGGAGAAGCATGAAGCAAGCATTTCTGAAAAGCGAGGAGGAATTCTTGAAACTACATTATTATAATTTGCAAACGAAGGGGGAATGCAGTCAGTCTGCTCATTAGTGTAAGTTAAATCAGGAAATCCAGGAATGCAGTCAGTCTGCTCATCAGTTGAGTCTTCGCCGAATATTGAATCTAAAGTCAATACACAAGTAGAAGGAAGGAAGGAAAATTGATCAATGTCAGTTTTCTATCTTAAAGATCAGGTATGAAGTCTATGCAATCCATTCTTGAATAAACCATCTGTCTGCTTCAGATCCTATACTGATTCGACCCTTTGTTATTTTAAGCCTTTCCTTGCATATGCTCAGGATATGGCTCCACTGTCGATCATCAGGGAACAACACAGTTCAAGCATATGCTCAGGATCACTACTTTGATGTGGTAACCAATCTCATTGGATTAGCTGCGACTGTTCTTGGCAACAGATTTTATAGTTTCTGTTGAATCATAGATACGGGAAACTATGTTGTAGGACAAGAACAGGAAGTTACTAATGGGTCTTCAGGCAATTCAAGACAAAAGGAGGTCCTCAGACAAGAACAGGAAGTTACTAATGTTAATTTTATTTTCTTATATAAATCATTTATGTATTGTTTTTCCTTTAGATCACGATGATCACATTGGTCTAGGTATGGTTATTTTCCTTTAGACAATATTTCTATAACAATTGTCTTTAGTTTCTGAAAGTAGATTTCAAATGTTACTATCACGTTCTCTTTTCTTAAAATCTGATTGTTTAATATCAGGGTTATGATGTTGTAGCTACAGCTAGCCCTAACCGATATGCTTTGGGATTAGACATATCAAGCACTGCTATTAAGAAAGCTAAAGAGGTATGTTAATGTGTTAATTTTTGTTAGACATGGAGCCTCATATATCTGATTCCAAAATCAAGTATTTCTGTAGCTATAAACATCAAATTATTTGCTCTTTGTTGTGGAAAATGCAATCTATGTTAAAAGTTGCAGGTGTTGGAATGAATGTGATAACATGAATTCAGTTGAAAGGAATGTGATAACATGAATTCAATTGAACGAATCCGTGCCCAATAAAACGAATGTAATAATATTATCTTCTAATTTTGATTTGTTGATGCTATAGATGTGGATATTAGACATAGCTAGCTGCATCAAGTACTTCGACCAAAAAATATGATTGAAATTGGAATGGAAGGATTCTATGGGGATTCCAGGCTAGACTAGAAGCAGTTCAATCCAGGATATGAAGTTGGTAAAGGTTTTGTTATGCATAAAGTTAATGATATTGAATACCATAGGATTTTGATGAGGTCAATGGAATTGACTTTAGAACAGCCAGTTGTCTGGAGATTGATGAGGTGAAGGCACACAAAGAACTAAGAATTTATTCCATTGTTGATTGGATGATCGAAGTTAGAAGTGGTGCTAATTCGCCTTTTGTCGTCTCCATCCATAGTAGTCTCCATCCGTGGTAGTATACCATATTATTATATACCGTCGCTAGTAGCAACAAAAAAATTATACTTAAATTTAAAAGATGATTGAGTTGTGCATAGGAAGCAATTTGAAAGAAGTATCAGAAGCTTTGATCATATGTATTGACATTTGTGGTATATTTGAATGATTGGATGGTATGTATTTCAATTAAAGTGTTGTATTTGCTTTCTTTTATTGTAGCATTTACCTTCTTCTACTGTTGCGTTTGCCTTTTTTCTGATGTTGCATTTCAAGATAATGATGTTGCGTTACATAATACAATGGTGTTGCATTAAATAAAATATTATTAATTTCACATGGCACGTGGGTCCCACAATTGACGTGTGGCACGTATGCAACTGACATTGCGAGATGACGTGTCGTGTGACACGTAGGCAGCTTACGTGGAAAGCTGACGTGGCTCCATTATCATGACCTGGCAGCCAAACTCAAAATAATGCTTAAGGCAATGTTGTATGTTGTTGCATTACATGCATATACTGTTGCAATAGGATTATAATACAACACTTTATTTCTGTGGCCGTAGATGGGCAAAAGCGTTGCCTTAGAAGGCTAATGCAACGGTCGTGGATGCCACGCCCCATGGTGTTGCCTATTTGAAAAAATGGCCTACGACAATGCATTTTTGATCTACGGTCACATAAAAACAGTGTCGAATATGCCCACTTTTGTAGTAGTGTTATAAAAGGAATTTCTATATAATTCGAATATCGATTAACTTAGAAATATTAATATTGAGTTACGATTCTATATTGATTGGATTTAAAGTGATATATTATTCTGTTTGGATATATACGACGTGACAATTTATTATTCTATAATTTAATGGTTTTGGAATTAAATTACATTATATCTCCATATTATATAAGCCTTTCAAATAGCTATTTTCTAAACAGCCTCCGTTTTCGATGAAACGAATTTTATTGGAATACGTATAACTAGTTATTGCTATATTTCCAGTTTGGAGCAAATCAGAGTTATTTTATGGGCGGATGGTATTTAAAACGTGAACCGATGAATATATTGAAATTAAATAACGTTGTTGTGCAAGCAGAGTCGGTTTTCGACGAAATGAATTTCATTGGGACTAGAACGTCAGGACTTAGCGGTTTATCCATATTCATTTTATTTGACATTCGTATATGTCGGTACGAATACTAAACGTTCAATCTAAATAACGGTAGGATCTAATGACCGCATAATTAATTGTACCAAAGAAATTAAAATATATTAATAAAATAGCAAAAGATTAACTTCTAAGTTAAGTAAAACAATTACTTAAGCCTTAAGTGATTGAACACCCTACCCTAAGAAATAAACTTACAACACCCTACCCTAAGAAATAAACTTACAACACCCTAGGAATTTGTTCATGCACATGCTATATCCTAAGAAAGAAATATTCTTATTCTATATATTTTATCAACTCACTCATACTTCACTCCAAAGCAAACGAGACTCGTATAACCCTACCTAAATTTATACATATGGCTAAGCACAAAATCGCAACACCTATTTTGTACCAGTGATGGAACATTGTTCTTACCCATTTTGATTTCTCCCTCTATAAATAATATCTTTGATTAGCACAGAAATGTGTTATTTTATACTCTTATATCTTATCATTTGTAAATAAATAAATATTACTTTAGGTATTTTTTCATGTATTTTCACAGGTTTAATAATTGTCTCCTTCATTTCAACCAAAGACCAACTACAAAGAAAAAGCTACTTCCCCATATCAAAGCTATCTCAATTGCAAAAGAAGTAGTAGCTTACTGTTAAAGGCATAGAAATTTGTAAAGAGTGGCCTAAGTTCGATCCTTAGCAAGGCCTTGTTTTTCTGAAAAAGGGAGCATGGATTTATATACACACCGCCTTCTTGCTCTGAAAAATATATGGAATAGTGATATGTTATATATATATATATATATATATATATATATATGAAAATTATATATATATATATATATATATTCATATGTATATATATAATGTATGCACTAATAAAGATTTTAAGGAATAGGCATAATCTTCTCAAATTAAATCATTCATTTTCAACTTCCATATACAAGAATATTTGATTGAATTATGATCAAGGAAAAGCCAATCAATTTGCCACATGTCACCAATCAAAAGAGGAAATCTGCATGGAATATCTCAAGTCTATCTTATCTCTTTTATTTATAAATATATTATTTCAAGAGATTCATTCATGGCCCAATTATTCTCCTAGGAAGGAGATTACATCTCCTATAAATACTCATTGTATCATTGTAAATCCCATTCCATTATTCTGTGTTTAGTTTCTTCTCCGTTATAAAGTTTTTCTTTTAATTTTCTACAATTATATTTTCAAGCAACTTGTGTCATCTATACAATTAGATTTGGTAGAGCACAATTGTCTTTGCAATTTGTTTTTCTTTTTAGCGATTGACTGTTTGATTAGATCCAACGGTAATCCTAATTTTTATTTCTGTTCGTTATTTCTTTTCTTTAATTTTTATTTTAGTATTCCGTTCTGTTTTATTTTTAATCCTTGAATTGATTACAGATTTGATTAGATTCAAATCTGTAATTAATTCAATTGCAATTTTAC
This sequence comes from Allium sativum, assembly GCA_030737875.1. Lineage (NCBI taxonomy): Eukaryota > Viridiplantae > Streptophyta > Magnoliopsida > Asparagales > Amaryllidaceae > Allium > Allium sativum. The sequence goes on from CM060913.1 coordinate 886,721,210, forward strand.
TTGTTTTTATTGAAAGTTACAATTTAGTTTTTGGTTCAATAATATTTATTCTGAACTAAATTGTAATTTCAACTTTATCCCATCTCCAAATTTTGTCTAGCTCGCCCAAGAAATATATAAATAATAAAATTTAAAATTTCCTCCCTGTGTTCGACCTGCATATTACACGATCTGTGCGCTTGCAGTATTCTTACATAATTCGCGCTTTTCTAATTCCTTAGAAAGCGTCGATCAAGTTTTTGGCGCCGTTGCCGGGAGGTAACAATTAAATTTTATTATTTATTTAATTTCTGATTCGTTTTAGTTTTTTTTTCTTTTTTTTCTTGTATATATAGAAAAAAAATTGATTGGTTAGATTTGATATCATTCAATGATACTGTAATCTTTCTAAACAAAGAAAACAAAAAAATCTTGCCAATTTTTGTTCTAATTACTTTTCCTTTCATTTATTTCTTTCCCTTTTCATATTTTTTTTCCATTTTACATTCTTTTCCTCTTCTACTTAAAAAAAAACATTCTGCAACAATTCTTTCTTCTTGCCGTTTTCTGCCATGAGCACCATCTTCTTAACAAAAACCATCATCACTTCTCCGATCATACCACTAGCAAATCCGCTTCAATCCCCTAACATACCAAAGCCAAAATTCACCTCTGCAAATCATAAACCCACAACACCACCGATCAACATCTTCAACTTCACAAGCCTCCGCAAATCTCTATTCCTTGCCAAACACCCTTCATCCAATTTGCCACAAAGTACACCGTAGACCATCGCGTTCATACCAAACAAGCAACTTCAGCCTATACCAGTTCACCACGTTAAACCCTTCCTTCATTTCATCATCATCAAGCCTCCATAAACGCATATATTTCACGCAATACCAAATTCCCAGATCGAAAAACACAGCACTTCCCAATCATTTACCAATCTCCAACCAACCAAAATCACCGCCCCCTCAACCATATCATTCACCAAACCCCTTTAACCAACGTCATCTCCTTTCACTGCCCGAATCGAATCACCAACAGAACTCACCAGAATCACCCACCACCACCAACATCTCACGCAACCCACAATCGCACCCCACTTGAATTCAGAAAGCCGGTTCGAAAACTTCCTACCACAGTTAGAACCAATTCCCTTGTACTCCCATCAGCCTCACAAATCGTATCCATCACCTATCACTGAACTTCAACACCCAGACCGATACACGAATTCGAATTCACCATCCAAAACCCCAATTTTCTTCAATCCCTAAATTAGAAAACTCCTCAAATCTTGAATACCTGAAACCCTTAATCGATTTCAGAAAATAGAAAAGAAAAAAAAGAGGAAATACGATTTGGAATAAACCTGATTTAGTTTGGCACTTCCATTTGTTACGAGAAATAAATAGGAGGGGCGTGATTTGTTTCCAGAAAAGGGCGAGTTTTGGTTGAGTTTCAAGTTGTATGAACAATTCACGGAAAATTTGTTAGATGAAATTGATATAGTTTTTGTTCTGTGTTTTATCGAGGGGTTTATTTCGAGTGCGTGAATTGTTGGTTTAATTGCAAAGTGTGCTTGAGACTATTGTTTACACTTTCTTTTGTTTGACTAAGTTAGACATAGATTTTTATTTCACCAGCTTTGCACGTGAGTGGTGTGTTTTTGGTTCTCCTGCTCTATTTTAGTTTGCAATCTATTTGTTTTCATTAAAAGAAAAAAGAAAAAAAACATTCAAAGAAAAATAAAGGTTAAAAAAAAGTAAAGCAACCAAAAATGGATTCAAAAGTCAAGTGATTTGCGAACACGTGGAATTCAATTTTAAGCTGCTCAACTGCTCTGGACGGACTGCCATACCCCCACTGTAATATTTTCTAAACTCTACAGGTTCTGCAGCTGCTTGAAAAATATAGAAATTGCTTGTAAAAATCTTCTGCAGGGGCAGTGGCTTGCTTGTACAATATTTTAATTTTCTACAGTTATTGTTGTCTGATTTTTGTGGTTGACTGATATTTCCATAACTAAAATCTTCATTCTCATTGTTTTCAACAATAAAAATAGACATTGCAAAATAATATAATTGAAAAGTGATGCTTTGTGAAGTTGATTGTCTCGCATAGTTGGATCACGGATATATAGTAGTTCAATTTATTGAACTATTAGCAAAAGAGGTTGTATACTACCCGTAAAACATTGGTCGTATCCCTTAGTATTTATACTATACATGAACGACCATAAGACCCTCTTCCCCCTTCTAATTGAGTCAATTAATTAATAAAGCACAACTTAGTATTTTATACTATTTTGAAGTGAGAATATTTTTTGTCTTGCCTTGACTTCATTCAAATGTCTGATTCAAAAAAAAATCCTTTAGAGAATTGTGTGATAATAACCTACGTAGACGTCCACTGGAAGGGTATGAGTATGAATTACAACTCATGAGACAAGATTTTCTGAAATTTAGTGAGCCCAATGTCGACAATTTTCAAAATTTTCCAAATGACCAACATTTTCAAAATCATGGATATGATCGAAATTACGATTTCAACTCAAATTTCAATAATTTCGATTATGGGCCACATCCACATCAAAATAGCTTTGAATCCCAATATAGCTTTGATCAACATCAATATGGGGTTGTCATTTTTCCCTCGAATTTCAATAGTTTTTTACGAACATAATTTTATGAAATGATTTCCAATATCATTGTCATTTTTCTGAAAATTCAAACAACCACCACATTAGAAATAATATTGATCGTGAAATTGATGTGGACTATAATTTTGAGAATCAAAGAATCCAAAACGAGATCTCTCAATTCAACGATTTTGAGGAATGTCATCTTAACATTCTTAGAGAGAGGGAAGAAAGGCTAGATAAAAAGATGGATGAACTTCTTTGTTTAATGACATCTTTTGCAGGACAACGCGAGCAACAAAATCAAATTCACACATGTGATGAATCAGAAAATAATCCATTCTTTACTGATAGTGAAAATTTTCAAATAACAACTTCGGAAATTGAGAATAACGATCTAAATGAAGTTCAAAATTCAACAAATGATTTGGACTTCAATTCTTTTCAGGAAAGAGATTTAAGCTCAGATTTTGATCTCTCTCTTTTAGGCTACGAGAAAGTTGAAATTTTAGAAATTGAACAGAATAAAAATGTTGAATTTTTCAAAAATTCAAAATTGGAGAAGGATTTTAATGACCATGAATTTTTTGGATTATATGAGGATGAGTTGCCAAATGAGGATGAAAGCTATATTTGGTCAACCCGGTCACCAATCTTAGGCCTTGAAAAACAATTAAAAATAATGTCAGCAATCCCAATAATCCTTCTATTCCAACCTCAAATCAGAATCTTGACGCTCTTCCGATGGTAACCAAGACCAATTCGTCTGAACCTTCAAAATCTCCATCTTCTTTGAATATTGGCAATCCCAACATCTCTTCTTCTGATGTCGGCAACCCGACAATATCTCTTCTTTGAATGTCAGCAATCCCAGCAACCCATCTTCTATACCTTGTACCTTCTTCACTTCCCGTGACAACACCTTTTTCTTTGAATGACCAAGATTCTAAAACACGACAAGTCGACATGATAGAAACCATTGTTGATGACATGATAAATTTACCATTTCAGAAAGTCTCTCATACTTCAATAGAATTGTCCACGACGTCATTCGAAGAATTTTTCGAAGATGAACTTAAACTTATAAATGATGAGAACGAATACATGGAACGTCTCAAAGATAATCCTAATTCCATGCCATCGAATGAAATTGTGAGTGAAAACTAAATTTATGGGATTATGATAATTTTCATCTGAATGGTATAAATCACTGTCACAACCAAATTTGCACAGGGAAGATTTTGAATTCAAAAGTTATTGACAAGCCTCATGTACCACAGAAATCAGATACGAAATCATCATACATCGTTTTTGATAGAGGCAAGTATGGGGGGAAAAGAAAATCTCATTTTTCACATAAAACTCACCGTCATTATAAATTTCGTTTTGTATATAATTGGCATTCGCATACAGTGGTCAAACTTCATTTCATTTTACAGATAATTTTGCAACTCATTCACCTTTGGGTATGATCTTTCAAATTTAGGAAACGTTCACAGTGTGGACACTATTTAGATCTAGTGTGGGGGGAGTTTGCATTGCATTCTTTTCATTTTGTGGACACTATTTAGATCTAGTGTGGGGGGAGACTGCATTGCATTCTTTTCATTTTTCTTTAATTTTTTCTTTCTTTTCATATAGAACCATCATGCATTTTAGATCATAGTAACATGTCATTTTTTTTAAATAAGACTCATTTTAGATTGATACAACAAAATAAGTTAACAATTGTTAGTCAGTTGATAGTATTTTTTTTCTCTCAACTAAGATCGAATAAGAAATATAATGAAAAGTTGAATTTTGAAGGATAATAGTGCAACCGGTACATAGGGAGATTCTTAGGTGATGACCATGAAATTTATTCTAAATTGTAGTCCTTGTTTAATGAGTGGAAGACTTAAAATACTTATATTGGCTTTTTGAATCTTTAAAACTAAGTTGTGTAAAGATGAATTCGCGTAACTCTTTGTTCTTCTAATATTCAATAATAATAGTAATCCAACGGGATCCAACATTGCTTATAAATCTAGCGTTGGTGTGCAAACCTGCCAAGCTCTATCCGACATGTTGTTGACAAAGTCAACGTCAGTATATCTTGGTCTCATTTTATGAGTTGGACACCTAAGGATTACCACATATTGTTGACAAAGTCAGCGTCGGTCTGCACAATCCGTCAATGTAACAACCCGTAAAATGCGAGCCAGTTTGAAATTTTTATTTTGGCTATTTTAGCGAATTTTGATTATTTAAAATGAATTATTTTAAATAATATCGACGAGAAATTTATTTTGAATAGAATTCGACGTATATATTATACGCGTCGTCGTTAGAATATATAATAATTATATATAATTATAAAAGGAATTGAAAATGGCGCGGTAGTTCGAAAATTCGATTTCTAATTTCAAATGAGTATACAGAATTCAATATAAGTCAGAATTGAACGAAACAAGAAATATTTGAATCTGTATAACTATATCTTTGTAACGAAGTTAACAAACTGAGATTTCATCTTAGAAATGATAAGATATGTCCAGTTGAAAATTCTGAATAGTCGCTATGGAATTCAGGCCCTTAAAAATGGACATTTTGCAAACGACCTCGGATTTCGACGAAACCAGTTTTGTTGGGTCCGGGATGTAAAGTTATTGCTAGATTCCAAATTTCATAATTTTTAGAATCAATATGTGGGCGTGGCAAAGGAAAACGCGTTTGACCGGTTTCAGTTGATTTTAATCGACTGGAAAATGACCATTTTTCCAACGGTCTCAGAATTCAACGAAACTAGTTTTGTTAGGACCGTATCGTCAATACGAAGCTAGAAAATATCTTTCGGGAATTTTTCGAGTCCGTATGTGACCCCAGTAATTTAAAATGTGCGTTTAAATTGAAAATATAATGATTTATATTTTAATTTGAAGAGAAACTAATCGTAATGATCGAATCAGCCTACGAAACATATCCCATTGTGTTCGAAATAGGGGTATTTAGCTAGGGGCGACAGTCGTTTGGTTTGATTTCGAGTTCGTATGTAAAAACTGGTATTATTGGAATTTAAAATAATAAATTAATAAAATAATTTCTATAAAAGGGCCCAAACCCTAAGAACCCTAACCCCATTCTGTTACCGCCGTAGCTCCTAATCAACGCACCAAATCGTCCCATTTTTAATCCCTTAAATCCGTCCATTTTACATCGAATTAATATGTGAATCGAAAACAAAAATCCAAGAGAAAAGCATGGTCTTTCAAATGATAGGGGTTTGATCGAAAGTTATAAACTATTGTGATCGGATTTTGGTCGAGAAGGGCTTCCGTTCGAGCCACTTTCTGGCGAGGACTAGGCCACCGAGTGGCCCACCGGACCAGGCGAGGGTGGAGGACCTTCCGGCGCTTCAAGCGCCACCAGTTGATCGACCTCCGATGGAGCAGAACGGCGGCGAGCTGGAGCTTTGAGCAACGAAGACTGGGTCGATTGTAGCGGCCTGATTTCCAAAGGGAGGTTAGTTAAGTTTTTTTTTATTTTATTTTATTTTATTTAAGATTATCATTGGCTTTAAAATCTAAAATAATTAAGGTAGAAAGCATTATTTTAAAATATCGAATAAAAATATATATAATATTGTTTTTATAAATATATAAAATATAGTTTTTATATAAATATATATGGTATTGATTTTATAAAATATATATAGCCTTGTTTTCAAGAAAAATGGCATTGTTACATAAAGTAAAATATGGTTTTTAACATAAAGAAAGATATGGGTTTTAACATGAAAAAGATAATATTTTTATGCAAATAAAGTTGAGATTTTTAAAATATAAAAGCTATGATTTTTATGTTAGAAAAGTTAAGATTTTTTTTTATTATTATATGTGAAAACTAAAAATTCGATTTTTATATATTGAACTTTGATATGAAAATAGAATTTTTATATATTGAACTTCGATAGAAAAATAGAATTTTTATATATTGAACTTTGATATGAAAATAGAATTTTTATATATTGAACTTCGATAGAAAAATAGAATTTTTATATATTGAACTTCGATAGAAAAATAGAATTTTTATATATTGAACTTCGATAGAAAAATAGAATTTTTATATATTGAACTTCGATAGAAAAATAGAATTTTTATATATTGAACTTCGATAGAAAAATAGAATTTTTATATATTGAACTACGATAGAAAAATAGAATTTTTATATATTGAACTTCGATAGAAAAATAGAATTTTTATATATTGAACTTCGATAGAAAAATAGAATTTTTATATATTGAACTTCGGTAGAAAAATAGAATTTTTATATATTGAACTTCGATAGAAAAATAGAATTTTTATATATTGAACTTCGATAGAAAAATAGAATTTTTATATATTGAACTTCGATAGAAAAATAGAATTTTTATATATTGAACTTCGATAGAAAAATAGAATTTTTATATATTGAACTTCGATAGAAAAAATAGAATTTTTATATATTGAATAGCGAAGTAAAAATTCGATTTTTATATATGTAGTGGCTACGGTCAACGAAGGTGACAAAAAGGCGAGAACGACGAAGAATTCTGCAAAAGAAGAGTCGAGATGATTGGATAGCTATCGGTGAGAATTTCTCACCTTTCAATTTAATTTTTCTAGTTATATATATATACTAGGATGCAGACGGTGCTTAGTAGCACCCGACACAATCGTCCATAGACCATGGACTTGTTTGTTTGACTGTTTGGTGATTGATTGCGATATTGGTTTGAATGTGGTTTGTGGTGTGAAAAATCGAATCGATAAATTGGTTAGGATTAGACGTGCGCCGTTATAAGGCGAAGGAGTAAGGCTAGCTTAGACCTTTACTCCAAATTTTGTGGTTTGCATAACGAAAGTGAATTTGATTGATATGTGAATGGCGTGGGCCTTCACTAGACCGGGGACAAGGCTAGGCCTTATCCCGTTTTTAGTATCGTGCCGTTATGCCGCCGAAATTTTCTAAAATATGTTAGAAAAATAAAAATATCATTTTATTGAATAAATGAATTGAATAGAAATTCATAGGTTGAAATAAAATGTTTTATCATTAAAAATATAATTTTTAACGTGAATATGAAAATAGTGAAGTGAATAAATAAATATTCATTTACAAACCAGACGGTTTGTTTATGAACACTTATTTGAATGACATTGATTGGGACGATAAATTTTACACATCGCCCAACTGCACAACTAGAATCTGTGTTTGATTGTTTGAAACCCCACACGGGTGTTGGGATGAAATATGAAGTTCACTCATCCTGATTGATTAAATATGTCGATCGATTGATTGACAGGCTGTTATAAGCGTTAGATATCTTTATTTGATGCCTATACAGTGTAGTGCACTTTGGTTGATGGTTGATCATTTTTCAATGTTATTATATACATGTGTTGTGTGAAAATCCATATAATTAATTTTATATGGTAATTGATTGAGCCTCATTCCAGTTTAGAAATGGAAATATTTAAAATAGAAATATTTGAAATAGAATATTTGAGAATAGAAATTTATGAAGCCGTGTTGATAAGATTGACGCCATTTTGACGTGAACGATATTTATATCGATTTTATTCATTTTAAAATGAATATTGAAAAGTGATTTCGAAATCGAATATTTCGAAATGAATTGAATTGAAAACGATTTCGAAATGAATTGAATTGAAAACGATTTCGAAATAAATTGAATTGAAAACGATTTCGAAATGAATTGAATTGAAAACGATTTCGAAATGAATTGAAAACGAATTCAAATTGAATTGGAAGCAAATTGAAATGAATTCAAATTGAATTGAAATTTGAATTGAATAGAAGTGAATTTTAAAACGAATTTATAAAGAGGAATTCAATTTTGATTTGAATTGAAAAGGAAGTTGAAATTGCTTTTGAAACGAATTTAAAACTATTTATATAATTCGTTTTAAATAGAAATCGACGAAGTATATATTATATATATTATATATATAATATAATGGCCTGAATAGAACGCGCCGCGCCGCGGCAGTTCGCGAATTTCGACCATTTATTTCAAACGGACATTACGGGAGATCCGACCGTCGGATTCTCCTAAAACCGGAACCGTTGGGTTCGTATCGAAAAGAGCTTTCTAACGAATATTAGAAATTTGAAATCTAACGGTTGGATTTGGAATTATGTCCAAATCAAATTCGAAAAAGGTCGTTGTAAGTGCAGTTCGATGGCCGTTGATGGAAATCGACTGTACGGGCCTTGATAAAATTATTAAAAATAGCAATAATTTGTGTAAAATCATAAGAAATGATTTAGAAAGAATTGGGATGAAAAACTCCATATTTGAAAAGATAAAAATGGATTTTTATCGAAATAAACTAGTTTTGAACTAGAAATATAATTCTATTTATTTTTAAATAAATAAATTGAATTTAAAAAGGGTTTTAAAAATAACCAAAATTTCCAATGATTGCATTGGAGTGGATTTGAATCGAAATTGTCTTCGGAATATTTCGATGTTGGAATTCGTGATTATATAGGTGTTGTTATGGAAATTTGAAAGATATATATATTTATATCGTTATTTCCAATACGACATTTGTTAGTCGTAGAATTTGATATTGAATATAAGCCGATATATTTTCTATTCAGAGCCTTGTATTGAATATCGAATGTGATTTGGGTTTGTCGTGAATGGTGTCTTCACTAACACTGTTCTTGAACCCAGCTGAGAAAATATTAAATCTTTTTATTTAGATTTAATGAAGTGTACCAATTAAATAATATTTAATTGGAATTGAATGGATATTGATTTTTGGGTTTATCGTGAACAGTGTTTTAAATAACACTTGTTCTTTAACCCGATAATTAATGAATGTGATTTGGGTTTGTCGTGAATGGTGTCTTCACTAACACTGTTCTTGAACCCAGTTGAGAAAAGATTAAATCTTTTTATTTAGATTTAATGAAGTGTACCAATTAAATAATATTTAATTGGAATTGAATGGATATTGATTTTTGGGTTTATCGTGAACAGTGTTTTAAATAACACTTGTTCTTTAACCCGATAATTAATGGGATGTGACTTTGGGTTTGTCGTGAACCGTGTTTTAAATGACACTGATTCTTTAACCCGGTCACAGATTAAAACTAAGTGGAGTTTTAATGAATCTTTAATTAGATTGAAAAGATCGAGAATGGAGTATCACCAGTTTTGCTCCAGGCGATAGTTAAATCTTTAATTAGATTTGAACGTGAAATTTAGAAACTAACTGTCGGTTAGCTAAGTAGAATAGTTTTCTGGATATTGATCTGATGTTGGTTTCGGCCTTCGGGGTTAATATTTGGGGAATTATTCTCTTGATTAATTTACGGTTAGTGACTAATGAATTGGAATGAGGCGTATGTTGTGTTTGTGTAACACTTATTTAAAATATACGCGAGTTATTCGGAAAGACCGGGTTCATCCCATTCTGAATAACTGATACGACGATAAGTCGAAGATGAAGACGATGGTCGAAGACCGGAGGTTTTCACGTCGTTTGGGTAATTACTGATGATCTTGATTGGGCTGTACACCCAAGAAGATGGAAACAGTTAGTGATCGTCCAGACGTACTTGGAGATCGATGGATATGCGAGGTACTAGGTGCCTCCGGTTTCGTTCAGACCCAGAACGGACTTGTAAATGGACTGTGTGTCTGACATTGGATTTTAGTCCGTGTGATTGATCTCTATTAAATATATATCTGTTTGGCGGCGGAGAATTTATTCTCTTGCTTAACGCCCTTCTCTGAGACGTACGAGCTCAGGGGTTATATATTGATGGATATCAATCGCATGGAGTGAATTGCCTGTGTGGCATGCTTAAGTGGCAAATGATCAAGGCTTCTGTTGAAAAGCAAAGTCTTGTGGTTGATGATCGAAGCACGGCCTTCGTGGCGTAGCTTTGTGTAACGTTGATTCGCGAGTATCACACCCGGTATGAATCAAAAACGGGAGACGGACCTCAGGGAGGGCCTACGTTTCCTCCTAGCTAAAAGTGGCGTCAGTGGTTTTACACGCCCTGACGAGTTTGACTTATGTTGTTGTTGCTGTTGCGAGGCGCCTCGGATTGATCGGTCGTTCTCGAACCGATGGAGTCATTTAGTTGGCTCGCTTACGCCCCAAAGGGCGGCGAAACGTAGTGCTCAGGTATAATAATCCACATCGGTGGACCGGCCCTGTCGCTCCAAGGCTTGCCTGCGCGCTTGCCTGAGACTCGGGCTAGGCAGTCTCGAATCATTGAGGATCTTGCCCCTAGCCTCGGTTCATACCATAAATGATAACCCAATTTCCAAATACGACATTTGCGGTTTTGATTGTAAACTTATATATGGCGACATAGTGTTATGGGCCGTTCATGCCGCCTATGATTGATACTTATGATTTGAAGTGTTTTATACACTATGCACTTATTATAGTATCAAATGATTTGTTTTTAAACGTATCAAGCATTCTTTGGCTGTTATAAGGGAAAACCCTATCCTCGGCTGCGTTGCATTGTGTGATGGGACCTGGGTCTTATAACAGCTTCATCTTTCTTTATTTAGCATTGCGCTGTTTGTTTTATGCACTGGTATTCTTGGGAGGAAACCCGTTCCGTGTTATACGGCGTGGTCCCTTGATTTACCTAATGATTTAAAATAAAGATTAATAACTGTTTTAGTTCTCACACCAGTCACATGACTGACCTGGAGTTTATTGTTTTAACCTAAACTCTGGGTGCCCTTATTTCGACACGGGCAGCTAGTAGTTTTGGTTTTGCAGATTTATATTCACAGGATCCTGGTTTACAGCTGGAACGATATCCGGAAAGCTTTGTATCCGTATATCTCTTCTAGTTGTGTATTGTATTATTTTCCGCTGCTATGTATTTAAATGTAATTTAAATCTCTGATATTTCTGTGTAATATTCATTTATACTCTGTATATTCTTGTAATCTGATGCATTGTTGTTATATACAATGAAATGTTCTTCTGTATGCGTTCTGTTGTGGCTTGTTCTCGAACTATCCGACGCTTTCCTTTACGGGGAGGTTGCGGGTCTTCACATTTATCTCCCCCACTTAAAACTTTTCGTCCCTGAAAAGGAACAAAGTCGAAAGTGGTTTGATCATTCAACTCTATGTTCGATCTGACTTCCATTCTCTAACTTTTCAGTTTCTGAGAATTTTCAAAACTTCAAAAATTTGGCTAACACCCTAAATTTTCGAAAAATTTCGCCATAACCTCCCCTGCACCGGGAGCATCGGGGAATTTCAAATAGCTTCCCCGGTCCTTCAGATCTCAAAAAGAAAAAGAAAAAGCCAAGCGGCTAGCCAATAGGCTCATAAAATCATCATCACCCAAACAAAACAGGAAATTATGTAGTAAACATGTACCTATTTGTCGGGCAAACAAATTTTATTCTCTGGCTCTAGCCTCCTTGCTATGACCTGTTCAATGATATATATGTATATGCAAGCAAACGCAACCAAATTTCAATAAAGCTCAATATTCGGTTCAGTTAGGCTAAATGGCTAAAAATTAGCAAACAAATAAACAAACAACACAAACATCAATCAATTAGTGAATTTAACGTTTCAAATTCATACTTTTGATATATAGTCAAAAATCAGATTTTTGATGCCAAATCACAACAATTAGCCCTATCTAATTTTGGTTCTCACACCAGTCGATAGGAAATATATAGATGTTACACGTTCGTCACTCGAATATAAACTCTGATGATGATATATCAATCATCAGAATCACCCCTGAGTGACTAGAGTGTGATTCTATATCTATCCAATATATTAAAACTTCGAATACACGCGGATCAGACGTATACGCAAAATCTATATATACTGGATTGTCCACATCAATATAAATAATCATATACGAACAATTGATTTAAATTTTTAAAGCAAAATTTGTTTTCATTTTTAAAAATATACTCTTCACACTCGTTCTAGGATACTACTGATCCTATCTCTAACGAGTCATTCTCATTGGATATTACTAATCCAATATCTGATGAATTCTTTCATATGTTTCTAATGTGTCTTGTTCTCTGAGCTTTGTAAACCAAAGCTCTGATACCAAATGTGAAGACCCGCAACCTCCCCGTAAAGGAAAGCGTCGGATAGTTCGAGAACAAGCCACAACAGAACGCATACAGAAGAACATTTCATTGTATATAACAACAATGCATCAGATTACAAGAATATACAGAGTATAAATGAATATTACACAGAAATATCAGAGATTTAAATTACATTTAAATACATAGCAGCGGAAAATAATACAATACACAACTAGAAGAGATATACGGATAAAAAGCTTTCCGGATATCGTTCCAGCTGTAAACCAGGATCCTGTGAATATAAATCTGCAAAACCAAAACTACTAGCTGCCCGTGTCGAAATAAGGGCACCCAGAGTTTAGGTTAAAACAATAAACTCCAGGTCAGTCATGTGACTGGTGTGAGAACTAAAACAGTTATTAATCTTTATTTTAAATCATTAGGTAAATCAAGGGACCACGCCGTATAACACGGAACGGGTTTCCTCCCAAGAATACCAGTGCATAAAACAAACAGCGCAATGCTAAATAAAGAAAGATGAAGCTGTTATAAGACCCAGGTCCCATCACACAATGCAACGCAGCCGAGGATAGGGTTTTCCCTTATAACAGCCAAAGAATGCTTGATACGTTTAAAAACAAATCATTTGATACTATAATAAGTGCATAGTGTATAAAACACTTCAAATCATAAGTATCAATCATAGGCGGCATGAACGGCCCATAACACTATGTCGCCATATATAAGTTTACAATCAAAACCGCAAATGTCGTATTTGGAAATTGGGTTATCATTTATGGTATGAACCGAGGCTAGGGGCAAGATCCTCAATGATTCGAGACTGCCTAGCCCGAGTCTCAGGCAAGCGCGCAGGCAAGCCTTGGAGCGACAGGGCCGGTCCACCGATGTGGATTATTATACCTGAGCACTACGTTTCGCCGCCCTTTGGGGCGTAAGCGAGCCAACTAAATGACTCCATCGGTTCGAGAACGACCGATCAATCCGAGGCGCCTCGCAACAGCAACAACAACATAAGTCAAACTCGTCAGGGCGTGTAAAACCACTGACGCCACTTTTAGCTAGGAGGAAACGTAGGCCCTCCCTGAGGTCCGTCTCCCGTTTTTGATTCATACCGGGTGTGATACTCGCGAATCAACGTTACACAAAGCTACGCCACGAAGGCCGTGCTTCGATCATCAACCACAAGACTTTGCTTTTCAACAGAAGCCTTGATCATTTGCCACTTAAGCATGCCACACAGGCAATTCACTCCATGCGATTGATATCCATCAATATATAACCCCTGAGCTCGTACGTCTCAGAGAAGGGCGTTAAGCAAGAGAATAAATTCTCCGCCGCCAAACAGATATATATTTAATAGAGATCAATCACACGGACTAAAATCCAATGTCAGACACACAGTCCATTTACAAGTCCGTTCTGGGTCTGAACGAAACCGGAGGCACCTAGTACCTCGCATATCCATCGATCTCCAAGTACGTCTGGACGATCACTAACTGTTTCCATCTTCTTGGGTGTACAGCCCAATCAAGATCATCAGTAATTACCCAAACGACGTGAAAACCTCCGGTCTTCGACCATCGTCTTCATCTTCGACTTATCGTCGTATCAGTTATTCAGAATGGGATGAACCCGGTCTTTCCGAATAACTCGCGTATATTTTAAATAAGTGTTACACAAACACAACATACGCCTCATTCCAATTCATTAGTCACTAACCGTAAATTAATCAAGAGAATAATTCCCCAAATATTAACCCCGAAGGCCGAAACCAACATCAGATCAATATACAGAAAACCATTCTACTTAGCTAACCGACAGTTAGTTTCTAAATTTCACGTTCAAATCTAATTAAAGATTTAACTATCGCCTGGAGCAAAACTGGTGATACTCCATTCTCGATCTTTTCAATCTAATTAAAGATTCATTAAAACTCCACTTAGTTTTAATCTGTGACTGGGTTAAAGAATCAGTGTCATTTAAAACACGGTTCACGACAAACCCAAAGTCACATCCCATTAATTATCGGGTTAAAGAACAAGTGTTATTTAAAACACTGTTCACGATAAACCCAAAAATCAATATCCATTCAATTCCAATTAAATATTATTTAATTGGTACACTTCATTAAATCTAAATAAAAAGATTTAATCTTTTCTCAACTGGGTTCAAGAACAGTGTTAGTGAAGACACCATTCACGACAAACCCAAATCACATTCATTAATTATCGGGTTAAAGAACAAGTGTTATTTAAAACACTGTTCACGATAAACCCAAAAATCAATATCCATTCAATTCCAATTAAATATTATTTAATTGGTACACTTCATTAAATCTAAATAAAAAGATTTAATCTTTTCTCAGCTGGGTTCAAGAACAGTGTTAGTGAAGACACCATTCACGACAAACCCAAATCACATTCGATATTCAATACAAGGCTCTGAATAGAAAATATATCGGCTTATATTCAATATCAAATTCTACGACTAACAAATGTCGTATTGGAAATAACGATATAAATATATATATCTTTCAAATTTCCATAACAACACCTGTATAATCACGAATTCCAACATCGAAATATTCCGAAGACAATTTCGATTCAAATCCACTCCAATGCAATCATTGGAAATTTTGGTTATTTTTAAAACCCTTTTTAAATTCAATTTATTTATTTAAAAATAAATAGAATTATATTTCTAGTTCAAAACTAGTTTATTTCGATAAAAATCCATTTTTATCTTTTCAAATATGGAGTTTTTCATCCCAATTCTTTCTAAATCATTTCTTATGATTTTACACAAATTATTGCTATTTTTAATAATTTTATCAAGGCCCGTACAGTCGATTTCCATCAACGGCCATCGAACTGCACTTACAACGACCTTTTTCGAATTTGATTTGGACATAATTCCAAATCCAACCATTAGATTTTAAATTTCTAATATTCGTTAGAAAGCTCTTTTCGATACGAACCCAACGGTTCCGGTTTTAGGAGAATCCGACGGTCGGATCTCCCGTAATGTCCGTTTGAAATAAATGGTCGAAATTCGCGAACTGCCGCGGCGCGGCGCGTTCTATTCAGGCCATTATATTATATATATAATATATATAATATATACTTCGTCGATTTCTATTTAAAACGAATTATATAAATAGTTTTAAATTCGTTTCAAAAGCAATTTCAACTTCCTTTTCAATTCAAATCAAAATTGAATTCCTCTTTATAAATTCGTTTTAAAATTCACTTCTATTCAATTCAAATTTCAGTTCAATTTGAATTCATTTCAATTTGATTCCAATTCAATTTGAATTCGTTTTCAATTCATTTCGAAATCGTTTTCAATTCAATTCATTTCGAAATCGTTTTCAATTCAATTTATTTCGAAATCGTTTTCAATTCAATTCATTTCGAAATCGTTTTCAATTCAATTCATTTCGAAATATTCGATTTCGAAATCACTTTTCAATATTCATTTTAAAATGAATAAAATCGATATAAATATCGTTCACGTCAAAATGGCGTCAATCTAATCAACACGGCTTCATAAATTTCTATTCTCAAATATTCTATTTCAAATATTTCTATTTTAAATATTTCCATTTCTAAACTGGAATGAGGCCCAATCAATTACCATATAAAATTAATTATATGGATTTTCACACAACACATGTATATAATAACATTGAAAAATGATCAACCATCAACCAAAGTGCACTACACTGTATAGGCATCAAATAAAGATATCTAACGCTTATAACAGCCTGTCAATCAATCGATCGACATATTTAATCAATCAGGATGAGTGAACTTCATATTTCATCCCAACACCCGTGTGGGGTTTCAAACAATCAAACACAGATTCTAGTTGTGCAGTTGGGCGATGTGTAAAATTTATCGTCCCAATCAATGTCATTCAAATAAGTGTTCATAAACAAACCGTCTGGTTTGTAAATGAATATTTATTTATTCACTTCACTATTTTCATATTCACGTTAAAAATTATATTTTTAACGATAAAACATTTTATTTCAACCTATGAATTTCTATTCAATTCATTTATTCAATAAAATGATATTTTTATTTTTCTAACATATTTTAGAAAATTTCGGCGGCATAACGGCACGATACTAAAAACGGGATAAGGCCTAGCCTTGTCCCCGGTCTAGTGAAGGCCCACGCCATTCACATATCAATCAAATTCACTTTCGTTATGCAAACCACAAAATTTGGAGTAAAGGTCTAACCTAGCCTTACTCCTTCGCCTTATAACGGCGCACGTCTAATCCTAACCAATTTATCGATTCGATTTTTCACACCACAAACCACATTCAAACCAATATCGCAATCAATCACCAAACAGTCAAACAAACAAGTCCATGGTCTGTGGACGATTGTGTCGGGTGCTACTAAGCACCGTCTGCATCCTAGTATATATATATAACTAGAAAAATTAAATTGAAAGGTGAGAAATTCTCACCGATAGCTATCCAATCATCTCGACTCTTCTTTTGCAGAATTCTTCGTCGTTCTCGCCTTTTTGTCACCTTCGTTGACCGTAGCCACTACATATATAAAAATCGAATTTTTACTTCGCTATTCAATATATAAAAATTCTATTTTTTCTATCGAAGTTCAATATATAAAAATTCTATTTTTCTATCGAAGTTCAATATATAAAAATTCTATTTTTCTATCGAAGTTCAATATATAAAAATTCTATTTTTCTATCGAAGTTCAATATATAAAAATTCTATTTTTCTATCGAAGTTCAATATATAAAAATTCTATTTTTCTATCGAAGTTCAATATATAAAAATTCTATTTTTCTATCGAAGTTCAATATATAAAAATTCTATTTTTCTATCGAAGTTCAATATATAAAAATTCTATTTTTCTATCGAAGTTCAATATATAAAAATTCTATTTTTCTATCGAAGTTCAATATATAAAAATTCTATTTTTCTATCGAAGTTCAATATATAAAAATTCTATTTTTCTATCGAAGTTCAATATATAAAAATTCTATTTTTCTATCGAAGTTCAATATATAAAAATTCTATTTTCATATCAAAGTTCAATATATAAAAATTCTATTTTTCTATCGAAGTTCAATATATAAAAATTCTATTTTCATATCAAAGTTCAATATATAAAAATCGAATTTTTAGTTTTCACATATAATAATAAAAAAAAATCTTAACTTTTCTAACATAAAAATCATAGCTTTTATATTTTAAAAATCTCAACTTTATTTGCATAAAAATATTATCTTTTTCATGTTAAAACCCATATCTTTCTTTATGTTAAAAACCATATTTTACTTTATGTAACAATGCCATTTTTCTTGAAAACAAGGCTATATATATTTTATAAAATCAATACCATATATATTTATATAAAAACTATATTTTATATATTTATAAAAACAATATTATATATATTTTTATTCGATATTTTAAAATAATGCTTTCTACCTTAATTATTTTAGATTTTAAAGCCAATGATAATCTTAAATAAAAAAAAAAAAAAAAAAACTTAACTAACCTCCCTTTGGAAATCAGGCCGCTACAATCGACCCAGTCTTCGTTGCTCAAAGCTCCAGCTCGCCGCCGTTCTGCTCCATCGGAGGTCGATCAACTGGTGGCGCTTGAAGCGCCGGAAGGTCCTCCACCCTCGCCTGGTCCGGTGGGCCACTCGGTGGCCTAGTCCTCGCCAGAAAGTGGCTCGAACGGAAGCCCTTCTCGACCAAAATCCGATCACAATAGTTTATAACTTTCGATCAAACCCCTATCATTTGAAAGACCATGCTTTTCTCTTGGATTTTTGTTTTCGATTCACATATTAATTCGATGTAAAATGGACGGATTTAAGGGATTAAAAATGGGACGATTTGGTGCGTTGATTAGGAGCTACGGCGGTAACAGAATGGGGTTAGGGTTCTTAGGGTTTGGGCCCTTTTATAGAAATTATTTTATTAATTTATTATTTTAAATTCCAATAATACCAGTTTTTACATACGAACTCGAAATCAAACCAAACGACTGTCGCCCCTAGCTAAATACCCCTATTTCGAACACAATGGGATATGTTTCGTAGGCTGATTCGATCGTTACGATTAGTTTCTCTTCAAATTAAAATATAAATCATTATATTTTCAATTTAAACGCACATTTTAAATTACTGGGGTCACATACGGACTCGAAAAATTCCCGAAAGATATTTTCTAGCTTCGTATTGACGATACGGTCCTAACAAAACTAGTTTCGTTGAATTCTGAGACCGTTGGAAAAATGGTCATTTTCCAGTCGATTAAAATCAACTGAAACCGGTCAAACGCGTTTTCCTTTGCCACGCCCACATATTGATTCTAAAAATTATGAAATTTGGAATCTAGCAATAACTTTACATCCCGGACCCAACAAAACTGGTTTCGTCGAAATCCGAGGTCGTTTGCAAAATGTCCATTTTTAAGGGCCTGAATTCCATAGCGACTATTCAGAATTTTCAACTGGACATATCTTATCATTTCTAAGATGAAATCTCAGTTTGTTAACTTCGTTACAAAGATATAGTTATACAGATTCAAATATTTCTTGTTTCGTTCAATTCTGACTTATATTGAATTCTGTATACTCATTTGAAATTAGAAATCAAATTTTCGAACTACCGCGCCATTTTCAATTCCTTTTATAATTATATATAATTATTATATATTCTAACGACGACGCGTATAATATATACGTCGAATTCTATTCAAAATAAATTTCTCGTCGATATTATTTAAAATAATTCATTTTAAATAATCAAAATTCGCTAAAATAGCCAAAATAAAAATTTCAAACTGGCTCGCATTTTACGGGTTGTTACAGTCAAGCTCTATTCCAACTCTCCGTCAGTCCGCAAGGCAGTGCATGGGTGGTATACCTTAGTCTTTAAGTTAGGTGTATGAAGTTAATCATAATTTTAATTTTTATAGAAAAATAGAATAAGCGACGATGCCCAAGCACTTCTTGACTGTTTTGATTTGACTAGTCATACACAAGGAATTTAGAATACCACTTTGCGAATTGTGACAAGCAAACTAAGAATTTATTTCATGGCTGCACTATGTTATCAACCGAAACAACTGGCCAACTAGAATATAACATTTGAAAACTTGAATTATATTGAAAATTTGTGACAAATTGAGGTATCTAAAATAAAATCAACTGAGTGGAAATTGTTAACTTAAGTTGTTGTACCACATTCCTGAAATAAGTCGTGTTTTTCATTTTTATTTTCATTTGCATATGTCTGTTTCATTCATGTAGTTGCATTAGAATTATAGCATACTGCATTTGGATTTTGTGGAAGTATCTGCTAAAAACCCTCAAGAGACACCACTCGTCCTACTAGAGGTTTAATGGCTTGTTGCATACGCTTAATGCAATCGTGTTTCCTACGAAAGTGTGACCTACCTAGTTTATTTTTTTATTTTATTTTTACTCGAGGACGAGTAAAAGATAAGTGTGGGGGTATTTGATTAGAACAGAAATGTGCTTATTTTACGCTCTTATATCTTATCTTTTGTAAATAAATAAATATTACTTTGGGTATTTTTTCATGTGTTTTCACAGATTTAATAATTGTCTCCTTCATTTCAATTAATGGCCAACTACAAAAAAAAAACCACTTCCCCATATCAAAGCTAACTCAATTGCAAAAGAAGTTATAGCTCATTGGTAAAAGCACAGAAATTTGTATAGAGTGGCCCGAGTTCGATCCTTGGCAAGGCCCTATTTTTAATGAAAAAGGGAGCATGGATTTATACACACACCGCCTTCTTACTTTGAAAAATATATGGAATAGTGATATGTTATATATATATATATATATATATATATTTATATGTATATATATAATGTACGCACTAATAAAGATTTTAAGGAATAGGCATATCCTTCTCAAATTAAATCATTCATTTTCAACTTACGTATAGAAGAATATTTGATTGAATTGTTGCCAAGGAAAAGCCAATCAATTTGCCATATGTCACCAATCAAAAGAGAAAATCTGCATGGAATATCTTAAGTCTGTCTTATCTCTTTTATTTGTAAATATATTATTTCAAGAGATTCATTCATGGCCCAATTATTCTCATAGGATGGAGATTACATCTCCATTAAATACCCATTGTAAATTCCATTCCATTATTCTGTATTCTGTTTCTTCTCCAATAATAAAGTTTTTCTTTTAATTTTCTGCAATTCCATTTTCAAGCAACTTGTGTCGTCTATACAATTAGATTTGGTAGAGCACAAGTTGTCTTTGCAATTTTTTTTCTTATTAGCGATTGACCGTTTGACTAGATTCAACGGTAATCCTAATTTTTAATTCTGTTCGTTATCTCTTTTCTTTAATTTTTATTTCAGTGTTCCGTTCTGTTTTATTTTTAATCCTTGAATTGATTTCAAATTTGATTAGATTCAAATCTGTAATTAATTAAATTGCAATTTTACTCGTTTTTGTTGAAAATTACAATTTAGTTTTCGGTTCAATTAGATTTGTTTTGAACTAAATTGTAATTTCAACTTTATCCTATCTCCAAATATTTTCTAGCTCGCCCAAGAAATATATAAATAATAAAATTAAAATTTCCTCCCTATGTTCGACCTGCATATTACACGATCTGTGCGCTTGCAGTATTATTACATAATTCGCGCTTTTCTAATTCCTTAGAAAGCGTTGATCAATCTTGCTTCGTTCGTTTGTGGTATTTTCTTTCCAGAGAAAAATATATCATACCTTGTTATTTACTTCAACTTTAATTCGTAAGAACCCAAATTTCCATACACGTGAACAAACACAAAACCTCTAATCAAAACATCACTCAAACAAGTGAGTTCGGTGACGATTTCAGGACTGGAGGCCGTTCAAGCTCAGGAGGAAGGGAAGCAACTTTTTTTTGATAGTCGACGTTAGCAAGTTTAAGATGACCAGAGGACGGGTTAGTGGTGGCTTACGGTTCAAGGAGGTGGTAGTTGACGTAGGTGAGTGCATGTAGATGAGGTTGTACGAGTGTCAAAATGTGGTGGTGTACACGGCATGCAATGTAACGTAGGAGAGGGGCAGGGTGAGTAGAGGCTAGTGTAGAAGATGGCTTGAAAGATGGGAGAAGAGGTGAGGAGGAGAGTTGCGAGATAGAAGGAGAAGAAAAAATACGAAAGGAGGAAGTAGCAGGTAGATGAAAGGTGTACAGTAGCGGTGAGGGTTTTATAATGTGCTTAATATTACTTATACGTGCTTAATCGCGTTTAACCCGACCTAATCAAGTTTTGTTTTAAATGCATGTAGAATGAAGATGCAACTGGAAGAAGAGCCGGGCCTAGGGAAGAAAAGGTATGGGTTTTGAAGAAAGGCATTGCAGTGGGGGAAAAAGGGATCGGGCGCTTTTTTTTAAATCAGGAGTAACCCATATAAATTATCTGTTGTTGATTATTATTATAAAAGTAAGTAGTTGAACCAAAGTTTAATTAAGGAAATTCATAATTAAATTAATTCGTATAACTTACAATGTTAATATATTTTTATCCTGTTAACAGAATTAACAAAATAAGTTGCAATGGAATCGTAGTAACGAGCATAACATTTTGGAGCAGGTCCGGACATATTAAGAAGCAACAAGGATTTTTAGTTAAATTAAACGACTATTTAATTTAACTGAAACTGAACCATTTCAACGATAAACGAAACCAAATTGAGTATAACTCACTCGATTTTAACCCACTTATATTTCATATAAGTCGGGATTTATTTTGTGTGTTATGGTTGATAATTGTTTGTTGTGTACTGAATAATAATTATATATTTGATGAATTGATTGATTTGAACATTCGTTTATTTTAAATAAAAACTAATCGTTATTTTAACGATTATTTTCGAACGAGGTAACTTACCTTGTTGGTTATGTTTATAATAATACAAACGTATTAAATTAAAAGATTAATGCTTGAATCGTTGTTATTTATTGATTGATTATTTTATCTATTACCTATATTAGAAAGTACAATTGACGCATTACTGATGTGGAATTGCTACTTTTTTACATATCCAACGTGTCATCTTTTTAGAGCCCGACCTTAGGTTACACCTTCGAAAAATAGAAGCTCTTTAGAAATATTAAAATTTCTATCTCGCCTTCGAGGTTACCACTTCGGTTCTCTTCTCCTTCCCCAAAATAAAAAAAATCAATCATTTTCATTCATTCGAGATCTGCATTCCAATCACTTCTCGACGTCGATTTACTCCCACCGCAATTGTCCTTGCGGTATCATCTTAACCGCCAGCAATGGGCTTAGTGTTTTGCTCAACCGCAGTAGTCGGTAATTGTCGAATCATCTTCTACATTATCCCTCATGCTCGAATGTTAAAGTGTTCCTTTCGTCTACTTTTTTAACGTAGTGTTTTTTCTCAATCGTGCTTCCATTACTAATTTCTAATTACATCATAATCTTACTTCCGCTCACTTTTTATTGATATCCATTGTCTAAGATTTAAACAAAAAAAATCATTGCATCATTTTATTATTTTTAGAAGCTGTTGCTCTTCATATCCAACAAGTAATCTGCTGTTGATTTTCATAGTTGTAAAGGCTAAGGTTCACATCCAACACGCAATTAAAGAAGTATAAGCACTGGAATGTTAGGAAATTTGACCGATTTGAGATGGTAAATACACTTTTGGAATCCTAATATTTTTACAGTGCTATTGTACGACCAAAAGATATAAAATTCGTTAGCTTATTTCTCAGATTTACCTTAGGTGTTCATTCAAAACATTATGGTATAAGCATAATTCGACTATACAGATGTACTCTTCGATGTTCCTCTCTACCCCTGTGCTATAAAGTACGAGAGTTAGGGTTCTGTTGGTTGGTTATCTTTCCATAATTTTCCCGGTATTGGTTATTCGTAATTTCATTCCTATAAGCATAAGTTTTTGTAATTTGACCCCTATTGACTTTCTGGACTTTTAATAATGACATAGAAACCTAGATCATTTACAATCTCTTCGCTTCATCACTAATACTCAGTTGCTACTTCCTGCCCCTGAGTTCAGTGAGATTTTATTTTATTTTTCGTTTTAATTATTTTTATCTCATGTGTTTATTTTATGGTTTTAACTATCTGACATGGTAACCACTATCATCCTTTTCATGACATTTTTTATGCTTTGTTTAACGGTTTGATAGTTTTTCTTCTCTCCATCCTTATTGAACCCTCCCCGTATCTTTGGAGTTGGATTACATTTTTCATAAAATTACAAATATGACAAGCTATGTGAATTTGTCAGCCTTTTTGAAATGTTTCGAACATCAGAATTTTGGTGTTTGATTTGTGTATTTCCATCCTTCTGTCTTGGTATTTTTTCCCTTCCTTACTAATATAGGTGTAAACTTTACTATTTATGGGAAACTAATTTTAGATATTTATTCTTGAGAAAGTATCAGTTCCTCACATGAAACACTCTATACCAAAGTATTATTTGCAAATTACCCTTGATTGATGTAAACGCCTTTAATTTTACCAATGCATTATTTGCATGAAAAATCTCTTAAACTGAGTTGGATAAAAATATGACTGAAGCATGCTCTTTGACGCTTGGAGGTTATATATATTTACCATTTTATATATGGGGAATTAATTTACAAGGACAAATGATTTGAAAATTTTAACCACAAGGACAAAAGACTAAAAATTTATTCAAAAGGACAAAACATAGCGCAAATTTATTCAAAAGGACAATACACATATTTTTTTCAATTTTTTTTTTTTTTTTTTTTTTTTTTGTAGATTTTAGGTATCAGTTTTCCATATCTATAGGCATCAGTTTGCTATCTGTAGTTGTAGGCTAAAAACTGATATCTTCAGACACATAAAACTGCTGCATATTAGTTGTAGAGAGCAAACTGATACCTTCGGACATGCAAAACTGATACCTAAAATATGAAGAAAAAAAATCAGTAAAAAAAATTCGAATTTTTTATAATAATTTTTTTAATATGTATTGTCCTTTTGAATAAATTTGGGCTTTGTTTTGTCCTTTTGAATAAATTTTTAGTCTTTTGTCTTTATAGTTAAAATTTTCATACAATTTGTCCTTTACATTATTTTCAAGTTTATATATACAAAACTTTTTAGACCTTTTGTTGAATTTTGTTTTGGGATTTTTAGTGTGAAGGACAAGTCAAACAAAAATTTGTTCATAAGGACGATCAACAAAAAAATTATTCTCAAGGACAATTTTACCCTATATAGTGGAATTCAGGGGCCCACTAGCATTTTATAGTTTACTTTAAACTTTGTCCTCTTGGATAATATTTTTCTCTTTTGTCCTTTTGACATAATTTTCTTTTCTTTTTGTCCTTCACAATTTTTTCCTGTTTTCGCTAAATAAGAACTTCCATTTTCCTTTTGGCTTCTTTTATCAAAATTTACTAAACATACTAAGATGCTTCTATGAAAATAACTGTATTTTTTGACATCGTACTTGTACAATAAATAAGAATTTTGACATTGTGATCCTAGACGGAAAGAATATGTATTTCAAAATGCAGTATGTATGTTCAGCTCAATGTTTGTAAACAAATAAACTTCATTGTATGTTACATATTAATATATATTACTCATGCACTTACTGGTGCAGCTGATCAATAGATATGTTGGGGCGATGCTTTTTTCAACTATACCTACGAGACATCAACACTTGCAACATTGATTTTTATTGCTTAGTTGTTTCTCCTTCTAAGTGTTTACACAATTTTTTCTCAATGACAAAAGGGTAGGCATAGTATTTATATTATGTATACATTTCAGATAATACTGGAAAATTATTAAAAGAGGATAAGAGTGATAAATGTATTGCTTTTTTTATCTATTAAAATTCATATCTCTAAACGAGCTGGTTCAAAATCCAATTTAACTTGATTATTAATCAAAGCAAATAATCTATATAATGTCAAGCACATATCAATATTGTAAAGTTATAAGTACATGTCATTTAAGTATGTGAATTCCTTTTTGCAGGAGTTAATTTCAACATATTTATATGTTAAATGATTGGATCCTTTTATATATTGTATCTTTGATTTTCAAAAACTCAACGATCTCTTTAACACCGCTTCCCAAAAGATGGTTTTTACAGCTTATACATTCAATTTGGATGTTCTGAAACAGTGGCATACAAAATAAAATAATTACGGACAATTTACTGAGTATTGATACTGGGACTCATTTATTAAAGATGAATACTATATTATTAAAGATGAGTTATATTTCAATAGCTCAGAGAGTGCGATTTTGTTCACATCTTTTAAGGAATGTGAACAAAACACTTGGTCCCCATTGGTGGAAATCAGGGAGGTCCATATGGATTCCCCTGATTTCCACCAATCAGGGTGGAGTGTTTTGTTCACATCCTAAAAAGAATGTGAACAAAATCCTATTATAGCTCAGAAGCTATTTCCAATCATTAAAGGGCATGTCTAAGCATGCCACCCGGACTGTCAGCTCGAAGATTGCCTTTTTTGCTTGACTGGTTCTATTTGCACCCCTCTTGTTCCCTTTCACACCCCGCTAATTTATAAAATTTTAATATTTCGAAATTGCCCTCCCTCCAGATCACAAAATAACACATTTAAAATAAATAATCGTGCAAATAAGTTTGAATGTAACTAGGTTTATGTAAAATCCTCGCTCGGTCTGAGTGAGGTTTGCATGCTAACTTCGCTACCATCAAACTAAGTTTGTATTATAACCTAGTTAGGGTCGAGTGAGGTTTGTATGATAACCTAGTTTGGAGTAAGCGATGTTTGTGAATTAACCACGTCATATTTGTACGTGATTCAAAAATTATGATGGCATTTTGGGTATAAATCGGTGTGTGAAGAGGAAAAACTGAGGTGCGATGGTTTTTTAAAGATGAATGGGGTGGAAAAGGAGAAAAGCCGGGTGGAAATAGAATTATTTTCATGCCCCAATATTTTTTTCCTTCAGATCCGTAGTCTCTCTCTCTCCTCTCCCAAACCCTACCTATCACATGTTTCTTCCGATGGATGGCAGAAGTTGGCAGCCAATTTTCATGTTTTATCGGCAAGCCGATTACTCCTCCCGCCACAATGTCTGATTTCCAATTTCGCATTATCGCTACTTTTGGCTGCCCCAACCCCCAACGCTTAATCAAATTTATCTTGAGGTATCACTTGATGTTATTGTTTGTCTTTTGTTATTGACAATTTGAAAAACCGTTCACTATTCCTTCAGATCCAATGTCTCTACCTCTCCGATAGGCAGCTCTAGAATTTAACAGCCAGCTTTAATGTTATCTCGGCTAGCCACTTACTCCGTCTGCCCCAGGTCTACTTCCCAAATTCGCATTGCCATTGCTTTTGGTTGCCCGAATGCTGTCATTTAATCATGCACACTTTAGTCTGAGGTATCACTTGATATTATTGTTTATCTTTTGTACTTGACAATTTAAAAGATCGTTAGAATGTTAAAACTAAGTATGATTTCTATGTATTTAGTTGTTCATTTCTATAAAGGAGAAACGAAACATTACCGAGTTAATAAGGCTGTGTTCATAGCCAAATTTCTCGATAAAGTTTCATTGAATGGCGACTTAAAGTAAAGATGTATTGTTTTCATGCCACGCCCGAACTCTAAATGTTTTGGTTACAAATAACTATTTTTTTGGCGTCTGCTTCAGATAGCGGCAACTACAGAAAATGACTAGAAACATTTTGTCATCTTAGTTGTGCTTTAAATCATGTTATGTAGGCACAATAATATTATAAATCACATACTTGTAATGTTGGACCATTAGCTGCTCTAAGTTATGGCTTGTATGCTTTTTGTGGCATGTTAGTTCTTTTTCTCCTCCTAGCTGTAAATGTTAATTTGGTTTTTTTGCTTTCTTCTTCCAGTTGAACTCTTGTAATACTGCAAGCTGCTAGAATTAACTCATTAAAAGTTCATTTCGTGTCATTTCCTATTGAAAATATGTGTAGTTAGAAATTTTAATTAATTATCAATATATAGATGCCAACTTCTTTTGCAATGTTACTTTCTAGTGATTGGCGGTGGAAAAAAAAAATCTTACGATGCTTGAACACCATACGTTTATAATCAATTTTCGTAACAATTATTATAATGTGTTGTAACAGACCATGTACAAAAGTGTACACTAAGAGTCAGTGCTTGAATTTATTTCGCATTAGCAATGCCTGGTATAAAAGGAACTACTGTACATTAGCAGGTCAATCTACAAGATAACAGATGTTTCAATTTTAAAAAGCAATGACAAAGATGGAAAAAATTTCTAGGAAGACATGTTTTTGTTGTTTTTTGATGGTTATATATTTGGTGACCTTCAATATTTATAAAATTTAACATGTTACCAGGGACGATTGTATAATCAATATTTTTAATCTTAGGCAAGAAAATCAATAAATGTGATAATATCAAATGTAAAAAGAGTTAAAGGAGTTAGGTACAATGCATGAAAAATAGCAAATAAACTAGCAATTAAAAAATTAAATAAATAATGTCTATGTCATTATGAATTCATGTTACACATTTAAATTCTATGTTCTGAATGGATAATACCAAATTAAATTCATGTCGCCATGTATAATGTATAAATAGTGTTGTTTAACTGCTTTCACTACATATTTTGTTACTCCTCCTTTGATAACATAAAATTGTAGTTCTGTTTGCTTGGAACATGAGAGCGAGTAATATCCTAAATTTTGTTGCTTTGATCAGTTAACTTAACAATCTGGTTATTTAAATGTCCTTCTTCTATTCTTCTGCTCCTTAAACCATGCTTTTGGTCCTACCTTCCCAGTATTAGATATCTATTTTACTGAATATCTTTCCATTGGATTTGGCAACAAATGAATGTTTTGAATCAAATATAGGTGCATCTAACTTAGCATAGAGGGTGAAAGATCTGGTCTAAATATCAAGATTCAATTATATGGAAGAGGTCAAAATAGAAGATGACTGGGCTGTAGTTTGTGGGTCTTGCTCATTGTCATGAAACCGACAACTAGCATATAAATGTGTATTTTCTATGGTTATTGTAAAGAGTTGACACGAATCAATGCCACCTTAAAAAAAAGTGCTCTTGAAAACAAAGTGGTAGTCGTATTCTTGGGTATAGAAAAACAATGCAAGCTTTGACGCAATTTACTTCTTAATTATAGCTGGCAGCCTGGCACGACATTAATTGTTCTGTCCCCAAATTCAGTGTCCCTCCATGTCCCACCCAATTCATCTTTTGCGCTTAAACCTTTGAATTGTTGAGAGACTTAAATGTAGGAGTGAGCGTTTGGCTAGTTTGGTTTATTCGATGATAAATTTGTCAAACCAAACTAAAACCAATAAAAATAAAAACCAAACCAAACCAGCCAAATTAAATTTGTTTGGTTCGGTTGGGTATCCAATTAAACCGAACTAAAAATGTTTTGCACTTTGCTTTTGAAATATTCACTATAATTTGAAACAAATTATAAATATATGATTACAGTACGATTATTTTTTAATTTTATGCTTTTTAATATTAATTTTGACACATAGGCGATGATTAATATATACTTAAATAACTAAACTAACATAAAATATTTATTATAATATCAATAATATTGAAAGTATTGTAAAAATTCGGTTAATTTGGCTAAACTGATATCCGAGCTTAATATTTTTTCGGGCCAATTACAAACCGATTTAATTTCAAAACTGAACCAAACCGACCAAAGTAAATTGGTTTGGCTGGTTTATTTGGTTTAACCGAATAATGCTCACCCCTACTTAAATGCAAAACAGCGGAAATCAGAGGATCTGATTGGAGGGACACGAGAGGACAGTGGGAATGAGGACAGAAGAATTGATCTCGCCTGGCACAGCAGGGTTTGAATTTTATTGGTATATAACACGCGCGCGCGCGCGCACACACACACACACACACACATATATATATATATATTCCAGAATCATTCATGTACTTTTGTATCATAAATATGTAATTTAGGCTGAAAAAATCCAGGTTATATATCTCTAATAATTTAGCATGAAGACAAAAACCCATTCATGGATACATTGTTACAAAAACAACTCATTTGTATCCTAAGCTCTTTTATCTTCTATATAACAACTCATTGTTACAAAAAAAACTCATTGTTATAGATCAAGATGTTTGATGGCGCAACCAAAACTTTAAAAGATGTTCGGTTCATTCCCAACATGAAGAGAAATCTGATTTCTTTAAGTGCTCTTGATGACAAAGGATACAAATATTCAGGTGCAGGTGGTATCCTGAAAGTCACAAATGGTTCTCTTATTGTAATGAAGGGTAATCTTAGGCAAATAAATGGCCTTTATTATCTTCAAGGCACTACTGTTTCAGGTAATGCTGCCCCTGTTATCTCAAATAATATTTCTGATTGTGATACTGCTAATCTTTGGCATATGCGTCTTGGGCATATGAGTGAATTTGGTCTGTCAGAGTTGAACAAGAGAAGACTTCTTGATGAATACAGCGCAAGAAAGCTGAAGTTCTGTGAGCATTGCATTTTTGGCAAGCATAAGATGGTGAAGTTCAACACTTCAGTTCATACAACAGAAGACATTCTAGATTATGTGCATTCGGATTTGTGGGGACCATCTAGGAAAGCATCCATGGGCGGTGCTTGTTACATGATGACAATTATTGATGATTATTCCAAAAGAGTTTGGCCTTATTTTTTGAAGTATAAATCTGAAGCTTTTTCAGCTTTCAAAGAGTGGAAGACTATGGTTGAGAGACAAACTGAAAGGAAGGTAAAGAAGCTTCGGGCTGATAATGAGATGGAGTTTTGTTCAGATGAATTTAATTCATTTTGCAAGGCTGAAGGCATTGTTAGGCACTACACCATACCTCACACTCCTTAGCAAAACGGGGTTGCTGAGCGTATGAACAGAACTATCATTTCTAAGGCTCGCTGCATATTGTCAAACGCAGGTTTGGATAGGCGTTTTTGGGTTGAAGCTGCTTCCACAACCTGTTATCTCATCAACCGCTCTCCCTTTGTTGCTATTGGTAAGAAAACTCCGATTGAGGTATAGTCTGGTTCTCCAGCAAATTATTCTGAATTGAAAGTTTTTGGATGCATTGCTTACGCTCATGTTGATAATGGAAAGCTAGAGCCAAGCGCTGTTAAGTGCATTTTTCTTGGTTATAAGTTTGGTGTTAAAGGCTATAAATTATGGAATCCTGAAACAAGTAAAGTTGTAATTAGCAGAAATGTTGTGTTTAATGAATCTGCTATGTTACATGATATTCCATCTACTAATGATCTTGTTGAGAGTAAGCAGAAATCAAATGTCCAGGTGGAGCATATTATTGATTCAGATGCTACATCAAACGCAGAAATTGAGGGACAGGATGAAACACCCATTGTTGAGGATCCTCCAGCAGTTATGCAACCACCGCAGCAATCTATTGCAACAAGCAGACCTAGAAGGAATCCAAAACCAGTAAGAAGTTTTATTGAGGAAGCAAATGTTGTTGCTTATGCATGTGTTGTAGCAGAAGAAATAGAAGCTGCTATGCATGATGAGATGAAGTCACTTGGAAGAAATGACACTTGGAACTTAATCAAGTTGCCTAACGAGAAGAAACCTATTTATTGCAAATGAGTTTTCAAGAGAAAAGAAGGTGTTTCTCCAAACGATGAAACAAGGTACAAAGCAAGATTAGTTGCAAAAGGTTACAGTCAGATTCCATGTATTGACTATACAACAACAACAACAACAAAACCATATATCCCAAACAAGTTAGGGTTGGCTAGATATGGAACCCAAAATTAAAATAAAATAAAATTAATAATGATAATATATATATAAGGGTTTAAAATAAGTAAACAAATAAAAAATCGTCCGATAAAGGTTTTTTTTAAATAATAATAATAATACGTAAAAAGGTTCAATAAAAGTGAAATAAAATCTAAAATAGTAATAAAAAGTAAAAAGGTTTAGTAAACGTGAGAATTCGTCTCAAGGTGGAGATTATTAATTTATGATCCGAAATTCTCATTAGAATTGATCCAGCTGATGTCACCTAAAGGATCTCATCTAGATACTAGTTTTACTCTCACGTTGAGATATTTTCAGCCACCTAAAGGATCTCAACTAGATACTAGTTTTACTCTCACATTGAGATATTTTCAGCCTCCTCATCTAAAGGATAATGTAGATCCTTATTTTACTCTTCCTTTCCTTCTTTGGCTGCATGAAAGTAGAAGATAATTTCATTGCTACTATTTATATGCAAGCAACTTGTAAAACTCCATCAATTAATAAAGTTTGCCTTTCTCCTATGGTTTTTTCCCGTAAAGGGTTTTCCACGTTAAATCTTGTGTGTAATTCTATTTTTGCTTACTTCTTTTGATCATTTATTTATTAACAATTTTAATTTATACTGAGAAAAATAATATCAAAATTTCTGTAAAGCAATATATAGTATAATTTTATTGACAGTGTTATACTTTGGACTAACATCTTTTTGAAACTTATCCTTAACATGGTAGTTTTATTTTCTTTGATGTACTTGAAGTAGCAAATGTATTAATCAACACAAAAGTGTCTTATAGTATGTTATTGTTGGCATTTTTTTATAACTTTAGAGAGCTATATAGTTTGTTCACAAAACCAATTGGTTAATGTGAACTATAATCTCTTAGTATTTATCTAGGATCTTAGTTGATTATTTCCCGATGTGGGACTATTATTTTCAACACTCTCCCTTCACGTGTGGCGTATTTTGAGCCATCTAGGACATAGTATTTTGGATGGAGTAGGGAACGTATGGCGGTTAAGCACATAAGTATTTTTTTGCATTGGCTCTAATCCTGACTCTGATACCATGTTGGCATTTTTTTTTATAACTTTAGAGAGCTATATAGTTTGTTCACAAAACCAATTGGTTAATGTGAACTATAGTCTCGTAGTATTTATCTAGGATCTTAGTTGATTATTTTCCGATGTAGGACTATTATTTTCATCAAATTTGTTAGGCACAGCAGAGTAAATATGTGGAGAGATAGATAAAAGATTTAATTTTTTTTTTCTTGATTCTTCCTTGATTACATGAGATACAACTTGTCTGCGTTCTCTGGAATATTCCAGATAATGCCTTATCTAGATTTATCTAATTATGTCATATATAGAATTCTTTATTCTTAAATTATTCTCTACATTAATACAAAAGCATATTTGTCAATGCATTTAATTGTTGCCTGATAAAATTACAAATTAACTTTTAAAAATAAAACATGGCAGTTAGTTGACTTGCCAAAAGATAAAGAAGTCATTGGCCTGAAATGAGTTTATAAGACAAAATATGGCGAAGATGGTTCTATAACAAGACACAAAGCACGACTGGTTGCAAAAGGATATTCGCAGCAGCCTGGAATTGACTTTAATGAGACATTTGCTCCAGTAGTTCGAATGGAAACCATTAGAACAGCTCTTGCAGTGGCAGCGCAATTAGAGCTTAAAGTTTTCCAACTCGATGTGAAGTCTGCTTTTCTTAATGGCGAGCTTAAGAAAGAGGTATATGTTGAGCAGCCAGAAGGCTTTGTGATAAGAGGAAAAGAAAATAAAGTCTATAAGCTTCAAAAGGCGCTGTATGGGCTGAAGCAGACACCCCGAGCATGGAATTGCAAGATTGATAACTACTTCATTCAAAATGGTTTTCAAAGAAGCAAGAACGAACCTGCCCTTTATGTGAAAAATCAAGGAGAAGAATTTCTAGTTGTATGTCTATATGTTGACGATCTAATCTATTTCGGTACAAGCAACAATCTTGTTAAGGAATTTAAGGAAAGAATGATGACGGACTTTGAGATGACGGACCTCGGTCTGATGAAGTATTTTCTAGGCATGCAAGTCAAACAAGCAAGGGGCAAAATCTTCATTTCACAAGAGAAATACATTGAAGACATTCTCAAAAAATTTCACATGGCAGATTGCAAACCAGTTAACACACCAATGATGCGAAATGAAAAATTAAAGCAAGAAGATGGCGCAAAGAAGGCGGATGGAAAGATATTTAGAAGCTTGGTTGGTTCGCTAATTTTTCTCACTCATACAAGGCCTGATATTTGTCATGCGGTAAGTATACTTTCAAGATTCATGCAAAATCCAAGTAACAATCACTTGATTGCAGCAAAAAGAATTTTACGATATCTGAAAGGAACAAAAGAATGTGGGCTTCAATATGTCAAAGAAGACGAATGTAAGTTAGTCGGTTTCACTGATAGTGATTGGGCAGGAGCATTGGATGATTGGAAGAGCACATCAGGCTATGTATTTTGTCTCGGTTCCAACGTAATCTCATGGAGTTCAAGGAAGCAAAAGACCGTAGCTTTATCTTCAGCTGAAGCTGAGTACATGGCAGCTACAGAGGCAGCCTGTGAAGCGGTGTGGCTGCGGAGAATTCTAAATGATATGAAGCAAACTCAAGACAAGCCAACAAAAATCTACTGTGACAATATGTCGGCTGTGGCAATGACAAAAAATCCAGTGTTTCATGCTCGCACAAAGCATATTGAGATACGTTATCATTTTATTCCAGAATTGATTAGCAAGGAGGAGATTGTCATGGACTTCATCAGCACAAAAGACCAGCCAGCGGATTTCCTTACTAAAGCAGTCACATTGGAGAAGTTTGAAAAGTTCAAGAAGCAATTAAAAATTACAAATTAAGGAGGAGTGTTAAAAGTTAATTTGTAATTTTATCAGGCAACAATTAAATGCATTGACAAATATGCTTTTGTATTAATGTAGGAAATAATTTAAGAATAAAGAATTCTATATATGACATAATTATATAAATCTAGATAAGGCATTATCTGGAATATTCCAGAGAACGCATTATATTATAAAAGACAAGTTGTATCTCATGTAATCAAGGAAGAATCAAGAAAAAAAAATTAAATCTTTTATCAATCTCTCCACATATTTACTCTGATGTGCCTAACAGTTATATCGTCAAGCTGCCAATCATATAAAGTAGAAAATGCCTCATGTTTAATTTCAGGTATCTAAGCCCATAGTAAAGGCTGTATGGTTTGCAAAGGATTCATATGCAGCTCTCTTCTTAATTTCGAACAAATAAATACAAGTTTTCTTATTGACATTTGATTTGAATTTATCTTCCCTTTTCTATTTTTTATGGAAACCAAAATATAATGAGTGTGGTGATTTTTTATTTGTTTTTAAACTAACTATTTAATACAATTTTTTTATAGTAAATAGTCAACTTGCTATAATTTGATTATGTTCACTTATTAGGATATTATAATCATTCAATACATCTCATGACCTTATTCAAAATATCACCTTGCCCTAATCACCATATACCTTATCATCCGACTACATGATTTTTACTTATTTATCATTAAAGTTGAATAACAAAAAAATCAAGTGCCACATTTAATTTATGCCCAAAACGAAGTTCAGATATATATAATATATTGAAAATTAATGTATTTTTGAATTAGAAGGGATACACGGTTCTGTTTCATATGCACCAATCCATTTTTTTTTTTTATTATATTCTTTTGTCATTGTTAGTAGATTAGGTTACATATTTTGTGGTCCATAAATATTGAATTAATTTGAAATACAAATCATTAACTGGTGTAAGACCAAATAATATGTTGCTGTAAAGTGTCATAAAAAATAATCCGATGTTATAAAGTTTCATTGAATGGCGACTTAAAGTAAAGATGTATTGTTTTCATGCCACGGCCCGAACTCTAAATGTTTTGGTTACAAAAGCCTATTTTTTCGCGTCTGCTTCATATAGCGGTAACTACAGAAAATGACTAGAAACATTTCGTCATCTTAGTTGTGCTTTAAATTATGTTATGTAGGCACAATAATATTATAATTCACATACTTGTAATGTTGGACCATTAGCTGCTCTAAGTTATGGCTTATATGCTTTTTATGGCATGTTAGTTCTTTTTCTCCTCCTAGCTGTAAATGTTAATTTGGTTTTTGCTTTCTTCTTCCAGTTGAACTCTTGTAATACTGCAAGCTGCTAGAATTAACTCATTAAAAGTTCATTTCGTGTCATTTCCTATTGAAAATATGTGTAGTTAGAAATTTTAATTAATTATCAATATATAGATGCCAACTTCTTTTGTAATGTTACATTCTAGTGATTGGCGGTGGAAATAAAAATCTTACGATGGTTGAACACCATACGTTTATAATCAATTTTCGTAACAATTATTATAATGTGTTGTAACAGACCATGTACAAAAGTGTACACTAAGAGTCAGTGCTTGAATTTATTTCGCATTAGCAATGGCTGGTATAAAAGGAAGACATGTTTTTATTTATTTATTTATTTATTTTTTATTGGTTATATGTTGGTGACCTTCAATATTTATAAAATTTAACATGTTACCAGGAATTGTATAATCAATATTTTTAATCTTAGGCAAGAAAATCAATAAATGTGATAATATCAAATGTAAAGTGTTAAAGGAGTTAGGTACAATGCATGAAAAATAGCAAATAAACTAGCAATTAAAAAATAAAATAAATAATGTCTATGTCATTATGAATTCAAGTTACATATTTAAATTCTACGTTCTGAATGGATAATACCAAATTAAATTCATGTCACCATGTATATTATATTTTGATATATAAATGGCGTTGTTTCACTGCTTTCACTGCATATTTTGTTACTCCTCCTTTGATAACATAAAATTGTAGTTCTGTTTGCTTGGAACATGAGAATGAGTAATATCCTAAATTTTGTTGCTTTGATCAGTTAACTTTACCATCTGGTTAGTTAAATGTCCTTCTTCTATTCTTCTGCTCCTTAAGTCATGCTTTTGGTCCTACCTTCCCAGTATTAGATATCTATTTTACTGAATATCTTTCCATTGGATGTGGCAATGAACGAATATTATAAATAAATTATAGGTGCATCTAACTTAGCATAGAGGGTGAAGGATCTGGTCTAAAAATCAAAATTCAATTATATGAAGAGGTCAAAATAGAAGACGACCTTGTGGGTCTTGCTCACTGTCATGATCTACAACTAGCATATAAATATGTATTTTCTATGGCTATTGAAAAGAGTTGACACAAATCAATACCACCTTGAAAAAGAAAGGTGCTCTTGGAAACAAAGTGGTGGTCGTATTCTTGGATATAGAAAAACAATGCACGCTTTGAGGCAGTTTACTTCTTAATTATAGCTGGCGTTGCAGGGTTTGAATTTTATTGGTATATAACACACACGCGCGCGCACACGCACGCACGCGCGCGCGCACACACACACACACACACACACACACACATATATATATATATATATATTGTGACGATCCCAAAACCCCGTGACATGGTGTTAAGGATAATCATTGGAATATAACACATCAATCTTCATTAGCAGATCACAGATAATAGCATAAACAGAAAATAGAATAATTTACACACATATGACAGCGGAATCATATAGATATCATCACATCAGAGAAGCACAGTACATGATACAACTTAGTGCATAATGATACATAATCAGTCACCATCGCCCGAGGCGGAATCATACATAAAGAGTACACAAAAGGAATATCAGTCTACATCGCCCGTGGCGGAATCATAATATAGATACAATAATGGCGGAGAAAATCCAAGTCAGCACGGTGTAGTCAAGCCTCGCCATGAGCCAAAAGGTGCGTCAGAAACCTGTAACTAGGCTGCCCGTGTGAAAATGAGGGCACCCGAGTTTGCAAGGTGAAACAAACTACGAGTCAGTCATGGGACTGGTATGAGAAATCTACTCAACTTATTAACAACAATAATAAGGCAAATCAAAGGACCACGCCACTTTCGCGGAACGGGTTTACTCCAATGAGTGCTAGTGCATGAAATAAAATAAATGATTAAATCAACGCAATGCTTTTTATAAAATGAAGCCATTATAAGACTCAGGTCCCATCACACAATGCAACGCAAGCCGGAGGATAGAGTTTTTACCTTATAATGGCCAAAGATGCCTCATACGAATAAAACAAAGTGTTTGATATTATTACTAGTGCATATATGTTTCAAAAGCAATTCAATCATAAATATTAATCCTAGGCGGCATAGCTACCATCTACTATGTCGCCATACTAGTAATACAATCACATCCGCATATTTCGTATTGGAAATTGGATTCCTTCATGAGTCGAGGCAAGGGGCAAGCTCCTCTCCGTTCGAGACACTCTAGCAAATGTCCCAGGACCCCACTATGATCCTTGGAATCGGCTGGGCTGGTCCTCTCTTACTTTTGAGGATTAGTTATTCCTGAACACACGTTTCTCGGTCCTTACAGACCTATAATCGAGGCGCCTCGCATTCCAACAACCACACAGGTGAAAAGTATATATAATGTCAGGGCTGGTAGGTCACTGACACCACCATAGCTAGAAAGAAACGTCGTGCACTCCCAGCGGTCCGTCTCCCGTTTTTGACTCATACCGAGGTGTGAGGCTCGCGAATTCACGTTATACACAAAGCTACGTCACACAGACCATGCTTTGATCATCAACCACAAGACTTTGCTTTGCAACAGAAGCCTTGATCATATGCCACTTAGGCGTGCCACACAGGCAATCCACTCCATGCGACTGATTTCTGTCAATACATAACCTCTGAACTCGTACGTCTCAGAGACGGGCGTTAAGCAAGAGAATAAATTCTCCGCCGCCAAACATATATATATATTTAACAGAGATCAATCAACACAGAACAAAATCCAATGTCAGACACACAGTCCATTTACAAGTCCGTTCTGGGTCTGAACGAAACCGGAGGCACCAATTCCTCGCATATCCTTACAATCAACAATATGTTTGGACGGCTACTACTTCAATTCCTTCATGGTAGCTACTCCAATCACGAGCATCAGTAGCGCTCATCCATCCAATGTGGAGATCGTCGGTCTTCAGTCGTCTTCGACTCTTTGACTTCTCAACGTCGATCGATTATTTGAAATGAGATAAACTCGGCCTTTTCAAATAACCCACGTATATTTAGATTTTCAAATCTATCAATCACATGGTTGGACTATTCAACAATCACATTTCAGTTATTTAGTTATCATTTTCATGTCAAATACATTCAACCATCACGTATCAAGCAAACACAACAAAATTGGTTTATTTCCACTCTATATCGTCAATAGTATTTTATAACGATATATCGCCATTTTTATTTAATTTAAAATGGCCATATTTAATTAAACGACGTTTCAGGTCGTGTCAATGCACTGGCGCTGCTTTCCACTAATTTTGTTTTACACATATCTGAAAATCTAACCGTTGGATCTTCACAAATTTTACATCATTAGGAAGGTCATTTCAAAACGAATCCAACGGTTCCAGTTTTGGGAAAATCCGACGGTCGGATCTTCCACACTAACCATTCGAAGTTACGATTTCAATTTACGAACTGCAGCGTCGTTATTCGATTTAATTTAATTATATTTATATATATATATAAATATAGTCGTTTCTGGCGCTGTTTTTCTTCAGTTTTGAATTAAACATTCCAGACAATCCAACCGTCGGATCTTCACAAAGTTGGTGCCATTGGAAAGATATTTCCAAGGCGAACCAAACGGTTGAGGTTTCGGGAAAATCCAATGGTCGGATCTTCCGCACTAGTCATTTGAAATCACGGTTTCAAAATATGAACTGCACGGCCACGTTTCGTTTTAATTCTATTTATATTTATATATTTATATAAATATAGTTCATTCAAAAATTCCAATATCGTTTCCACTTCAATTATTTCACTAACGCCTTAAATTTTTGGAAAATTTCGCCATAACCTCCTTTGTACGGGAGGGTCTGGGAAAATTCCCAAATAGCCACACGGGCGTCTCATATCAAAAAGAAAAAGAAAAAGCCAAGCGGCTAGCCAACAGGCTCATAAAATCATCACCCAAACAAAGCGGTAAATGTGTACCTATTTGTCGGGCACAAAATTCTATTTCTCTTCTCTAGCCCCTTTTTGCTTTAACCTGTTCAATGGATATGCATGTACATATATACAATTTCTAACATTTATCTTCTTCCATCCAATTTCATATTTGATTTGCTTTGGTTTAAAAACACCATTCATTCTAATATCGCATGCATAGGCTAAAATCATATCATTAGCTAGTTAATGTATATGTCAACTCATGCACGTTTATTTGAACAAGTGGCTATTTTTAACACTTCACATTTCAAAGATGATAATTTTGGCGAACTAAAATAGATTTCAACACATGACTATTTTATTTAGTTCCTATGCATGTTAAAAATAATATTTCTATCGCAAATATTTATTTCAACGTCAGCATATCTTTAGCACTTCACACATATGATAAAAATGATATTTTTATCGTTCAAATATTTATTCAACCAATGTATGGTTTCAACACTTCATAGTTTCAATAAAAATGTAATTTTTATTGTTCGATCTTTTTATTCAACACATGAACTTTTCCACTACACACACTTCTCAACAAATGAGTATTTCCACACATGGACATTTTATTTATGTTGTTCATATTAGAAAGATGGGATTTTTATGGTTGAAATTATTTATATAAGGCAAATATTTTTGATACTTCATATATATATAAAAATGTGATTTTTATTGTTAAAGCACTTCATTCATTCACAAATGAATTTAATTTTCATACAACACTTTTCAACACATGAATATTTCCACACATGGACATTGTTTCATATATGACTTTAATTTCAATGCATGTAAAATAATTTCAACATATGAAAATAATTCTAACACACAAAGATTATTCAAAATTTCGGCAGCATAACGGCAGGGTAGTTAAAACCGACACCGTCCCTAGTACGGCTCCTCGCTCTACCTTAAAACCTCGCGGTTTTTGACAATGGGGATTCATGCATCTAATTCGCACGCAGGCGGCATGTTTATTTTTATTTCCACAAATATTTCCAATTCATTTCAATCACCAATGGGTATTTTTCAACCACAATCAAACAATAACAACCACAAACAATTATCCAACCATTCGTATTTTTCACCCAATATTTCACACCAATTCACCACAATAAATATCGTCCATGGTTTGTGGACGAGGAGAGTATATATATATATATATATATATATATAATATATTTGCTCTATTTCACTAGCATTTCAACACATATATCAATTATTCTATGCATGTAAAAATTCATACTTCGCTCATATAGCTTACACTACGCATGTACATGAGGTATACAACACGTATGTAATTTATATTTCGCTTATATAAATTATACACGACATTTTCCATTCAATTTCACGTTAATTTAGATTTCTCACCTTGGTTTTCTGAGCGCTAAAAATCGATACGATGTCAGAAAAATCCGCAGCTTCTTCTATTGGGTAGAGAGCTTCCTTGCGGTCTCGATGTTTCCTGTTTCATCGAATTTCGTCAACATACCAAAAAGATATGATTTTTCAAAGTTTTGCAACGGTTTTAAAGTGTCGTAAAAGAATTTAATTAAACAGGCCGTTACCTCGGCTGAAGGTTTCAAAACTAGGTCGGAGATTTTTGATCAAACCGTGTAGCGGTTGGATGATCGGCCAGTGCAGGGTTGTAGGCGGAGGAGAGGCGCACGTGCGGGCCCCACGGCGTTGAACTCGGCGGCCTCTGGGCGGCGAAATCGACCTCCGAACGGTCGAACTTTGGAGGAGCGGATCCGGCGAAATACTCGACGATGCTGGGCGAGGTTGGTATGGATTTGAAGCTCGTCTCGAGCTCTATGAAAAACTCCAAAGGGCCCTGGTGTTTTGATGAGCGGATGTGGAGATTTGGAGGAGAGAAGGCGGGGAAGGAAGCCGCCGTTCGATCTGGGGGGAGTCGGGGTTTTCCGCGTTTTTTTTTTATTTTTAAATTTATGAAAGAAAAAATATGATTGGCCGAGACTATATTAAAATTTTAAATAGTGTTTTCTTAAACGAACTCCTTTTTAAACCCAACGACTGTCGCCCCTAGCTAAATACCCCCATTCCGGACACAATGGGATATGTTTCGAGGGCCAATTCGACTGTTACAGTTAATTATTTTTCAAATTAAAGTATAAAACATTTAATTTTTAACTCTGAACGCACATTTCAATTTGCCAGGGCCACAAACTGATTCGAAAAATTCCAGAAAAATAAATCTAGCTATGTTTTGACGCTACGGTCCCAACAAAACTAGTTTCGTCGAATTCTGAGGTCGTTTGAAAAATGGCCATTTTCTGGTCGATCCAATTTAACAGAAATCGACCAAACACATTTTCTTTTGCCACGCTCACATATTAGCTTCAAAAATTATGAAATTTGAAACCTAGCAATAGTTTGACATCCCGGACCTAACAAAAGTGGTCTCGTCGAATTCCGAGGTCGTATGCAAAATATCAATTTTCCAGGGCTATATATTCTATATACCGACTCTTCTGAAAATCCATTCGGCCATAACTTTTGATTCCCATTATGAAACTTCGATTTTTCAGATTCGTTAGAAAGGTATTGACTAACAGATTTAAATATTTTTGGTTTCGCTAAAATCCGTTATATTTTCCACCCTGCATAGTCAGTCAAAGTTTGAATTCAAATTTTCAAACTGACTCACTATTCTTAACTTACTATTTTATTGAAATATTCTATTTCAATTGTTCAAATTCCTTTGAAATAATCAATTTAAAAATTTTCAAATTGGCTCGTATTTTCCGGGTTATTACAATCTCCCCTACTTAAAACTTTTCGTCCTCGAAAAGGAAACAACAGTAAAGTAGGAAATAAAATGTAAATGCAAAGTATGTTAAAGGTACCTTGCACCGGAGTTAGTCAGAGATATCCACTCTGCATTTGGGGTAAGCTTGCTTAATGCTTTCCTCAGTTTCCCAAGTACAGTCTCTAGGATCACTGCTCCACTGCACTTTAACTAAATGAACCTTTTTGCTTCTGAGTTCTGTAGTTTCTTTGCCAACAATTTTTAATGGCTCTCTTTTGAGTGCTAATTCTGGAGTTATCTCCACATCCTGTTGCGCTGCTTCTTCCACAACAAGATCTGGATCATGCACATGTCTCCTAAGTTGAGATACGTGAAAAACATTGTGCACTCCAGGCAACCAATCTGGCAATTGAACCATATAAGCAAGAGTTCCAATTCGCTCAAGTATAGGAAAGGGACCAATAAATCTCGGTGCCAACTTCCCAGTCTTTCCAAATCTGATTACTCCTCTCATCGGAGAAACCTTTAAATAAACATGATCACCAACAACAAATGTCAAATCTCTCCTTCTAGAGTCTGCATAACTTTTCTGTCGGCTTTGGGCGGTTTTCAATCGCTTCTTGATGAAATCCACTTTATCAGATGCTTCTCTAATCATATCGGGTCCTAGTACAAGTCTGTTGCCAGGTTCTACCCAACATGCTGGAGATCTGCATGGTCTGCCATATAATGCTTCAAATGGTGACATTCTCAAACTTGCTTGATAGCTATTGTTATATGAGAATTCTGCCAAATGCAAATGATCTTCCCATGACCCACCAAAATCGATTATACAAGCCCGCAATAAATCTTCTAGAATTCTATTCACCCGCTCAGTTTGGCCATCTGTTTGTGGGTGATAAGCGGTGCTCATATTCAGTTTTGTCCCCAATTCCGTCTGGAAAGCCTCCCAGAACTTGCTAGTAAATAGGGGATCTCTATCACTGACTATGCTGATGGGAATTCCATGCAGCTTAACAATTTCTTTGAAATATATCTGTGCTAGACTTTGGGCAGTTCTATTGGATCTGACAGGTATAAAATGGGCAGTCTTCGTGAAGCGATCTACGATTATCCAAATACTGTCATTACCTTTCTTGGTTCGTGGCAAACCATCTATGAAATCCATGGAAATCTGTTCCCATTTCCAGCTTGGGACTTCCAACGGTTGCAACAGTTCAGCTAGCTTCTGTTGGTCACTCTTGACCAATTGACAAGTAGGGCATCTGCCAACATATAAAGAAATATCTCTTTTCATTGCCTTCCACCAGAAAGTGCGTTT
Organism: Allium sativum; assembly: GCA_030737875.1. NCBI lineage: Eukaryota > Viridiplantae > Streptophyta > Magnoliopsida > Asparagales > Amaryllidaceae > Allium > Allium sativum. The sequence continues at coordinate 886,765,116 of CM060913.1, forward strand.
GATATCGTTGTACATTTTACTCACCCCAGGATGGATGCAAAGTTTGGATTTATGGCATTCGTCTAGCACTTCTCTTCGAAGGCCTGGAATATTTGGGATGCAAATCCTGTTATTTAACCTGAGAACCCCCTTATTGTCAATACGGAAACTCGTGGTTTCACCTTCCTTGACTCTCTTACTGATTCTCTGAATGAATTCATCGTCTTTCTGAAGGGCTGAAATCCTATGAATCAATCCAGGTGTAATTATAAGATGGGCAACGATTGCGGTCTTTCTACTAAGTGCATCTGCTACAACGTTAGCTTTCCCCGGCGTATACAGGATATCAAGATCATACGCTGCAAGAAACTCTAGCCAACGCTGCTGTCTCAGATTCAGATCTTTTTGGGTATATAAATACTTCAATGATTGATGATCTGTGTACAGTATAAATTTCTCGCCCAATAAGTAATGTCTCCAGATTTTCAAGGCAAATACGATGGCTAGCAACTCAAGATCATGAGTCACATAATTCTTCTCATGCGGTTTCAATTGGCGGCTTGCATAAGCGACTACTTGGCCTCTCTGCATTAACACTGCACCAAGACCTCTAATAGAAGCATCTGTCCAAACCGTTAAATCCTGATTGCCATCAATAATAGTTAACACTGGAGCGGTGGTCAGCTTCGATTTCAATTCCTGGAAAGCTTCTTCACAGTCGGAAGTCCACTTAAACTTCTCATGTTTCTTTGTGAGCTTCGTTAACGGACCGGATATCTTCGAAAAATCCTTAACGAACTTTCGATAATAACTAGCCAACCCCATAAAACTTCTAACTTCTGTGGGAGTAGTGGGTTGTTTCCAGTCTTGAATCGCTATTATTTTGCTTGGGTCAACAGAAATTCCTTTCTCTGACACGACATGGCCAAGAAATTTAACTTCTTCTTGCCAGAAGACACATTTAGAGAATTTGGCTTTGAAGACGTTCTTCCTTAGAATCTCCAATACTTGTTCTAAGTGTTTTTCATGCTCGGGTTTTGATTTGGAGTAGATTAAAATATCATCGATAAATATGAGGACAAATTTATTCAGAACTCCCCTGAACACTTTATTCATTAGATCGACAAAGTATGCTGGAGCATTGCATAGGCCAAACGGCATTACTAACCATTCATAAAATATGTCTGGGCCTCTGAAAGCGGTCAAAGGAACACACTCTTCTGCTATTCTCAATTGATGAAAACCTGTAGCTAGGTCCATTCGGGAAAATACTTTCGCCTCATTCAATTGGTCTAGCAAATCATCAATGCGGGGTAGTGGATATTTGTTTTTAAGCGTCTGTTTGTTGAGGTCTCGGTAATCAACACATAATCTAAGAGTACCGTCTGACTTCGGGACAAACACGACAGCTGCACCCCAATTGGAAAAACTCGGTCTGATTAGACCTCTCCACAACAGTTGACGAGTTTGATCGCCTAATTCCTCTTTTTCTTTCGGAGTCATTCTGCGAATTGGATGTACCACGGGTCTGGTATAGGAATTAGATCGATTCGGAATTCTATTTCTCTTTGCGGAGGTAAGTTTTCAACTTCTTCAAACACATCCGCATAGTTTCTAACAATCGGAATCTTTTCCATGGAAGTGGGGATAAGTTCTAATGCCGACCAAAATTCTTCTCTATTCGGATTCGAACCATGACAGGGAACCGTAATATATCCAAGCTTCGTTCGAATTTTAACAATTCTTTCCGCACAATTCACTTCAGCTTCATATTTCGTTAACCAATCCAGCCCGAGAATAATATCGAATTCGGGAAAATCCATAACGATCAAATTGAAAGGAAACTGGTATCGGGAGAAAGAAGTAGGAACCTTACAACACGAACTGAGGGTAATAGGACCCCCTATCGGGTTATGAACTTCCACCGATTCTTTGAGCTTTCGTTGTTTTAACTTTAATTTGTGCACTGTGTTTCTAGCAATAAAACTATGCGATGCACCTGTGTCAAATAATACAGAAACAGGAATATTTTTAATTGTAAGAGTACCTCCCAAAACATCGGGTTTACCTGCTCCATCGGAAGCAGCTGGCGGGCTAGACCCGTCATAAACATGAGCTACAGTAGCTTTCTTCAACAAAGGACAGTCTTTGACCAGATGATCGGTCTTGCGACAGTTGAAGCACGAACGAGGGTTCTGAGAGCCTTGGCTCGAGCCTTGAGAATTTGTCTTCTGTCTCTTCGGAGCTGTGCAGACGTTTGAGTAGTGCCCCGGCTTACCACAGTTAAAGCAACTTCCTCTTGGCGGCTTGCCAGTCTGAGGCTTTGAAGATGCTGCTTGGCTTGACTCGCCTTGATTTACAGCAGGCTTGCGCTTGTTTCCGGCTTGGCTTCTAGCGCGATCCTGATCCAGATGCCTTTGATCAAGGTCTTCATAGTTGCATGTCATTTCCACCAGTTCGTTGAAATCCAGCTTGACATGGGCCATGGCTCTATCATGATATTGTCGTCTTAGTCCAAAGATAAACCTCTTATTTTTGGATTTCGCAGTAGCGACGAGTTCAGGAGCATAGGGCGACAACATTGTAAATTTGTTCAGATAATCTTGCACGGAAAGATCCCCTTGCTGGAGATTGGCGAAGTCATCGTGCATTCTTTCTAGAGCTTGTTCTGGGACGAAGCTGGAAGAACATGGGATGGATTTAAAGAACTCTTCAAGGAGAAATATGTCCCAGAACAAGCTCTAGAAAGAATGCACGATGACTTCGCCAATCTCCAGCAAGGGGATCTTTCCGTGCAAGATTATCTGAACAAATTTACAATGTTGTCGCCCTATGCTCCTGAACTCGTCGCTACTGCGAAATCCAAAAATAAGAGGTTTATCTTTGGACTAAGACGACAATATCATGATAGAGCCATGGCCCATGTCAAGCTGGATTTCAACGAACTGGTGGAAATGACATGCAACTATGAAGACCTTGATCAAAGGCATCTGGATCAGGATCGCGCTAGAAGCCAAGCCGGAAACAAGCGCAAGCCTGCTGTAAATCAAGGCGAGTCAAGCCAAGCAGCATCTTCAAAGCCTCAGACTGGCAAGCCGCCAAGAGGAAGTTGCTTTAACTGTGGTAAGCCGGGGCACTACTCAAACGTCTGCACAGCTCCGAAGAGACAGAAGACAAATTCTCAAGGCTCGAGCCAAGGCTCTCAGAACCCTCGTTCGTGCTTCAACTGTCGCAAGACCGATCATCTGGTCAAAGACTGTCCTTTGTTGAAGAAAGCTACTGTAGCTCATGTTTATGACGGGTCTAGCCCGCCAGCTGCTTCCGATGGAGCAGGTAAACCCGATGTTTTGGGAGGTACCCTTACAATTAAAAATATTCCTGTTTCTGTATTATTTGACACAGGTGCATCGCGTAGTTTTATTGCTAGAAACACAGTGCACAAATTAAAGTTAAAACAGCGAAAGCTCAAAGAATCGGTGGAAGTTCATAACCCGATAGGGGGTCCTATTACCCTCAGTTCGTGTTGTAAGGTTCCTACTTCTTTCTCCCGATACCAATTTCCTTTCAATTTGATCGTTATGGATTTTCCCGAATTCGATATTATTCTCGGGCTGGATTGGTTAACGAAATATGAAGCTGAAGTGAATTGTGCGGAAAGAATTGTTAAAATTCGAACGAAGCTTGGATATATTACGGTTCCCTGTCATGGTTCGAATCCGAATAGAGAAGAATTTTGGTCGGCATTAGAACTTATCCCCACTTCCATGGAAAAGATTCCGATTGTTAGATACTATGCGGATGTGTTTGAAGAAGTTGAAAACTTACCTCCGCAAAGAGAAATAGAATTCCGAATCGATCTAATTCCTAATGCCGTTTGGCCTATGCAACGCTCCAGCATACTTTGTCGATCTAATGAATAGAGTGTTCAGGGGAGTTCTGAATAAATTTGTCCTCGTATTTATCGATGATATTTTAATCTACTCCAAATCAAAACCCGAGCATGAAAAACACTTAGAACAAGTATTGGAGATTCTAAGGAAGAACGTCTTCAAAGCCAAATTCTCTAAATGTGTCTTCTGGCAAGAAGAAGTTAAATTTCTTGGCCATGTCGTGTCAGAGAAAGGAATTTTTGTTGACCCAAGCAAAATAATAGCGATTCAAGACTGGAAACAACCCACTACTCCCACAGAAGTTAGAAGTTTTATGGGGTTGGCTAGTTATTATCGAAAGTTCGTTAAGGATTTTTCGAAGATATCCGGTCCGTTAACGAAGCTCACAAAGAAACATGAGAAGTTTAAGTGGACTTCCGACTGTGAAGAAGCTTTCCAGGAATTGAAATCGAAGCTGACCACCGCTCCAGTGTTAACTATTATTGATGGCAATCAGGATTTAACGGTTTGGACAGATGCTTCTATTAGAGGTCTTGGTGCAGTGTTAATGCAGAGGCCAAGTAGTCGCTTATGCAAGCCGCCAATTGAAACCGCATGAGAAGAATTATGTGACTCATGATCTTGAGTTGCTAGCCATCGTATTTGCCTTGAAAATCTGGAGACATTACTTATTGGGCGAGAAATTTATACTGTACACAGATCATCAATCATTGAAGTATTTATATACCCAAAAAGATCTGAATCTGAGACAGCAGCGTTGGCTAGAGTTTCTTGCAGCGTATGATCTTGATATCCTGTATACGCCGGGGAAAGCTAACGTTGTAGCGGATGCACTTAGTAGAAAGACCGCAATCGTTGCCCATCTTATAATTACACCTGGATTGATTCATAGGATTTCAGCCCTTCAGAAAGACGATGAATTCATTCAGAGAATCAGTAAGAGAGTCAAGGAAGGTGAAACCACGAGTTTCCGTATTGACAATAAGGGGGTTCTCAGGTTAAATAACAGGATTTGCATCCCAAATATTCCAGGCCTTCGAAGAGAAGTGCTAGACGAATGCCATAAATCCAAACTTTGCATCCATCCTGGGGTGAGTAAAATGTACAACGATATTAAACGCACTTTCTGGTGGAAGGCATTGAAAAGAGATATTTCTTTATATGTTGGCAGATGCCCTACTTGTCAATTGGTCAAGAGTGACCAACAGAAGCTAGCTGGACTGTTGCAACCGTTGAAAGTCCCAGGCTGGAAATGAGAACATATTTCCATGGATTTCATAGATGGTTTGCCACGAACCAAGAAAGGTAATGACAGTATTTGGGTAATCGTAGATCGCTTCACGAAGACTGCCCATTTTATACCTGTCAGATCCAATAGAACTGCCCAAAGTCTAGCACAGATATATTTCAAAGAAATTGTTAAGCTGCATGGAATTCCCATCAGCATAGTCAGTGATAGAGATCCCCTATTTACTAGCAAGTTCTGGGAGGCTTTCCAGACGGAATTGGGGACAAAACTGAATATGAGCACCGCTTATCACCCACAAACAGATGGCCAAACTGAGCGGGTGAATAGAATTCTAGAAGATTTATTGCGGGCTTGTATAATCGATTTTGGTGGGTCATGGGAAGATCATTTGCATTTGGCAGAATTCTCATATAACAGTAGCTATCAAGCAAGTTTGAGAATGTCACCATTTGAAGCATTATATGGCAGACCATGCAGATCTCCAGCATGTTGGGTAGAACCTGGCAACAGACTTGTATTAGGACCCGATATGATTAGAGAAGCATCTGATAAAGTGGATTTCATCAAGAAGCGATTGAAAACCGCCCAAAGCCGACAGAAAAGTTATGCAGACTCTAGAAGGAGAGATTTGACATTTGCTGTTGGTGATCATGTTTATTTAAAGGTTTCTCCGATGAGAGGAGTAATCAGATTTGGAAAGACTGGGAAGTTGGCACCGAGATTTATTGGTCCCTTTCCTATACTTGAGCGAATTGGAACTCTTGCTTATAGGGTTCAATTGCCAAATTGATTGCCTGGAGTGCACAATGTTTTTCACGTATCTCAACTTAGGAGACATGTGCATGATCCAGATCTTGTTGTGGAAGAAGCAGCGCAACAGGATGTGGAGATAACTCCAGAATTAGCACTCAAAAGAGAGCCATTAAAAATTGTTGGCAAAGAAACTAGAGAACTCAGAAGCAAAAAGGTTCATTTAGTTAAAGTGCAGTGGAGCAGTGATCCTAGAGACTGTACTTGGGAAACTGAGGAAAGCATTAAGCAAGCTTACCCCAAATGCAGAGTGGATATCTCTGACTAACTCCGGTGCAAGGTACCTTTAACATACTTTGCATTTACATTTTATTTCCTACTTTGCTGTTGTTTCCTTTTCGAGGACGAAAAGTTTTAAGTAGGGGAGATTGTAATAACCCGGAAAATACGAGCCAATTTGAAATTTTTTAAATTGATTATTTCAAAGGAATTTGAACAATTGAAATAGAATATTTCAATAAAATAGTAAGTTAAGAATAGTGAGTCAGTTTGAAAATTTGAATTCAAACTTTGACTGACTATGCAGGGTGGAAAATATAACGGATTTTAGCGAAACCAAAAATATTTAAATCTGTTAGTCAATACCTTTCTAACGAATCTGAAAAATCGAAGTTTCATAATGGGAATCAAAAGTTATGGCCGAATGGATTTTCAGAAGAGTCGGTATATAGAATATATAGCCCTGGAAAATTGATATTTTGCATACGACCTCGTAATTCGACGAGACCACTTTTGTTAGGTCCGGGATGTCAAACTATTGCTAGGTTTCAAATTTCATAATTTTTGAAGCTAATATGTGAGCGTGGCAAAAGAAAATGTGTTTGTTCGATTTCTGTTAAATTGGATCGACCAGAAAATGGCCATTTTTCAAACGACCTCAGAATTCGACGAAACTAGTTTTGTTGGGACCGTAGCGTCAAAACATAGCTAGATTTATTTTTCTGGAATTTTTCGAATCAGTTTGTGGCCCTGGCAAATTGAAATGTGCGTTCAGAGTTAAAAATTAAATGTTTTATACTTTAATTTGAAAAATAACTGACTGTAACAGTCGAATTGGCCCTCGAAACATATCCCATTGTGTCCGGAATGGGGGTATTTAGCTAGGGGCGACAGTCGTTGGGTTTAAAAAGGAGTTCGTTTAAGAAAACACTATTTAAAATTTTAATATAGTCTCGGCCAATCATATTTTTTCTTTCATAAATTTAAAAATAAAAAAAAACGCGGAAAACCCCGACTCCCCCCAGATCGAACGGCGGCTTCCTTCCCCGCCTTCTCTCCTCCAAATCTCCACCTCCGCTCATCAAAACACCAGGGCCCTTTGGAGTTTTTCGTAGAGCTCGAGACGAGCTTCAAATCCATACCAACCTCGCCCAGCATCGTCGAGTATTTCGCCGGATCCGCTCCTCCAAAGTTCGATCGTTCGGAGGTCGATTTCGCCGCCCAGAGGCCGCCGAGTTCAACGCCGTGGGGCCCGCACGTGCGCCTCTCCTCCGCCTACAACCCTGCACTGGCCGATCATCCAACCGCTACACGGTTTGATCAAAAATCTCCGACCTAGTTTTGAAACCTTCAGCCGAGGTAACGGCCTGTTTAATTAAATTCTTTTACGACACTTTAAAACCGTTGCAAAACTTTGAAAAATCATATCTTTTTGGTATGTTGACGAAATTCGATGAAACAGGAAACATCGAGACCGCAAGGAAGCTCTCTACCTAATAGAAGAAGCTGCAGATTTTTCTGACATCGTATCGATTTTTAACGCTCAGAAAACCAAGGTGAGAAATCTAAATTAACGTGAAATTGAATGGAAAATGTCGTGTATAATTTATATAAGCGAAATATAAATTACATACGTGTTGTATACCTCATGTACATGCGTAGTGTAAGCTATATGAGCGAAGTATGAATTTTTACATGCATAGAATAATTGATATATGTGTTGAAATGCTAGTGAAATATAGCAAATATATATTATATATATATATATATATATATATATATATATACTCTCCTCGTCCACAAACCATGGACGATATTTATTGTGGTGAATTGGTGTGAAATATTGGGTGAAAAATACGAATGGTTGGATAATTGTTTGTGGTTGTTATTGTTTGATTGTGGTTGAAAAATACCCATTGGTGATTGAAATGAATTGGAAATATTTGTGGAAATAAAAATAAACATGCCGCCTGCGTGCGAATTAGATGCATGAATCCCCATTGTCAAAAACCGCGAGGTTTTAAGGTAGAGCGAGGAGCCGTACTAGGGACGGTGCCGGTTTTAACTACCCTGCCGTTATGCTGCCGAAATTTTGAATAATCTTTGTGTGTTAAAATTATTTTCATATGTTGAAATTATTTTACATGCATTGAAATTAAAGTCATATATGAAACAATGTCCATGTGTGGAAATATTCATGTGTTGAAAAGTGTTGTATGAAAATTAAATTCATTTGTGAATGAATGAAGTGCTTTAACAATAAAAATCACATTTTTATATATATATGAAGTATCAAAAATATTTGCCTTATATAAATAATTTCAACCATAAAAATCCCATCTTTCTAATATGAACAACATAAATAAAATGTCCATGTGTGGAAATACTCATTTGTTGAGAAGTGTGTGTAGTGGAAAAGTTCATGTGTTGAATAAAAAGATCGAACAATAAAAATTACATTTTTATTGAAACTATGAAGTGTTGAAACCATACATTGGTTGAATAAATATTTGAACGATAAAAATATCATTTTTATCATATGTGTGAAGTGCTAAAGATATGCTGACGTTGAAATAAATATTTGCGATAGAAATATTATTTTTAACATGCATAGGAACTAAATAAAATAGTCATGTGTTGAAATCTATTTTAGTTCGCCAAAATTATCATCTTTGAAATGTGAAGTGTTAAAAATAGCCACTTGTTCAAATAAACGTGCATGAGTTGAAATATACATTAACTAGCTAATGATATGATTTTAGCCTATGCATGCGATATTAGAATGAATGGTGTTTTTAAACTAAAGCAAATCAAATATGAAATTGAATGGAAGATGATAAATGTTAGAAATTGTATATATGTACATGCATATCCATTGAACAGGTTAAAGCAAAAAGGGGCTAGAGAAGAGAAATAGAATTTTGTGCCCGACAAATAGGTACACATTTACCGCTTTGTTTGGGTGATGATTTTATGAGCCTGTTGGCTAGCCGCTTGACTTTTTCTTTTTCTTTTTGATATGAGACGCCCGTGTGGCTATTTGGGAATTTTCCCAGACCCTCCCGTACAAAGGAGGTTATGGCGAAATTTTCCAAAAATTTAAGGCGTTAGTGAAATAATTGAAGTGGAAACGATATTGGAATTTTTGAATGAACTATATTTATATAAATATAAATAGAATTAAAACGAAACGTGGCCGTGCAGTTCATATTTTGAAACCGTGATTTCAAATGACTAGTGCGGAAGATCCGACCATTGGATTTTCCCGAAACCTCAACCGTTTGGTTCGCCTTGGAAATATCTTTCCAATGGCACCAACTTTGTGAAGATCCGACGGTTGGATTGTCTGGAATGTTTAATTCAAAACTGAAGAAAAACAGCGCCAGAAACGACTATATTTATATATATATATATATAAGTATAATTAAATTAAATCGAATAACGACGCTGCAGTTCGTAAATTGAAATCGTAACTTCGAATGGTTAGTGTGGAAGATCCGACCGTCGGATTTTCCCAAAACTGGAACCGTTGGATTCGTTTTGAAATGACATTCCTAATGATGTAAAATTTGTGAAGATCCAACGGTTAGATTTTCAGATATGTGTAAAACAAAATTAGTGGAAAGCAGCGCCAGTGCATTGACACGACCTGAAACGTCGTTTAATTAAATATGGCAATTTTAAATTAAATAAAAATGGCGATATATCGTTATAAAATACTATTGACGATATAGAGTGGAAATAAACCAATTTTGTTGTGTTTGCTTGATACGTGATGGTTGAATGTATTTGACATGAAAATGATAACTAAATAACTGAAATGTGATTGTTGAATAGTCCAACCATGTGATTGATAGATTTGAAAATCTAAATATACGTGGGTTATTTGAAAAGGCCGAGTTTATCTCATTTCAAATAATCGATCGACGTTGAGAAGTCAAAGAGTCGAAGACGACTGAAGACCGACGATCTCCACATTGGATGGATGGGCGCTACTGATGCTCGTGATTGGAGTAGCTACCATGAAGGAATTGAAGTAGTAGTCGTCCAAACATATTGTTGATTGTACGGATATGCGAGGAATTGGTGCCTCCGGTTTCGTTCAGACCCAGAACGGACTTGTAAATGGACTGTGTCTGACATTGGATTTTGTTCTGTGTTGATTGATCTCTGTTAAATATATATCTGTTTGGCGGCGGAGAATTTATTCTCTTGCTTAACGCCCGTCTCTGAGACGTACGAGCTCAGAGGTTATGTATTGACAGAAATCAGTCGCATGGAGTGGATTGCCTGTGTGGCACGCCTAAGTGGCATATGATCAAGGCTTCTGTTGCAAAGCAAAGTCTTGTGGTTGATGATCAAAGCATGGTCTGTGTGACGTAGCTTTGTGTATAACGTGAATTCGCGAGCCTCACACCTCGGTATGAGTCAAAAAGGGAGACGGACCGCTGGGAGTGCACGACGTTTCTTTCTAGCTATGGTGGTGTCAGTGACCTACCAGCCCTGACATTATATATACTTTTCACCTGTGTGGTTGTTGGAATGTGAGGCGCCTCGATTATAGGTCTGTAAGGACCGGGAAACGTGTGTTCAGGAATAACTAATCCTCAAAAGTAAGAGAGGACCGGCCCAGCCGATTCCAAGGATCATAGTGGGGTCCTGGGACATTTGCTAGAGTGTCTCGAACGGAGAGGAGCTTGCCCCTTGCCTCGACTCATGAAAGAATCCAATTTCCAATACGAAATATGCGGATGTGATTGTATTACTAGTATGGCGACATAGTAGATGGTAGCTATGCCGCCTAGGATTAATATTTATGATTGAATTGCTTTTGAAACATATATGCACTAGTAATAATATCAAACACTTTGTTTTATTCGTATGAGGCATCTTTGGCCATTATAAGGTAAAAACTCTATCCTCCGGCTTGCGTTGCATTGTGTGATGGGACCTGAGTCTTATAATGACTTCATTTTATAAAAAGCATTGCGTTGATTTAATCATTTATTTTATTTCATGCACTAGCACTCATTGGAGTAAACCCGTTCCGCGAAAGTGGCGTGGTCTTTTGATTTGCCTTATTATTGTTGTTAATAAGTTGAGTAGATTTCTCATACCAGTCCCATGACTGACTCGTAGTTTGTTTCACCTTGCAAACTCGGGTGCCCTCATTTTCACACGGGCAGCCTAGTTACAGGTTTCTGACGCACCTTTTGGCTCATGGCGAGGCTTGACTACACCGTGCTGACTTGGATTTTCTCCGCCATTATTGTATCTATATTATGATTCCGCCACGGGCGATGTAGACTGATATTCCTTTTGTGTACTCTTTATGTATGATTCCGCCTCGGGCGATGGTGACTGATTATGTATCATTATGCACTAAGTTGTATCCTGTACTGTGCTTCTCTGATGTGATGATATCTATATGATTCCGCTGTCATATGTGTGTAAATTATTCTATTTTCTGTTTATGCTATTATCTGTGATCTGCTAATGAAGATTGATGTGTTATATTCCAATGATTATTCTTAACACCATGTCACGGGGTTTTGGGATCGTCACAGTTACCAACTGTGAAAACCCGTAACTTACCCGTTAAGGAAAGTGTCGGATAGTTCGAGAACAAACCACAACAGAACGCATATAAAAGAACATTTCATTGTATATTACAACAATGCATCAGATTACAAGAATATACAGAGTATAAATGAATATTACACAGAAATATCAGAGATTTAAATTACATTTAAATACATAGCAGCGGAAAATAATACAATACACAACTAGAAGGAGATATACGGATATAAAGCTTTCCGGATATCGTTCCAGCTGTAAACCAGGATCCTGTGAATATAATCTGCAAAACCAAAACTACTAGCTGCCCGTGTCGAAAATAGGGGCACCCAGAGTTTAGGTTAAAACAATAAACTCCAGGTCAGTCATGTGACTGGTGTGAGAACTAAAACAGTTAATCTTTATTTTAAAGTTAGGTAAATCAAGGGACCACGCCGTATAACACGGAACGGGTTTTCTCCCAAGAATACCAGTGCATGAAACAAACAACGCAATGCTAAATAAAGAAAAATGAAGCTGTTATAAGACCCAGGTCCTATCACACAATGCAACGCAAGCCGGGGATAGGGTTTTCCCTTATAACAGCCAAAGAATGCTTGATACGTTTAAAACAAATCATTTGATACTATTATAAGTGCATAGTGTATAAAACAACTTCAAACCATAAGTATCAATCATAGGCGGCATGAATGCCCCATAACACTATGTCGCCATATATAAGTTTACAATCAAAACCGCAAAGTCACGTATTTGGAAATTGGGTTTCCATCTATGAACCGAGGCAAAAGATAGTCCTCAACCGGCCCTGACGATCCAAAGGCTTGACTGAGTACTTGCCTGAGGGGCGGGCTAGAGCTCATATCTAACACACACACACACACATTCAGAATTATTCATGTACCTTTGTATCATAAATATGTACTCTAGGCTGAAAAAATCCAGGTTATATATCTCTAATAATTGGGCATGAAGACAAAAACCCATTCGTGAATACATTGTTACAAAAACAGCTCATTTGTATCCTAAGCTCTTTTATCTTCTATATATGAAAAAATAATACTAAATGGGGGTTTCTGTCTGACTGCACCATCTTTTTCCCCATATGACTTGAATTTCACACTAAATGTTCTGTTGTGAATCTAGAACTGATGGAATTATACGCAAGTATTTATTTGAAACTTTAAAGGTAGTTGGTTGGAGTGTTTACATCTCTGAAAAAGGTTCTTTTTTGTATCATTATTTGTAGTAAAGAGATAAATTAAGCATTGTAGGTTACTCCTTTTTTTCAGGTGCAGAGGTAACTGAAGTTAATACTGAGAGAAATAATATCAAACAAGATGCACTGTTCTTTGCGGTTACTATCAAATAATCAAATTGGGTGTACAATTCTTTGCAATATTTAGTAATCATTTTCATTATTTATTTTCCAGATATACGCTAATATAATTAATGCGTCCAATTCAAAATAAAGAAATTCAAAGCATTTTGATACATGAATCTGGATTCATGTAAATTTTATGCATACTGGTATTAAGATAAAGTTGAACTATCCATTCATGTCTGCTATACTAAAATTACTCAAAATTACTTACGTAGTTATTTTCACTCAAACTGCATTGTATAATCCCATGGTTGTACAAATTATGAGGTTATATTTGATTAAATTTTCATAAAATTCACAGACACTATCATAATGGAAGATGGGAAGCACGAATCAATCGCGTTTTTGGCCACAAATATTTGTATCTTCAAACTTATGGTAAATTTTTATCTTTCCTTTTCAAAATAAATAAATAGTGTTGTATTTATTTTATTTTAAAGGAAATTTTTACATACTATTAACGACAAAACTCTGGTAGTGCTGTTGTTTTAAATACTGCCAAATAATTAATCACCATCCTATTGATAAGAGGCACAATAACGACAAAACTCTGGTAGTGCGTTTGTCAACTAAGATAAGAGGCACAATAACTTCAGTCTATTGATGGTTGAGTTATAAGTATACACTTCCATGCAAAAGGCCCGGCATTGCTATATTTTTGCGGTAAATATGCATAGTTAAATCTGAGCATGCGCCTTCCCATAAGACTTTTGTATAAACAAATGCAGTATTGGGACTGAAAACTTTATGGAGTTATGTCTAAACAAATGTATATAATTATTCTATCACTGACATATGTTATCTATTTACCTTCATGTTTTAATTTTTATTGTGTATGTTATGATATTTCGTAATGTCAAACTCATAGACTGATTTATGTTTTTGAAAAATTTAGGTACTATAAAAAATATTTTTTCCATACACCTTCATGTTTCAATTTATTTTCATGCCGAATTCATTTTTCCCTTCAGATACAAGGTCTCCCCTCCTCCGGACACTACCTACCCCGTATTTCCTTCGTTGGCTGTCAGCTTTCATGTTTTCTCGGTAGGCCACTTGCTACTTCCGCCGCCAGTCTGCTTCACATTATCGCTGCTTCTGGATGCCTCAAGGCTATGTGATTTAATCTTAACAATTTTATGCTGAGGTATCACTTGACATTATTTTTTATCTTTTGTAATCGGCAATTTTAAAAACTGTTGGAATACTAAAGCTAGGAATGATTTTTGTGTTTTAGTTGGTCGTTGGCATAAATGAGTTGTGAACCTTTGCTGATTTTGAATAAGGCTACGGCCAAACTTCTCAATAAAGATGCATTATGCGTTAATTTTCTTAATACAGTTACAGTAACTTTGTATAATTAAATAAACTGACGCTTCCTAAATAAAGATGTTGGCATCCTCGGAGTACTTTGAAGATTGTTTATTTGCTATTTGTTTTTTTTTCCACATGATATTGCTTTTCTTCTTATTATTCCTTATATCATTGTTTATCTGCTATTAAATAATTGAACCATATTATTATTCCGCATAATATTGTTTTTGATGAAAGAGTGGTCCTTAAAAGAGGAGAGCACTCATAATTTATTAAACAAAAATCAAAATCCATACAAGAGTTGGTTTGGTAAAAGCAATTATCGATGTGATCAATCATCACTGTGATGATCAATCGATAATGAAAAGGCATAGAGTAAACAAAATAATAAGGCTATGATTAGGCCTGTCAACGGATACTTTCGGAGACGGATAGTGCTACATCTGTATCCATATCCGAAATCATTTTCGGATATCGGGTATCTGTATCCGCGGATACAGACGGATATCGGATAATTATCCTATCCTCCAACGATCGATAAATCAAGAAATATATAAATGAAAATTTCTAGTTTAACATAAATGTTTTTCAATTACATTGATTACTAAATTGTAAAAACTAAACATATATGATGAAATTAAAAAGATTTGAGTAGTAATACGCATTTAGTGCATATAATATAAACCTTTGACTTAGTAAAACAATAAATAAATCTGATTCATTGTACTAAAATACATATAATTTTGGGTAAAATATTAAAAAAAATCGGATGAATAATTTTCGGATGCGGACATATATGTATCTGCATCTGCTTTTTCGGATATCTGATATTTATCCGCCTTTCAGATACAGATATCGAATTTTCGGGTATCCATTGTCAGCCCTAGCTGTGACTATTTGGGCTGTCAATTTAATTCAACAGTGAAAGTTAATTATAATATGCTAGGCAGAGTAAAATATATGGGGATTTGATAATCTAAGTGGCAGCGGGAAGGATTTCAGGGTGATGAATGTCGCCAGGCAGAGTTTCTAAGTGCAAAATGCCGGCTTCAAGCAATTTGAGTGGTACAATGAAATAAATTAACCTTTGTTGATATTGCTAGAAATTTATAGCCATCTAATTGTGATCCTGATGATGGCGAGGTCAGATTCTTGGTGTATTGTGGCCACAACAGCAGCCAACAGTATCTAATAGGTACAACAGTCCTGTATAAGCAATGCATGCACATCGAAGTAGCAATCCACGCAACAAATCTGTTAATGTAGCGGAGTAGCTAGCAACAGTGATTAGAAACTAGAGCCTGAATGAGAGGTAACTGACAGTGGTTGTCTTAGGAGCAATCTTGGAAATTCTAGGAAAAAAAAAACAGTAAAACTGTACATATGGACCCAATTGCGCATACGCTATAGATTAGATATGGCAGTGGTTGGTTTGAGAGATAGTAACCGAGAGCCATTGTGGAGCTACTTCATTAATCTAATCGGCGGCAGACTAATTAACTTTTAGGGAAAATCGCATTATGCTATAAAATACAAAGATATGAGATAATGAAAAAAAACGTAGGAGAATGAAGATGAATAAGGATACTGGCCAAAAAGAAAAAGGATATTTGTTTTACCTGTACATAACAAAAAGGATATTTGTTTTACCGGTACATAACATTATGGGATGAACTATACAATCATACAAGTGCGAACCCGTGCTTTGCACACGAACTTGACCAAAATAGGTGCATATATTTAAATAAATATAATAACTGCTTAATACCATTGCAAATACGTTTTTAGGCTCGACTTTTTGTTATTTGTTCAACACAAATCCATACAACAGTATTTATGTAAAGAAGTCAGAAGAATAAACAGATGAGAGCAACCTTTGCCATATATATAAGAAGTATTATTATACTGAATTAGTCTCTTCCTCTCGGGTTGTAGTATAAAGATGGATTACACATTATCATTGATACAAACTATGTAAACTGAACTACATTAAATCATGGGCAATTTGCAATATAACAACATGACTACAACATACGGTATAGCTGTTTATGAACCAATATATCCAATAAACAATATAAGAATGAATAGCAAAATATTAATATCTAAAACTTTAACATACATACAAAAGGTGCAAAACAACAAATTATAGGTATAAAGAGTGTAACTACATAGGTTACTTTTACTAATAAAATACGGGAAAATGTTAATGATAACTGAAAAAATTGCAATGAAGCTGCACAAAAAAGCTCATTAAGTCTTTGCTAGTAGATCTATTCCATGCACTTTGGTAAAAAAAAAAAAAAAAAAACCAAAGCAGCAACAATAACCTGGAAGATCAACAAAATTGCATGCACACAGGTTGTTACTGTACAATGTATTTGCAACTGCCGTTGAACTCTAATTTTTTGTTCTTTTAATAATATTATTTAAATTAAAGCAAAATCATTTTTCCAGACCAAAATAAAATTTGAACTTTATTGTGGTTATTGCTAACCAACGTAATATTATTAAACTGGAAGTGAGAATATATAATGACGTCATAAGCCCATTTCATGAACTAATATTACATGTAGCAGCATGAAAGGTCATGTGCACAGCAGTTGAGGCTTAACGAACCAAGTTGAAGGTTAAACAATACTTTGTTTGGCAGAGTTAACACCGCTATACCAGCAATCTTGGAGCAAGCTATTCATGTATGTACCTTCAGCATGAACCAATAAGATAGCATAACTTTGCTGCGTCTAGTCATGTTACATGACTTCGACCAACACACAATATGGCCAAATATATGTTTTTCTTTACACTACTACAATTCTGCAGTTTTCTAACTCATTTTTGGCATCGTTAAGGCGTCGCTAAAATTTTTAGTGACTCCATAACGACGTCAAATACGCGTCAGAAAAACAGGCATCACTAAATTACTAGGTGTCACAAAAATATTGTCACTACGGCGTCACTAAATTTTTCCCACGCCATAACGACACAAATGATTTGGCAAAATATTGCGTCGCAGTGGCATCATTAAATATTACCGACGCCTTTGTGACACAACCAGAATATCAAAATATTGGAGTCGCAACATTGTCACTAATATATAGTGATGCGGTTGTGACGTCTTAGCTCTAATAGACAGTGTGTCGCTATGGGGTCATTAAATTAAGTGACTCCATAGCAACATAAATGATTTGGCAAAATATTGCATCACAATGGCATCGGTAAATATTACCGACGCTCTTATGACACAACTAAAATATCAAAATATTGGAGTCGCAATGTTGTCACTAATATATAGTGACGCGGTTGTAACGTTCTAGCTCTAATCGATAACGTCCGTCGTTATGGCGTCATTAAATTTAGTGACTCCATAACATCGCAAATGATTTAGCAAAATATTGCATTGCAATGGCAATGAATAAAATAGATCGGGAACGCTTCATTCAAAATTTAACATCATTTAAAACGTTTCAAAAATAATATATCCAAACACAACATTGATTTCAATATCATTTTGACATTGTTTTGAACAACAATTTTAAACTTACATACAAAAGAAAAAGGAAAGCAAATGATTTATATAGAACGAAAAAAGTTTTTTTTTATGTACATCCTTCCATTTGCACTGTTCCCTTAATATGACCGCCAACAACATTATTTCAAATATACAATCTAAACAGTGTTTTACACCGAACCCGGAAAACATCACTGTACAAAATTAGAGTTAACTGACTACCTGATAAAATGCAGGTCTTGGTCCTAGAATCTATTCATTTTGCTGGTAGTCATATACACGCTCTCTTGCCATTATCGCCTGCAATTTGAAATCCTTAATCACACCTAGAGCTTGTATTTCAAAAGAACATACATATATTCTACAATGAAACAAGTTTATTCACCTGCTGTTCCAGTTAGTACAAATTGTTATGACGGCAAGACAAACTGTCTGAACAAGTGCACCGCTTACCATTCCAATCCGAAGTCTCTTGCCTCTGAGTTGTAATATAAACCCCAACACCACAGCTACTGGGATCCTGAACAGATAATATGCTCCTAGGTAAACATATTCACCTATATGCTGCCATCCACATCCTCTAGCTATTCCTATAATACAAATAAAATATTATATAAATATAAATACATTTATATTCTAAAATACACTTGGTTATGTGCCGGTACTGCAGAACACATCGTTCTGTGTATGTTACAGTACCAAACAGCAAATAGCCAGGAAGGAACTTCAATTACTAGAATTGTAGAAAGGGTGCATTATTATCATCATGCAATAGCGACCATGTGAATTCTGTGTTACCATGTCCAGGCACGTATTATATTGCAGAGCCTGCGCACTATTCAATAATTCTTCTATCAAAAAGTGGTATATTTTTCCTTTCTTCAATGCTACTGCATGTACTCTTTAAGTCACTTTACGAAACTTGAAATGTATAATTCCAGATGAAAGTGATTGAGTATTGTCAATATTTAGGACATTTTATTAAGCATGCATACATGATTTGCTGATGAAGTTACTGTATGAGGGCTACGTCTTGTACCTATTTTATTAATGTTTCGGTCATGCTTTTTCAAGAATACGAACATGAATGACT
Source organism: Allium sativum (assembly GCA_030737875.1). NCBI lineage: Eukaryota > Viridiplantae > Streptophyta > Magnoliopsida > Asparagales > Amaryllidaceae > Allium > Allium sativum. Next base: position 886,784,136 of record CM060913.1, read on the forward strand.
GCAGCTGGCCGTTTGAACCAAGAAGATTATTTTTGTATTTCATTTGCCAAAGGAATTTGGGTTGATGAATCCTTGACTCTGAAGAAATCATTCCAAGAAGTTGCTGCTTCCGTCTACAATGCTGCAACCAAAAGCGTTGACTTTTATGGAAAGCACAAAGAAGCTGCCGAAGAGATAAACCAATGGATTGAAAATAAAACAAACAGACTTCCATTTTGGCCAATGCACTTTACTTTAAAGCACCATGGCTGCAACCATTTCACTTGTATTGGACAGAAAGCGCACTGTTTCATCTACTGAATGGCAAAATTGTGCAAGTTCCATTCATGGAAAACCAGGAGATTATCAATACGTAGCATCATTTGATCTGAAGGGGGAAAAAATGACATTTTAAAACGGATTAGCAGATTACCCAATAGCATTGTGGACAATGAAGCAATCGTTGGCGCTGTTCTTTTTACTGAATTAGCGGATTATCTAATAGAGTTATATATTGACATCTGTTTAATGAGGTGGACGATTTTAATCATCTGATGTCTTTACTCATAAAAAATCCGAGCCTTTCTTTAATTTTTTCCCGTTATCCCAAGAAATTTTATTATATAGATAGATAGATGTTATGTTATTTGATACATCTACAGTTGTAGTAAATGCAACTACTTCGCGGCCATGTTTGTTACTGTACACATAATATTTTTGTTGACCCTAAACTCTATCCATATATCCATGTTAAATTTAAATAATGACATCTCTAGTATATGTGAATTTTGGAAACTAATCTAGAACCCATTAAAGATAAGCATGAAATTAGTTAATAGTGATTGCAATCTAACGCAACTATATATGCATATCCTTGTAAGGTATAGGGACTGGAATCAGTGCAGTGAAAATGTTTAAAAAATTAGTACTCTGCGGTTTCTCATATAAAGAAAAAGGGAATCTAATACAATTCATGAAATAAATAGCTGCCAGAAAAAAGGAAAACAGTTACGCTTTTGTGGTTGATACGTCTAAAATTACTTATAACAAAGTGCGGAACATCAATTTTATAACATTATTTTTTTAATAACTAAAAATAAACTTGCCATATTCTTAGCATAGGCAATAGAAAGGAAATGCTACTAATACAAATTCTGTGAACCGTAATAAGTGAAGGTACAGATCAATGACAAGAACAAAATATTATCTTAGGAAGAATATGCGTACAAAGTACGCATTACACTTATAGCATACATTCCACCTTTTTTGTTGAATGCATAGCTTGTTATAGAATGAAATTTGTCAAAAGCAATACCTGGTTAAGCTTCAGCCCAAAAAGGGCAGCAGAATAATGGATTTTAATATATTTTACAACCAAACTATAATATTCAAGATTAAAAATCAAGAGCAAATATGGCCAAGTAAATATTTATGACAGGATCAACATCAAGTACAACATAAAATATCATCATTGAATTGCTAATATATGGACATATTGACAATATACGGATACAACTTGCCAAGCACATTTAATTGACTTCGGTTACGTCTCATACACACAAGAAAATTGTAGATTAAAGCACTCTACAGACCATATTCGCTCAACTTTGGTGAAAAAATCAAGAGGAAATTAAAGTACTAATTTAACATGGATATACAGGAAATAGGTTTAAGTGCATAAAGAGGGGGATTATGAATTGTTGTACTGCCTTTTTACGGACAATTTTTTTGCTAAAAAACAATAATTTGATGGAAATATTGGGATAGGATAGATATTATACACTACAAAAAAAAGGGTGTTTTTCCAACCCAGAATTCCCTACGTCATCCTTACACCGCGTAGGCGCGGCGTAGGGAAAACGTGAAAATATGTAAATGGTGTAGGGACTGGATAGGGAATTTCTTATACGTTTTAAACCGGTTGTAATTTATTTAACCGGGCTCCAAAATTACGGTCAACCAAACCCGCTACATCGTTCCATCCGCTTCCTTTTATTTCATTCCATCGTTTCACCTAAAAAAAACCTAAATTCCATCGTCACTGCCGCCGCGCCGCCCTTCCAATCAACCGCGCCGCCCTTTCAATCAACCACGCCGCCCTCTCCATCGACCGCATCAGCGCGCCGCCCTCACCATCGACCGCGTCGCGCGCCCTTCCAATCAACCGCGCTGCCCTTTCAATCAACCGTGCCGCCCTCGCCATCGACCGCGCTGCTGCTTGTAAATTGAGTGAGTAATCCTTACACACCTCTCTTCAAATCTTGTTTATATCTATCAATTTAATTATAGTGAATTTTCTGTGAATATGTTGATGCTTGTTGAGTTTATTATCTACCTATTTGAAGTATAGGTCTGAAATAAACAAACCCAAGCAATTCATTCTCTCGAAATTAGAATTTCCGCATGGTCCTTTTAGATAAAATTTGCAAGCATGTTTCATAACATCTCAACCTAACAAACTAGATAAAGCACAAATGCCCAATGATTTGATTAATCCGATGCGAACTTAGAGCCTCGTCGGCTTTAGGAGCTACCTCCACCAGTGCTCTAGGGGTGCGTTCCCAGTCCACCGACGAGTGAGAAAACTAGAGCAAATATTAACTACTTGTGAATTTGTATAATAAATTTTTAACTACTTGTAAGGCATTAGAACTATTGCAACATGGTTTCCTTTTTTCATAACTTTTGTTAGTCGGGTATAGGAAGCATATTGAATAAAATACTTTTGTTAGTGATTAACTATTGTAGCTCAGATAAGTTTGTACAATGTGCTGGTTAATGTGTGTTGAGTTATTATCAAAACTGAACTTTTGTGCATTTAGTATTTATAACATCTAGTATTTATAATCTATGACAAAACTGAACTTTCGTGCATAACGTTCGCTAACCAGTCGTAACATATGTACATAACAGTTAAATGACAATTGTCTAACTTTATGACATCTTCAATGAATGAAGGTGCCAAAATTTAAGACTGAACCAATAAGAAACTACCAGACATTTCAAATTTCTTTCAAAGTCAAATTTAAAAGGGTGAGAGCACTTTGCGCATTAAAATTTTATAACATAAATTTTATACTACCAGATCTTCACTAGAAGATGAAAGTCGGTTTATGTTTTATGTAAAAAGTGCATATAGTGCAAATGGAAGTTATGGGAAATTTTTATGTTTTTTACAATGAACGAAAAGATTGCCCAAAAAAGGCATGAAAAATACAATTAAAGAATTTGCTAGTTTGACAGTTTTATTGGCAGAACTTTAATACTAGATAATGGGAAAAACCAAAATTGGTTCTAGTGAAAGTTAAGCATGCACAATAAGTGCAGATCACTCTGTATTTGAACAAAAGAAGTAATACTAAAATTTTCAAGAGCGAAAATGATACCGTACCAATTTCCCAAACTTTGTAATACTAAAATTTTCAAGAGCGAAAATGATATCGTACCAATTTCCCAAACTTTGATCCCCTCTTAATGCTTATGCTAAAAAGAAAGTTCTCCAGATAACACAACAGCCGAACATTTTGAGTCCTAGTCCCGTTACCAAAATCATTTAACACTTGCCCTACGTTGCTTAAGCTTCTCCAGATAATACAGTAGCTTTGCAGTGAGAAATCCTAAAGCGCAAAAAATCCCAAAGCGCAAAAAGCGCATTTTTTCATTCGAAATGTTTTTTGTTTTGTTTTAAACTTAGATTGAATGTTTTTTTGACTACTTATGTGAATCCCTTAGATGAATTTGGCCCCGTCCGATAAGTATTGTATATGATCGTTATATGGATATTCGTTTTTACACAAAACGGAAATCTATATTCATCTGATACAATATTCGTTGGATTTGTCCTAGTATTGGACAAGTTACAAATATAATAACGTAAGCATATTTTATAAATCATTTCAGTTTAAACGGTTAACAAAATTTCGATGGCACTTCCTTTTTGTTCCCTGTGTACACGCATTTGTGTACGATACAGGGACCAAAGGGAAGTGCTGCCGAAATTTTGTTGAACCGTTTAATTTGAAATGATTTATAAAATATGCTAATGTTATTATATTTGTAATGGGAAGTAGGTAGACCGGCCGTCAAAGTAAAAAGAAATAAAAAAAAAATGAAAACATGTAATAGTTTACAAGTATAATAACGTAAGCATGCATCTAATTTGCATAAATGGAAGAATTTAAACATTTAAAAGAATAAGAATTTTTAAGTTAAAATAGCATACATCTAATATTGTATTTGTATGTGTACGAATTTGAAATTTTATCCATCTAAATAAAATAATACAATAATTAGGTAAGTATTAAAATAATGAAATTACTATAGTTCTACATAATAATAATATAAGTACTCATCTTATAATATAACATGTCCTAATTATGCAGCATAAGATGGAACAATTGAAAGTTCGTCGTGCTTGGATGTACAAAAATGTTGGACATAGACGAACAATTCCATTTCAATTTTTAAGAGGTTTAAATGAGTTCATGCAAGTGGCATCTTCCAATGGAACAAATATGACGGAAATCCGTTGTCCTTGTCGGAAATGCAAAGCTACAAAACATCATCGTCATGAAAATGTTCAAAGACATTTGACTAAAAACGGTTTTATGGATGATTACTATGTGTGGATACATCACGGTGAAGACGCGGTGAATGTTATTAATACGTCGGTTCATGTTGAGGATGATAACGTAAATTTTGGTGTTGATTTTGATGAATCTAGTGCTACAGAAAATAGAATGACTGAAATGGTTATTGATGCCGCTGGTCCGAGCATGTTTTCTAATTCATTGGATGTAGAGGAAGAGCCAAATCCAAAAGCTAAATCTTTTTTTGATTTGTTAGAAGCATCAAAAAAACCGCTTTTTGATGGATGTCCTATGACAGAGTTGGCAGCGACTGCTAGGCTAGTTGCAATAAAATCCACAAACAACGGTACCCAAAAATTAATGAATGACGTTCTTAGTTTAATTCGAGATGTGGTCCCATCCGGTTTGCAAACTAGATTGGCTGAAAATTGGTATCAACTAAAAAAACAAGTGTCTGCATTCGGATTGCCGTATGAAAAGATAGATACATGTCGTAGTGGCTGTATGCTATATTGGAAAGAAGACATAGACCGTTCACAATGTAAATTTTGTGGCTTAGGAAGATACGAAAAGTAAAAAAGCAACGGTAAAGGTGTGCCTTTTACTCGTTTACATTATCTTCCGATTATTCCTAGATTGCAAAGATTGTATTCGTCTTATGCCACTGCGGAGCATATGAGATGGCATAGTGAGCGGGTTCGAGAGGAAGAAGTTTTAAGTCATCCTACAGATGGAGAAGCATGGAAATATTTCGATGACAAATATCCTGATTTTGCCAATGAATCACGAAATATTAGGCTCGGTTTATGCACTGACGGTTTCCAACCTTTCAGCCAGTATGGTAAAAAATACTCCACTTGGCCAGTTATTTTGACACCTTACAATTTACCTCCTTGGATGTGTATGCAAAATCCATACATGTTTTTAACCCTAATTGTCCCTGGGCCCAAAAATCCAAAAAACGGAATAGATGTTTATTTGCAACCTTTAATCGAGGACTTGAAGAAAATGTGGGTAGAGGGTGTTGACACGTACGACGTATCAAAAAGGAAAAATTTCAAACTATTTGCTTGTTTGTTATGGACGATAAGCGATTTTCCCGCGTACGGGATGCTTTCGGGCTGGAGTACGGGAGGTAAATTATCTTGTCCTGTGTGCATGGATTCAACAAAAGCATTTACACTGAAGCATGGTGGTAAACAGTGTTGGTGGGATTTCCACCGTCGATTTTTACATACAAATGACACATTTAGACGTGATAAGAAAAACTTTGAAAGAAATAAAACTGTAAATTTGCAACCACCAACTTTTTTGAATGGAGAAGAGATATTTGATATTGTACAAGATTATGCAAAATTACATGAGACAGGAAACAAAGAGCCCAAAATTCCTGGCAAAGGTGATTATCACAATTGGTGCAAACAGAGTATATTTTGGGAATTGCCATATTGGAAGGATCTAAAAATTCGACACAATTTAGATGTGATGCATATTGAAAAAAATGTATTTGAGAATTTCTTTCATACAATCATGAATGCGAAAGGAAAAACCAAAGATGATTTGAGATCAAGAAAAGATGTCGAATACTATTGCAGTCGTCCAGAGCTTAAGATTGATCCTATTCGTCCAAACTTCAAAGTTCTTGCTTGTTATGAGCTGGGTAGGACTCATTGTATAAAATTACTAGAGTGGGTCGATTCTTTGAGATTTCCCGATGGGATTGCTTCTAATATGAAACGATGCGTTGATATGAAGGATCTTATTCTGTCAGGTATGAAGAGTCACGATTGCCATGTATTTTTAGAGACTCTATTTTCGATAGTATTTAAAGAGCTTTTACCACAAAAGGTTTGGATGCCTATAACAGAGCTCAGTTTATTCTTTAAAGATATATGCTCGACAACTCTATCTAAAAGCCATTTGCAGAAGCTTGAAAGAGATATACCCAAATTAATATGTAAATTGGAGAAAATATTTCCTCCTGGAGTTTTTAACTGCATGGAACATTTGCCAGTACATTTACCAACTGAAGCATTACTACGGGGACCAGTGCAGTATGTATGGATGTATCCTTTTGAAAGGTATGTAATAATTATATTTATTTACGTAATGTTTAAATATAGAACATGTCATAGTTAATTTCACACGTTTTCCTATTAAGGTATTTGGGCCACCTAAAGAAAAAGGTGAAGCAGAAAGCACGTGTTGAAGGTTCTATTTGTCAAGCGTACATTATTGAAGAAGCATCCATATTTTTTAGTCATTATTTCGATGATCATGTGAATTTAAATTTTAATCGTGGTCATCGCAATGAAAATGATATTGTGGATGATTCAGTCGATAACATTCTCTCGGTATTCAAAAAACAAGGACGTCCATCTGGTAAATGGAAGAATGTTAAAGGCTTCACTACAACAAAGGATTACAATCTAGCCAATGCAACTGTGCTTCTTAATTGCAATGAATTGGCTGATCTTATAAGGTACTATAATAATTTGATTATTCATTAACTAAATTAATGTCAATCTCTTCAAGCTACACACTATACTACTTAGATATTAACATGTGTATTTCGTTTAAACAGCAAGTTCGAAAGTGAATATCCCAATGCTGAACTCTGTAAAGAATTCGAGGGATGGTTTAAACAATATGTAAGTATGATAAGTCATGTTTTTTTAACCTTGCACGACCATTATATATTAACTTGTGTATTTAATTCAAATTGATAGGTTGATACGAACAACATCACCGACATTTGCTATAGGAAACTTGCGTTTGGTCCGCATACTAGTTACAAAATATGTCCAATAATGTTTATAAATGGATTTAAGTTCCACACAGAAGAATATGGAAAGAAAAAGACAACTGTTAATAGTGGAGTTTGTATCAAAGGTGGGAATAACGATGATGACATAACAGATTATTATGGTGTACTGGAGGAAATAATCGAGTTAACTTACTCGGTGGTGCCGGAGTTAAAAACGTTTCTATTCAAATGTTGATGGTTTGATAGTAGACCGAATATTGGAGTAAAACGCATACATAAGGACTACCCTCTTATTGAAGTAAACCACAAAAAAAATTATTTAGGGTATGATCCATTTGTGTTGGCGGCACAAGCTACACAAGTTTATTTCACACCGTATCCTGCTATCGACAACAGTCGTTCAGATTGGTGGGCTGTTATTAAAACAAAACCGAGATGGTCATTTCACTCAAATACGATCATAACCGATAATATGGCATATCAAAATGATCCAGAACATAATGAGCTATTAGAGATTGTACAACAAGTAGAAGATATAGGATCTCTTATTAATGACGTTAATGATGGAGTCGAAGTAGATGGAGATGTCGATGAGCAAATTGAAGCAGAGGAAGATGAGTGTGAGCTTGAAGACGAGAGTGTTAACATTGAGAGTGACGATGATAATGAAGATTGGTAGCATGTATATTTAATTATGATTGTTTGCATGGGTTTTTAGTTGCTCGGTTGCTTTTATGTTCATGAAGTTGTTTATGTTTAGTTAGCAGTAAAATTTTCAGTTGTTGATTTACATTCTATGCTCTTTGATGAATCTTTTCGAAACTTGTCTTAAATAAAGTTCACTACTTTCATGAAATATTAGATTATCTTATGTATATAGTTGCAAATGTCGTATTCATGTAATAGATATGAGTTCTCGTGGTCGCGGTGGCCGTAGTAGCGGTGGTGGTCGTGGTGGTCATAGTGGTAGTGGTGGTCGTAATGGTAGTGGATGTGGTGGTCATAGCGGTAGTGGTCGTAGTGGTAGTGGACGTGGTTTGGGTTTGATCGAACCAGCACCACCCTCTATCGATCAACAATCCACCCCTTCGGATGAATGTGATCATGATGAAGACACCCCTGGGCTATCTGGACAAGTGTCACAGACTGGCTCGACTTCTTCAGTCGGTACCATGTACATCTATTGTAGGAATAGTGGCGAGTAAGTAAAAAATTTAAATTTTCGAATTATTATGTATTTCAATAATGCATTACATAATTTACTCTAATTTCTGCATTAACAGGTGGGAATTCGCGAATAGTGACTCGACATCTCGTACTTTATCTAATATGCTTAAGGCCCGTTTGACATCATTTTGGCCTTGTTTCAGTACGATTCCTGCTAATATTAAGGATCATTGGTTTGACGAGTTTAAGGTAGAATAATTTTGAAATTCAGGTTCTTGCAATATTTAGTTCATTCATGATTAAGTTTTCCGGTTTATTTGATCCTAAAATCTTGTGTAGGCATTGTACACTTGGGATACCAATACTTCTTTTGCTGATGTCAGACTGTTATGGAATCAAAAGTGTTCTTTGAAGTATAGGTGGATTGTTGGAGACATGAAAAGAAATAAAAAGAAAAATGCTTGTATAACAGATGAGGTATGGCAACAATTTTTAGCCTATTGGGAGAGGGAGGATGTGAAGGAGCTTTCTAAAAAAAACTCAACTGCTCGCAAAAAAAATCCAAGGCCACATAGATGTGGTTCTAAGTCAATGGCACAATGGATGAACGATATGGTAATTGTTTAAATTATGAACTAATAATAGTATACAATTCAAATAAAGATATGATAAATTGTTTTTATTTTTTAGGAGAAAGAGCAAGGCCGAACACCAACATTCATGCAGGTTTATATTCGAACACATTATGTTGAGAAACCGGACGGTTCTATAGATGGGGGATGGGTTGATGAGTACTCGGAACAGTTTGTTGTATGTAATCAACAAAAGTTTTAAATTATACTTTACAATTTTCTAATTCTGTTAAACAATACAATATCTAATTTTTATGTAAATTACAGGCCAAATACAATGAGCGGGTTGCACAAATGACCGAGAGTCAGGGTGGTGAGCTCTCTCACGACGAGCTAAACTATCTTTACATGCAGCTTATTGGAGAAGGTGAGACGTGTGCTTCTTCAAGAAGCAAACGAAGACCTGGTACCGGCAATATTCCTGGGGTATTGACTGAAAACTTAATTTATTTATTTTCTAGTTATGCTCATGCTCTATACTGTGGACTCGCCGAAACTGAGCTTGAACTCGCCGAAACTGTACTATATGTATTTTTAAGGCTCATTTTCGGCTGAGCCGAGTTGCCGTGCAACAGCAACTTGAAGTTGCTGTGCAACAGCAGCTCGAGTTGCTGTGAAACGTTGCTGCACGCACAACAACTATGGTTGCTGCGCGCACAACAACCATGCACTTGCCGCGCGCACAGCATGGTTGTTGCGCGCGCAGCAACCATGGTTGCTGCGCGCGCAGCAACCATTTGTTGCTGCGCGGTTGCTGCGCGCGCAGCAACAATGGTTGCTGCGCGCGCAGCAACAAATGGTTGCTGCGCGCGCAGCAACCATTGTTGCTGCGCGCGCAGCAACAATATTGCACTGCCATGAGGCAGTGCAAGCACTGCCATGTGGCAGTGCAAATTTGCATTGCCATGAGGCAGTGCAAATTTGCACTGCCTGAAGGCAGTGCAATTTGTTGCACTGCCTGGAGGCAGTGCAAATTTGCACTGCCATGAGGCAGTGCAAATTGCACTGCCTCTGCCATGAGGCAGTGCAAATTGCACTGCCATGAGGCAGTGCAAATTGCACTGCCATGAGGCAGTGCAATTTGCACTGCCTTCAGGCAGTGCAACAAATTGCACTGCCTTCAGGCAGTGCAAATTTGCACTGCCCCATGAGGCAGTGCAACAAATTGCACTGCCTCATGGCAGTGCAAATTTGCACTGCCTCCAGGCAGTGCAACAAATTGCACTGCCTTAGGCAGTGCAAATTGCACTGCCTCATGGCAGTGCAATATTGTTGCTGCGCGCGCAGCAAACATGGTTGCTGCGCGCGCAGCAACCATGCTGTGCGCGCGGCAAGTGCATGGTTGCTGTGCGCGCAACAACCATAGTTGCTGTGCACAGCAAACTCAGTTGCTGTTGCACACAGCAACCTCAGTTGCTGTGAAACAACAACTCGAGTTGCTGTTTCACATGAATTCTCTCTTTACGAATTTATTGTACTAATTGGGTTAAATTTTTTATGAACATTTTACTTGATTTTGTAATTTGAAATGTATTTATTGTACTAATTGGGTTATAATTTTTATGTGTAGATATACAAAGACAACACATACACCGTTAGATTTAGAGGTACAGATCATACAGAAAAGCTTGAGAAGGAAGTAGAAGAGTTAAGAGATAAAAATCAAGAATTGAGTGTCACTGTTAGCAAACTAGAAGAACAAATGAGTTCTGTACAAGAGTTTTTACAAGTGTTACGGCGAGAGCAAGAACAACAAATATGACGTACTTTATGAATTAATCTTGTTTTGATAGTGAGTTTGATGTTCTATTTGTGTAAGGTACATTACACGATGTTTGAATTAGATGAAACGATCATGTTTAAGTTATGTAGCAACTTTATTTTATTGTTTGTTGAACATGATTTGTAGCAAGTTTATGGTAATTCGACCATGAAATTTATTCTACATCAATGTTTTTTTTTGATATATATTGTATATGTTCGGTTTTGTTATGATTTGTGGTAGACGAAGATAAATATAAAACTACCATATTGATTTTTGGTGTACGGATGCGTAGGGAAGGCGTAGGGAAGGGGTAAGGAGGCATATGAAACATCGCGTAGGGGTGATGTAGGGACGGCGTAGAGAATTTGGCGTAGGGATAGCGTATGGAACTTGGTGTAGGTATGGCGTAGGGAACTTGGCGTAGGTATGGCGTATGGAACTTGGTGTAGGTATGGCGTAGGGAACTTGGCGTAGGTATGGCGTAGGGAAGTTGGCGTAGGTATGACGTAGGGAATTTGGCGTAGGTATGGCGTAGTGAAGTTGGCGTAGGTATGGCGTAGGGAATTTGGCGTAGGGATGGCGTAGGGAAATATTTGCGACGAGCTGTTTTCCGACTTCCTTTTTGGCGTAGGTATGGCGTAGGTAAATTCGATTCCCTACGCCATACCTACGCCAAATTGGCGTATGTAATTCAGAATTCTTTTGTAGTGATACTTGTTCCAAATAGCATGCATCAGTATCTAGCATTATTCGAAATAATCAATGAAAATTCAGTTTAGTTGTTGCAAAGTTTAAAATGGGATGAAAACGTGCTTCAATGAGCAAAAACAATAATTTTCTTGTCAATCTACATGAAATTCAGAGTTAAGAAAGTACTTGCTAACTCCAAATTTTTGGATGGCTCAATTTAAACCATGTCATCATAATATGATAGCTTCTATAACACTGTAATTCAACATGCTTTTTGAGAATTTGGAGTCTTAGACCTATATCAAGAGTCTAACAAGGCATCTGGCCTCAGATTCTCTGGCTTCTCTTTCATGTGTTTCTCCATCCTCCCTAAATCTGCAATCATCGTAATATGCTGTAAATAAAGTCCTGCATATATAGTAGCTTGCAAAAACCACTAATTTGTGTTTCAACATGTATAAGCTTAAATTTTCACATAAACGAAAATGAATATGCAAGAAATTTTCCGATACACAAAAAAGAGCATGATGAGAGATTACCGGAACTGCCAGGAGTATTATAGCCATGCAAAAAAGAAAGTGCGCCGGATTCATCCTCGTTAAAGCGGTTATTTCGGTTATTTTCGGAAGGAATGTTGTCCGTACACAAAGGGGAATTCAAGCTCTTATCTGTAGTGCATCTCTTCCGAAAACGAGTTTTGCACTCCTGAACTACATCATCTAGAAGGCCAGTGCGCTTAAAGGAAAAACTTTCTGATTCAATTGTAGCAGCTAAAGGAGACGTAATATATTCTTCCCAGCTCTCATTATCACTATTGCTCCCGAATAGGATTGAAGGGGGCTTAGAGCTAGAGGCAGTATTGTTGCAGTCTGTGTGGCTATGATACGCGTAACAACATGCTTTTTGGAGATGCTCAGCGCCCTCGGGTGCAGATGGAACTACGACTGGAATTGCTAGTGACGCCATTAGTCTGCCTTTTCACGTATTTTAGCTCGGTAGAAATGAAGAAATAAAACTGCATGTAACATGAGTAAATGAAGAAATGATACAAACCTGAAACTTAGCGGCATCAAAAACGCACATTATGCCATCATAAAAATCGTCGTTTGTTGATTGCATGTTGCTTCCTTCATCCTAACATGTATAATTATCAGTTATTTCCTCAAAGAGAAACGGCTGAACTAGAATTTTCGGCTATATATACAAGTATGTACCTGCTTGATCTTGTGGAATCCATGTTTGAACCAAGTATCCAACAACAGTTAAAGAAATGCCCAAAATAAAAACGCTTCTCAAAATCAGATTTCAAAGCATCCTCATTACCAGTTTATTCCTATTCAAAAATCTGGATTCGACGATCGATCCAACAAAAGAGAGAGAGCACTACCTCACACTAATCTATGTTTACATGTCAACACAAAGCATGAGCCCAAACATAAAAACTGAGTACATTAATTACATGCCAATCATTTATTCTATGTTTACATGTCAACACAAAACATGAGTCCAAACAGAAAAACAACCACCTACCTCACACTAATTAGAGTGCAGCAATTACAATTCCTAGCCCAACATGCCACACATGGTAAAGTAAATCCACCAATAGATGACAAAATGAAGAAACTTACCTATCATTTGATGGACAACTGTCATCCTCAACACTCTGATTTCTATACTCTTGCATAAACTCCATCACATCTATCATACTTGTCTCTAATTCACTCATTTTGGTCTTGAGTGTAGAAATCTCAACATCCTTCGCTTTCATCTCCTCAGAGAGCTTCTGCCTCTCATTTGATTCAATGCATGTAGTGCTGAATGTGTTATTTCTATATGGCTGTATATAAATGATTAAATTACATCATTAATACATGTATGTACATTTCTTACAATAATAAATACATTGGTCTAACTGCTGGTATAATTTTTAATCCACAAGATAAATAAATTTCAAATGTGTTTGCCTAAGGAACATGTGAAATGATGACTTAATGTATTGGACATGAAAGATTGGCTGATCTCGAACTACAAAAAGTACATAATTAAATTGGAATTTGCTAAGGAGATAAGGCCTATGGTTAGTGTGGATGAACAGGTACATAACTAGTAACTACTGGATGATGCGTATGATTTTTTTTTTTGTGTAGTTACTCTGGAATATATGATGCGAAATAGATATAATTCTATAAATATTTTTGACAGTCACTACTAATAGTTATATTACATCGCCGCAGTTCGATAAGTGGATCAACTATAAATCTCTAGTGGATATTCTTGGATGGAGTCGAGCAGCTATGTTTTCAAAAACACTACAAGAAAAATACCCTATCGCAACAGGCAAAATCTGTTGCAGTAGGCCCATTGCAACAGGCCAGCGCCTGTTGGTATAGCCGAAGTTGCCAAAGGTCTGCAACAGTTTTTGCCCGTTGCAATAAGATGTTGCGGTATACCTTTTTGCAACGGACTTTTGTTGTTGCAATATCTCCTTTTGCAACAGTATACGCCCGTTGCAATAGATTCATAAATCATTAAAAAAATTACAGCTTATAGATATTACATATTAAATGTATTCGTTTTAGTAACAATGTATATCACAAAATGAAATAAAAAAATAAAAATTTTATTTTAACAAAGTTTTAATAGTGCAAACCATTACAACAAAAATTTCTACAATTTTCATAAGATGGAAAACTACATGCCATTCCATGGTCAATATCTCCTAATGTATTCTTAGACATTGACTTTAAGCAATCTAAGTTGGATTTTTCTTCATAACTAGATCCACTGCATTGCTGACTAGCGCTCATTTTTTGAGTTATATCATCATTGCTAACTCTAATTGGTTCACTTTCCCTTTGCGGTTGGCTTGACGTGTCACATTTATGCCGATAACGATAGCACCGTGGATCATTGTAAGGCAAAGGTGCTGGTGGCGACCGGAAATCAGATACAGAAGTGTCTTCAGATGATGTAGAAGAACCTACCTCTAGGCCAAGTAAAGGGTCTGTTCGTGTTTCTTCTCTTTCTGTGCATGTACTAAACTGAAGTAAAATAAATGAAATCAACTAACATACTATTTAATGATATAAACAAGGAAACTGTGTAAATTGAGCAGCTGATTAGAAGTTCATGTTGCCGACAACAAAGAGAAATTGTGAACATTTCTAATGAACAATTTGGTAGAAACCATAACGCCCATAGTCCAAGAGCTTAGTTTGTAAAGCAAAAAACAAAAATTGATTGTTGGACGTTATCCATTCTAGGTAACACATATTGGTATTATAAGATGACAAATACATTTAAGGAAATGGATGATTATACTTTACTTTTCAGTATGTAAACTAAGGCCATTTATGGATATAATGAAACATAACATATAAATTAATTTGGAATATCTAGTATACAACAGTAACTGGAAGCTTCATAAAAATGTGAGTACCTCATAAATCAAGAGTTTGATTATCAATTTGTTAAAAGCTACAAAGTTTTAACATCAGTACTAACATCTCCAATCTTGGTTAAAACTGAAATTTTTGAAATCACACCAGCTAAATAAATTGTCGAGCCAAGGATCTGAAACGGATACAATGCCTATCTGACGAAGCATCTGAATGGGTTGATTCTCCACAATCATCCAAACACAGACATGAACATATAGCGCCCATCACTTGAGTTCCCAAAGTGATCTAAATACAGTTCGAACAGGAATGGACTCTCAAATTGTCCAATAAGAACTAAACTGAATTTTTTTGCTGCCAGTGGAGAATAAATGAAATGTTAATCTGAGTGAAAACTAGAAGTGCCAATGAGAGAGTAATGTATCATAGCAGAGATCATAATTGCTCAAGCATAACAGAACATGAATTTTAAAATCCATAACAAATTCGATTCCACTAAAGTCAAAATCAATTAAATTTGCACATAGGATTCATTAAACCCTTCTACTAAAAGAAACATATAGTTAATCAAAGCTATCCGACGATCGTACCTAAACCAAAAAAAAAAAAAAAAACCAGAAATAGGAGTTTCATAATTTGACGGCGAAGCACATGAATTATCAAAAGAAATTACCAGCTCAAAGAAATAAGATCAAATCAGTCTAAACAACCAATGTGATTTTACCTGAAAACACGAGTCACCTACGCACCTGCGGGCGACCTGCCTTCCACAAGATCTGAATCACCGTCGGAGTAGTGTTCGCGGTTGGTTTCCGTGGCTGCGATGCACAGTTGATAAGTTTTTGTGGCTACCTGCTTTTCATGCGATCAATTGTTAAGTTCTTTTAAGGTGAAAAGGAAGAAACCAAAAAGGAGTATAAATAGTTTGTAAATATCACATAATGACTGCGAGAAACCCAAATAATCTGACAAAAATTAACCAAATAAACCATTTAACTAACCTATTAAAATGTAACAAATCATACTGCTAAAATTGCTTCTTCCAACTCGCATTCAAAAATTTGATTCTTTACTTGAAAATCATCAGCCATACCTTCTAGAAAATAAAAATAAATGGATAAGCGACCAAAATATGATTTGAGAATATGAATGGGATAGGTTAGTTATCATGCGAGTTAGTTGAGAAGGAACCACGATCTGAGATGAGAATTATAATAGGGAGAGGTTGCTCATCATAGGATGAACGAAATGGATAAAATAAAGAAAAATTAACACTGTTAGATTTGATGAGGATTTGAAATATAAACATTTGGAGTACATTCCTAATAATTATGACAGAGAACAATAAAAACATAGATCTAACCTGAGTCTGGTAAGAAAAAATCACGCTGTGTCTGTAGATCCCTTCTCCATCTATCAAATTTGTATTTATTCTGGAGATCTAAATAAACAGGTGTTGCAATTTTCTCAAACCAAAAAGGCGGATCCTGTATTATACATAATTAAATTAGGATGAGGTTGAGAAATAATCGTGGTAGAGGTATTATACATCAGACTGGAGGAACGAAAGTACGATGAGATAGAGATCGTGGGGGAGATAATCGTCATGTACCAGAGAGCAAGAATTTAATTATTACCAGATTTTTTTTTTCTTTCAGTAGAAAATTGATCGAAGTCTGGTGTGGAACGAGATCCGAAAGAACAAATTTGGGGTTATAGGGTTTGAAAGAAGAAACGGGAACAGGAAAGGTCTAGAGAAGACGCGGGGGAGAAATGATAGCGGCTGAATTTACGAAGTTGGAGCCCAAACTGATCGAAACAAAATTTCTAACGTTGGAGCCAAATTTTGAAGTGGGGTGCCAAGTTTTGATTGTCGGTGCCAAGTATATTTAGTTAAAACCACAATAAATCATTATGTTAATGATGATGTCATGGAAATATTATTTGAAATGAAATATTTTATTATTTTGGAATTATTTCAAGATTTTCGAATCTTATGAAATATTAAACATTTTATAAAATTTTAATATTTGCTTTTCATTTTTGAGTTCAATCAAAATTATGTTTCAAACTTTAATTATATATTTTATGACATATATAAATTTATTTTATAAAATTTAAATTTTTTACATTTTTTGGGAATATTACCTGTTAAATATAACTAGTATTTATAATTATTAAATATTAATAATAAATACCACATCATAACTATTAAAATTTAATTATTAGTTGTTAATTATTAAAAGTAAATATTTATTATTACTTCTTTACAATTTAATAATGATTACTAAGTCGTATCGCAAAATAAGATATTTTTAATATTTAATCAATTATCATTTATTTATTTATTATGAATTTATTAATTATAAATTATTCATTTAATATTTAAACATATTCATATATCAAATTAATTATTAATTATTATCCGTTAGTTTTTATTAATAATTTATTATTATTTAAATGTTAATTATAATTATTTGTTAATTAGTGATTATTGTTATTTAATTATCAGTTATAAATATCACTTTATAATACTTAAATTTTATTATTAATTAATAATTATTAAATATTAATCTTAATTATTATTTAATTACTAGCAGTTAATCATTTAATAGTAACTATTTAAAATTAATTACTAAAAGTTAATCATTAAAACCTGATATTAATTTTTAATAGTATGTTTTTCGCAACTGGCTTTACCAGTTGTAAAAAATACAGCTATTACAAGTGGCGAAAAAAGTTGCTAAAGATATTTATTCGCAACTGGCTTGGAATCGCAGTTGCAAATAATATGTTTGTTGCAACTGTTATGAAAGCACAGTTGCTAAAAGTGTGTTTTTGCAACGGGGAGGGAAGCATAGTTGCTAAAAATAAGCTTTTCGCAACAACAAAAAAAGGCCTGTTGCTAAATCTCTTCTATTGCAACTGTTGTAATAGGTCTGTTGCTAAATATCATTTACCGCAACTGTCATTTGTCTCCTGTTGCAAATAACTAGTTGCAATAAGGTATTTTTCTTGTAGTGAAAATAACAAGCAAATTGACTGTACCAAATTTAATAACATGTTTAACCCAGAATTACTACTAGAAATCAGAGATGTCAAACATTTAATTGAATGCATCGCAGTTAATAATGCCCAGTATTCTGAAATGACATGTTTGACCCAGAATTACTACCAGAAATCAGAGAGGTCAAACATTTAATTGAATCCACCACAGTTAATAATGCTCAGTGTTCTGAAACAAGGCGGGTTAAGGGTAAGACAAATTCTATTTTGCTTCAACATGACATGAGGCTAAGCTCATACTTGAAAAAAGCAAGTACATAAGGTTGGAATGAATTTCATACCGCAGGAATATTGCCAAAACCTGGCCTATGAGTCTGTCTTCTACTCGATCTCGTCTCTCCACTTGAGACGATCTCTTCAAATATACGATCTTCTTCTTCTTGCGTGATTTCCTTGCCTTCATCGCGCAGCTCGGCAACCTTGGCCTCATATTTTCCCTGTGTGCGCACATACAAATACATTTGATACATAGATTAATACATACATATGTATGCAAGTGTCTGTATAATTATATAGGTATATCAATTTTAGCATATTATACGTATTCGAATATTTAATCAAAGCTGATAATGTACAGCAAATGTAGCGGATGATTGATCAATCCATCGACTTTCTGAACCATCAGATGGTGTAATGTAACGCATCCGCTTGTACACCTCCATGTACGTAGGCTCTCGCCGATACACCACTAACTGAAAATAGTTTAAATATATTATCAAACATTATACCAACTATTTATTATTTAA
Source organism: Allium sativum (assembly GCA_030737875.1). Classification (NCBI taxonomy): domain Eukaryota; kingdom Viridiplantae; phylum Streptophyta; class Magnoliopsida; order Asparagales; family Amaryllidaceae; genus Allium; species Allium sativum. The sequence continues at coordinate 886,802,935 of CM060913.1, forward strand.
ATAATTAATCTAAAGAATTACGAGATCATTTTTTATTGTGCAGTTGATCTAGAACCGCCAGCATGTACTTTGGGATTGGTTAAGTGGTTTGCTGAATTTTGGGCTGCTCGTTGTTTCAAATCCTCTCGTTCCCAATGCATCTTAAACTGATTCCATACCTCAGTAGATATGCAGCCATGTTTCCTCTTCTTTTTCTTCATTTCTGATACGATGCGTCGGTAACATTTCGAGCATTTGATATTCCAAACATGTCTAACCATAGCAAATGAAGTGTCGGGTGCCCAAGTAAATTGATCCTGTACATTCGGTTAAAATAATGATTAACCACACAAAATAACATAATAAACCTGACCAATCTACAACAGTCTTAATTATTTAGTTGTCATCTCTTTTTGAAATCTCAACTGTAGAAAGTAAGCATTTTGTGTGCACAACTTTGTTATTTACGATAGCACTTTGGTTTGGAAATCAAAGAACACAAAGAACATGTTACTAACAGCAGAATTAAACAAAATAACTTGCAAAAATTAATCTGCCATGCCAAAACAGGAAGCCTGGGTCTAAAGAAAATAAAATGCTGCGTTTTTCATATATTGCTTATTGTTCCCATTGCTCTTAGTCTAGCCTGTGACTGTTCTTGTTTTATTTGATTACTGCATTTAATAACTGGTCATACATGATACACTACTAGTTATAAGTTTGAATGTTTCATGAATGTTAAACTATGATGCTACATCTACTGATCTATCAGAACTGCATTGCACGTCAACAACAAAATACACAAGCATGGACAAAGTGCAAGTATAGAAAAGTTGGATTGAACTATGGTATGGCGTAAGCATAGCGCTATTGTTAAATCTAAAACTATGTGGAAGCCCAGGAAGACAAGTGTGATTTCATAATTATTAATTATAAAATAAAATACTCATCAAGTAACTCAAGAACAAAATATTGTTATTGCAACTGAGCAATATTCTGTCTAGATAATACTTTGTCACTTATGAGGACTATTTTGAAATCCTAATAAGGTTCAGATTGAGGAAATCCTCTAGAGTTAATAGTTAGCATGGATAATGGATCAATACTAAATGCAAAACTTGTGGCAACTATTAAAGGTCATGCATGAAACATGACTAAAATTATACAATTAAAACATGACTAAAATTATTCATGAAACATGAGTAAAAAAATGATTTAACTTAAATTCTTCAAACCAATCATCTTTTACTTCAAAAGGGACAGAAGTAAAATTAGGCCAAAAATGTGTGATATGAGACTTCAGATTTGAGCTAATAGTCCGTGATGTTGCATTACTATCTGAGAAGTCAAACCTGTTGATGTAAATAATTATGTAAATCATTGACAACAACAAAGACAAGCAACATACTATTAAATGTTATAAATTTTGCTTACTCATTACCACCCGTGTGGTAAACACTAATCACCCCAATGCAAGCGGAGTCAACATAAGAAACATGTGCAGATCCCTGAGGTGTATCCTCTTCGGACTGAGATACCTGAGTGTGTTGTGTATCTGGCTCCATCGGTGGTGTAGGGATGACACGTACTGTTGAACCCTGCATACTGCCACCACGACCACCAGCAGTACCACGACCACCACATCGGCCACTATTGCTACGCCCACGAGAAGACATATCTGATACAATATTACATCATATACATCCATATATGTAAAATGAGGTAACATTTGTGAGAATATTCTTGAACATGCTAAAATTCATTAAGCATAAACTGAAAATCAAGAGTCAAGTAAAAGCAAACATCCATACATCCTTAAAATCAACCAAATTATATTACATGAAACAACTAAATCGACATTCTACCAATCCTCAAAATCATCATCACTCTCAATACTTATATTCTCATCTTCTGAGTCGCATTCATTCTCGTTTGCTTCAACTTCTTCATCGTCGTCTTCATCTAATTCGACTCCATCATGAAGTTCGTTAGTAAGAGGTCCAAGGTCATCAGGTTCGTCTACGACTTCCAATGTTTCGTTGGATTCTGAATCATTTTGGTAAGCTTGATTGTCAGTTGTGATCGTATTTGAGTGGAACGACCATCTTGGTTTTGTTTTCAATAACAACCCACTAATCTGACCTATTGTTGTTGACGACAGGATAAGGTGCATAATAAACTTGGATTGCTTGTGTCGCCAACACATATGGATCGTAATGAAGACAATAGAGCCGTTACAATAGAGCCGTTAGAGTGTGAACACGTTTTTATCATATTTAGCATGCTTTGTCATTATCTACTAGCCGTTAGGCTCATACATACTTGGTATATTTAATACTAGCCGTTATGCTCATACATATTTGGTATATTTTGTACTAGCCGTTGGGCTCATAGCACTATATATATGTGCACTTTGTATCATGCTTTGTATCAATAAAAATTGCAATTGTTCCTCTCTAATAACTCTCCTCCTCATCCCTTAATATGGTATCAGAGCCAAATTGCCGAAAGGCTTAATCATCAAGCAGAAAGTTGTTTTTGTTTTATGGCCAACAACAATGAAGTAACCTCCACTGTTTCAGGAAGCTTGGGGTACAGTGCTCCACCTAACCATCATGACCTGATTAAACCAAAAAGCCAAATTATCACCATATCTCTAGACGAAGACAATTACATTCTATGGAAATATCAAGTAGAGATCGCTTTGAGAGGGTATAATTTACTGCAGTACATTAATGGGACAATAACTGTCCCACCAGTGACGATAACCAATTCAGAAGGAGAAATTGTGCCTAACACAGACTACACAAAGTTTCAAAAACAAGATAGCCTCCTCTCCTCATGGCTCCTATCGTCAGTAAGTTTGAATTTATTATCGCAAATAGTTGGATGTAGCACGTCTTATAAAATATGGAAAACAGTTGAACAAATTTTCAATTCACAATCAGCTGCTAGAATCATGCAATATAGAAGGGAATTACAAAATTCTAGAAAAAAGGAGGCAAGCATGAAAGAATACTTAGGAAAAATTAAAAATCTGTGTGACAAGCTAAATGTTGTTGGTCATAAGATCAGCGACAATGAGCAAATCCTATTTATTATTAGTGGATTAGATGAAGAATATGAATCTCTAGTAACTGTGTTAGCCACACAACAACCTTTACCTAATTTACAGTTCGTTCGATCAGCACTCCTTGCTCATGAAGGCAGAATTGACCAAAGAAAAACAGCACAAAATAAGTTCTCTGCCAATTTTACCACAGTCAGAAATAAGAAGATACAACGAGATAACAACAACTATCGTGTGAAATGTCAAATATGCCAAAAGTTTGGTCACATGGCGAACAAATGTTACTTCAGGTATAATTCAGACATAGGTAGACAACAGGCAATACAAAATTACTTTTCACAAAGAAGAGCACAAGCAAATATGGCAACAACAAGGAATTCAACTCAAAATAATAATAACGCAAACCGAAGACATAATGCTGCAGATGATGATGAAGTAAAAAATGAAGACAACGGCTTCGAAGAATGGTACCCTGACTCAGGAGCGAGTCACCATATAACTAGCAATCTTCAAAATTTAAACATTGGGAGCAGAAATTACTCAGGTATGAGAAATTTGCATATGGGTAATGGTAGTACTGCTAGTATCACACACATAGGCAAAGGGACTATCTTTGGGAAAAGACAACTCAAATTAAACAATCTTCTTAGGGTACCTACGATTAATAAAAATTTGTTAAGTGTATCAAAATTTGCCAACGACAATAATGTTTACTTTGAATTTCATCCTAAGTTTTGTTTAGTTAAAGATTCCCTAAATCATGAAATATTACTTCGAGGTAACCTATACGATGGTTTATACAAATTCAAGACTGCAAACTCAAGTGGAGAATTCTAGTATAATAATGTAGATGCTAGTAGTGACAATGACTGTATTAGGAATAGTTGCAATAATGTTGATTATGACAATAATAGCGATGAATGTAACGTGATTAATTCTTGGCATATAAAATTAGGACATCCTAATCTGGAAACTGTTAAGACTGTTCTGCGTAATAATAACATTCATTATAAAAATGTACCTATCAAACACACATGCACGCACTGCCAACTCGGCAAGAGCCACAAGCTCCCTTTTAGTGATTCTGAAACCAGCTATAATGAGCCACTGGAACTTATAGCCGCTGACTTGTGGGGACCCGCGCCTCTAAATTCATATCAGGGACACAGGTATTATCTTTCTTTTGTGGATGCTTATTCTAGATATACTTGGATATACATGCTGAAAACTAAATCAGAAGCTTGCAATACAGTTATGCAATTTATAACTCATGTCGAAAAACAAATGAACAGTACTGTTAAGGTTATTCAGACAGATGGGGGAGCTGAGTTTAAACCTCTAACTAATTACTTTTTCAAAAGAGGGATCAAACATAGATTAACTTGCCCGCATACGTCCGAACAAAACGGTTTAGTCGAAAGAAAACATCGACACATAGTAGAGACTGGTCTAACTTTGTTATCACAAAGCTCATTACCCATGAAATATTGGAATGAAGCTTTCTACACATCTGTATTCCTCATTAACAAGTTGCCAACTAAAGTCTTAAACAATAAAAGCCCACATGAAGTGATATACAGTGTTAGACCAGATTATGGTTTTCTGAAAGCCTATGGGTGTCTATGTTTTCCATGTTTGAGAGACTATAACAATCATAAACTAAGTATGAGATCAAGCCCATGCACATTCATTGGGTATGCACAAAACCAAAAAGGTTATAAGTGCATGGACAAAAATGGAAAAATATATATTTCTAGGCATGTGATATTTGATGAAAACAAGTTTCCTTATGCAGAAAAGCAAATCGGCAAAAAGGATGGGGAACAAAGCATAAACAATAACATACGGTTCGAGCCATTCATTACTAAACCACCTTCAATCGATAGAAAAGAAGAGCAACAACGCACAAGCAATTTAAACACCCAGGAAGAAACTATGGATCAAACAAACGAGCAAACCAATGAGACACACAATGACTCAGAAGATACAAACATACATCAAAACATGCAGCATAGTGAAGATACAGAAAACAACAACAATGTTGACAATACCAACAACAATGATACATAGCAGCAAACACCACCACAATCAACTGGACATCACATGATCACCAGGTCAAAGAGAGGCATCTTCAAACCCAAAGTATATAATATTTCTGCCAATGAGATCGAACCATTGAATTTCACTCAGGCTATAAGATCAAACAAATGGAAGGAGGCAATGGACACTGAATATAAAACTCTCATAAAAAACAACACTTGGAGCTTAGTGACTCAACCAAAACACAAAAATGTGATTGGTTGTAGGTGGACATACAAAATAAAAATAAAAGAAGATGGATTTATTGACAAATACAAGGCCAGACTGGTTGCAAAAGGTTACGCGCAACAATTTGGTTTTGATTTCAATGAAACTTTTTCCCCAGCCATAAAACCCACAACCATCAGAATTATACTAACCATTGCTCTAAATAAAGGGTGAAATGTGAGGCAACTGGACGTCAACAATGTTTTTTGAATGGGGAATTGACTGAAGAGGTATACATGCAACAACCTGAAGGATATGGTACTGGTGATAAAGTATGCAAACTACACAAAGCAATATATGGCTTAAAACAAGCTTCGAGAGCTTGGTATGAAAAGCTAAAGTCAACTTTGCCTAACATGGGTTTCTCACAAGTTAAATCGGACAATTCTCTATATATGAAGAAGGGCATACATGGAACTGTGTTCATTCTAGTATACGTTGACGACATGCTAATAACAGGAGACAACAACGAAGAAATAAACAGAATCGTTCACAAGCTGGATCAAAATTTCGCCATTAAAGACTTGGGGGAACTAAAATATTTTCTTGGAATACAAGTGATTAGGAAAAACAATGGTGAATTAATATTATCCCAACAAAATTATATCACTGAAATACTGCAAAGGGCAAATATGCACAAGGCAAACTCATTACCTACGCCTATGATTAGTAACCTAAGACTATCTAAGCATAAAGGAAAAGCTATCGACAATGCCAAACAATATAGAAGCATAATGGGAGCGTTACAATACGCAACTATTACTCGACCAGACATATGCTACAGCGTCAATAAACTCAGTCAATACATGCAGAACCCTTTATCAGAACATTGGACGGCATTAAAGAGAGTGTTACGATACTTACAAGGCACAAAACATTACGGTATACGCCTAAATTCAGAAAAGGAACTTAACCTACAGTGTTTTAGCGATGTCGATTGGGCCAACGATATTGACGATCGAAAGTCTGTCTCAGGATACTGCGTTTACCTCGGTTCCAATATCATTTCCTGGTGTACGAAGAAACAACATACCACATCAAGATCTAGCACAGAAGCTGAGTACCGTGCACTGGCAAGCGCTACAGCCGAAATCATGTGGATAGAATCACTGATGGAGGAGCTTGGTTTCACTCCAAGACGAAAGCCGGTTATTTGGTGCGATAATAAGAGCACAGTATCTTTATCTCTAAACCCTATTCAACATTCAAGGACGAAACATCTTGAAATTGATCTCCACTTTGTGAGAGAAAGAACGCAATCAGGAAGACTTGCAATATGTCATGTGCCCACATACTATCAGAGAGCAGATGCTCTCACAAAGGCCCTTTCGACCAAAATTTTTATCAGAATGAGAGAGGAACTTCGCGTTATCAGTGCAGGCGGAAGCCAGAATGAGCAAGGAAACCCCAGTTCGAACTGAGGGGGCATAATGAAGACAATAGAGCCGTTACAATAGAGCCATTAGAGTGTGAACACGTTTTTATCATATTTAGCATGCTTTGTCATTATCTACTAGCCGTTAGGCTCATACATACTTGGTATATTTAATACTAGCCATTATGCTTATACATATTTGGTATATTTTGTACTAGCCGTTGGGCTCATAGCACTATATATATGTGCACTTTGTATCATGTTTTGTATCAATAAAAATTGCAATTGTTCCTCTCTAATAACTCTCCTCCTCATCCCTTAATAGATCGTACCCCTGATACTTTCTTTTGTGATTTACCTCTATCAAAGGATAATTCTTATGTATACGTCTTACTCCAACGGTTGGTCTACTATCAAACCAACGACATTTGAATAGAAATGTTTTCAAAGCCGGAACCAGGGAGTAAGTTAGCTCAATTATTTCTTCCAACACTCCATAATAATCTGCTATGTCATTATCCTCATTGCCACCTTTAATACAAACACCACTATTAAAAGTCGCTTTCTTTTTTCCATACTCTTCTGTGTGAAATTTAAATCCATTCACAAACATGATTGGACAAATTCTATAACAGAACCTTGGACCAAACGCAAGTTTCTTATAACAAATGTTTGTTATTTGATTATCAACGACTTATTGATAAAAAATTAAAACATTTCAACATCTACTAAATTTTGTATACATGTAAAATATTCAATCTATCATACTTATATATTTTTCAAACCATGACTTGAAATGTTTACTGGGTTCACAATTGGGATTTTCCTCTTCGAACTTGCTGAGAAAATCAATAAATTAAGATACAACTTATGAAATGCAAAAAGAACTTTTTATATATATTACGTAACAAGATTTGTTAATTCATCGCAATTGAGAAGCACAGTTGCTTTAGCTAGACTGAAATCCCTATCATGAGTGAAACCTTTAACATCCTTCCATTTACCAGCTGGACGCCCTTGTTTTTTAAATATAGATAATAAATCATCATTTGACTCATCCATATCATCATTGTCATTGCGATAGCCACTGTGAAAGCTTACATTAACGTGATCATTGAAATAATGACTGAAAAATATGGAAGCTTCTTCGATGATATATGCATGACAAATAGAGCCTTCAACACGTGCTTTTTGTTTCACTTTTTTCTTTAGATGGCCTAAAAATCTAAGTATAAAAGCATGTAATTATTGAATGTTGATATATAACAAAGCATGTAATTATTGGATGTTGATATATCACAAAAATAAAATTAAATATAAATCTCAGTGGACCTTTCAAATGGGTACATCCATCCATATTGCACCGGTCCTCGCATCAATGCTTCAGATGGTAAGTGTACTGGTAAATGCTCCATGCAATTAAAAACTCCAGGGGGGAATATTTTCTCTAGCTTGCATAACAACTTCGGTATATCTTTTTCAAGCTTCTGCAAATTGTCTTTACGAAGAGTGGTTGAGCACATATATTTGTAAAATAGACTAAGCTTTGTTATGGGCATCCAAACTTTTTGTGGCAGAATCTCTTTAAATGCAATTGGGAAAAGAGTTTGAAAAAAAACATGACAATCATGACTCTTCATACCAGACAACATAAGCTCCCACATATCAACGCATCGCTTCATGTTAGAAGCAATTCCATCTGGAAACCTCAAGCATTCCACCCACTCCAATAATTTTATACGACGAGTTTTATCTAACTCATAACAAGCAAGGACTCTAATGTTTGGACGTGCATGGTCAATTTTAAATTCTGGACGATTGCAATAGTATTCGATATCTTTTCTTGATCTCAAATCATCTTTGGTTTTGCCTTTCGCATTCATGATCGAGTGAAAAAAAAAATTCAAACATTTTTTTTTCAATATGCATCACGTCCAAATTATGCCTAATCCCCTTTACCTGGAATTTTCGCCTCTTTATTTCCAATCTCGTGTACTTTTGGGTAATCTTTCACGATATCAAATATTTCTTCGCCACTCAAAAACACCGATGGTTGCATATTATCGACTTTATTTTTTTTCAAAGTTTTTCTTATCACGCCTGAAAGGATCATTTGTATGTAAAAAACGACGATGATGGTCCCACCAACACTGTTTACCACCATGTTTCAACGTAAATGCTTTGGTTGAATCCATACAAATGGGACATGATAATTTTCCTGCCGTACTCCATCCTAAAAGCATCCCGTATGCTGGAAAATCACTTATCGTCCACAATAAGCAAGCAAATAGTTTGAAATTATTTTTCTTCGATACATCGTAAGTCTTAACTCCCTCTATCCACGATTTTTTCAACTCTTCAATTAGAGGTTGTAAATAAACGTCTATTCGTTTTTTGGATTTTTGGGCCTAGGAACAATAAGAGTTAAGAACATATATGGATTCTTCATGCACATCCATGGGGGTAAGTTATACGGTGTTAAGGTAACAGGCCAAGTTGAATATATTTTTCCATACTGAGAAAATGCTTGGAAGCCGTCTGTACATAAACCAAGTCTGATATTTCGCGATTCTTTGGAAAAATCAGGATATTTACTATCGAAATATTTCCATGCTTCGCCATCTGAAGGATGACATAGAAGTCCTTCCTCTCGATCTCGTTCACTATGCCATCTCATGTGATCCGCGATAGCATGAGATGCATACAATCTTTGTAATCTAGGAATAAGCGGAAGATAATGCATACGGGTGAACGGTACACCTTTACCATTACTTTTTTTCTTTTCATATCTTCCTAGTCCACAACATGTGCAGTGAGTTAGATTAATATCCTTCTTCCAAAATAGCATGCATCCAGTTTGACACGTGTCAATCTTTTCGTAAGGCAAACCGAATGTAGACACTTTTTTTTTAGCGAATACCAATTTTCTGCTAACCTAGTCTCCAAACCCTCCGGAATCACATCTCTAACCAAACTAAAAACCTCATTCATTAACTTTTCTGTACTGTTGTTTGAAGATTTTGTAGCAACTAACCTGGACGTTGCTGCCAACTCTGTCATTGGACATCCATCAAAAAGCGGTCGTTTAGACGATTCTAACAAATCAAAGAAAATTTTAGCTTTCGGATTAGGTTCTTCTACATCTGACGAATTTAACTGCACACTCGGACCAGCAAGATCAAGAACCATTTCAGTCATTCTATTCTGAAGACTAGGTTCATTGACACTAATGTCAATGTTTTCGGTCTCAACTTCAATGAATGGTGCATTTAATGTACTGTTATCTTCACCATGATACTTCCATAGATAATAATCATCCATAAAACCATATTTAGTCAAATGGAACTCTACTTGATGATAGTCATGATGTTTTTGGGCTTTACACCTCTTGCAAGGACATCGAACATCTGTCATATTTGTCTTATTACAAGATGCCACCCGCATGAATTCATCTAAACCTTTTAAAAAAGGTAATGGAATCGCTCCTTTATGTCCTACGTTTTTGTACATCCAATGTCGTCGAACTTTCAAATATTTCATTTTACTGCATAATTAATAAAAGCCATATGTTATATTTCATTGTAAAATATAATAAAGTACAAAAAGAAATTTATGGTTATTTTTTATTATTATATTAATTAATAGTTTTTTTTGCGGTTATTTCATTTATTCTTTTTTTATTTTTTATTTATATTAATTTTTTCCATACAAATTAATTTAACTGAAACCCTATCACTCATCAACTTTTAAACTAATTATTTACATTAACTTATACTATTCATTAAAATATCAAACATAAGTACGACATTGGACAGATTTTTTTGAAATTTTAGTTTGTTGATTTTTTTGAGATACATTTTCTAATGTCTAATGTCCAATTAATAGGTCAATCAACCTACTTCCCATTACAAACACAACGCTATTTTTACATTCATAAATTATTTATCACCAAACGTTGCAACAAAATTTCGGCAGTAATTCTCTTTGTTCCTCGTATCGTATGCTAATTCGCGTACACGAGGAATAATGAGAAAGTGCTATTGAAATTTTGTTACTGTTTGAATTGAAATAATTTATGAAAAGTAAAAATACCACCGTGTTTGTAACTTGTCCAATACAAGGACAAATTCAACAAATATTGTATTAGATGAATATTGATGTTCGTTTCATAATAAAAACAAACATCTATATAACAATCATGTACAATATCTGTCAAACGGGACCAAACATTAATCTAAGGACCAAAAAATTACTTATATTATTTTAAATGAATCAACTAAGTCCAATTAATAGGCCAGTCAACCTACTTCCCATTACAAACACAACGCTATTTTACATCCATTAATTATTTCTCCTCAAATGATGCAATTTCGGCAGCGATTCTCTTTGTTCCTCGTATTGTACGCTAATACACGTACACGAGGAATAATGAGAAAGTGGTACTGAAATTTTGTTACCGTTTGAATTGAAATAATTTATGAAAAGTAAAAATTCATCGTGCTTGTAACTTGTCCAATACAAGGACAAATTCAACAAATATTGTATTAGATTAATATTGATGTTCGTTTCATAATAAAAACAAACATCTATATAACATTCACATACAATATCTGTCAAACGGGGCCAAACATTAATCAAAGGACCAAAAAATTACTTATATTATTTTAAATGAATCAATTAAGTCAAATTAATAGGCAAGTCAACCTACTTCCCATTACAAACACAACGCTATTTTACATTCATAGATTATTTCTCCTCAAACGTTGCAACAAAATTTCGGCAGTAATTCTCTTTGTTCCTTGTGTTGTATGCTAATATGCGTACACGAGGGTTAATGAGAAAGTGCTACTGAAATTTTGTTACCGTTAGAATTGAAATAATTTAAGAAAAGTAAACATTCATCGTGTTTGTAACTTGTCCAATACAAGGACAAATTCAACAAATATTGCATTAAATGAATATTGATGTTCGTTTCATAATAAAAACAAACATCTATATAACGATCACATACAATATCTATCAAACGGGGCCAAACATTAATCTAAGGACCAAAAAATTACTTATGGTATTTCAAATGAATCAAATAAGCCCAATTAATAGGCCAGTCAACCTACTTCCCATTACAAACACAACGCTATTTTTACATTCATAAATTATTTCTCCTCAAATGTTGCAACAAAATTTCGATATCAATTCTCTTTGTTTCTCGTATCGTACGCTAATACACGTATACGAGGAATAATGAGAAAGTGCTATTGAAATTTTGTTACCAATTGAATTGAAATAATTTATGAAAAGTAAAAATACCATCGTGTTTGTAACTTGTCCAATACAAGGACAAATTCAACAAATATTGTATCAGATGAATATCGATGTTCATTTCGTAATAAAAACAAACATCTATATAACGATCACATACAATATCTGTCAAACGGGGCCAAACATTAATCTAAGGACCAAAAAAATTACTTATGGTATTTCAAATGAATCAACTAAGCCCAATTAATAGGCCAGTCAACATTAATCTAAGGATCAAAAAAGTCAAAAGAATAGAAAATTCTATATATGGTACAACACATTACTCACGAATGAATTAATTTAAGGAAATAATGATTGTGAATCGATCGTAATATCATTAAAACTATTTATATTTTACTCAGTTATATGCATCTTGTATAGGATAACATAGTTGATTGTGGACCACAGGTAGCAGCAATAAAGTGATACAGATATTGCTAGAATATCTTTGTGTTTTGAATATCTCATAATCAGCTAAAATTGGTCAATTTGAAGTAAGTATTTGTTTGGTTAAGCAATAAAACAAAAAAATAGCGTCATCATTTCAAACCATATACTCAGTAGGAAGATCAGATACACACTTCGAGGTATTTCACCTTTTTGTTTTCTTAGGTCGACAATGTCAACACTTAGGATAAAAAAACCCAAAAACCACAAAGCCAAAATAGCTCTTGACCTGCATGCTCCTAAGCTTGTTGAAAATTCAAAAAACATGTTGATTCTTCATGGCACAAAGACAAGTGTTGTGTTAACTGAAGTGATGACTGATATATTTCATTTGAAAAGGGATAGTGCGATAAGATATACAAAGAAGAATCCAGATGTCAGGCCTTTTGAGAGTGGCGGTTAATCCGCTTTGAAATTTTTTTCCCTGAAGACAGACTGTAACTTATTTTTGTTTGATTCACACTCCAAGAAAAGCCAAACAATCTGGTTATGGGGCGCATGCATGACCATCATGTGTATGATCTTATTGAGGCTGGAGTTGAAAACTTCAAACCTTTAGAATCATTTGATTATGCAAAGAAAGTGGCACCAAAAGCTGGATCAAAACCTTTCTTTGCTTTTATTGGAGAAGGTTTTTGAAAACGTAGAGGAGTTAAAACATTTGAAGGAAGTGTTACTCGATATGTTTAGAGGAGAGAGGTGGTTGAAAATTTGAACCTTGCTGGCATAGACCGTGTGTTTGTATACACAGCAATATCTGCAAACACTATATTTTTTACCCATTATGCCCTTCGACTCAAAAGGTCAGGTAAATCTATTCCTAGAATAGAGTTAGTGGAATTTGGGCCTTCTATGGATTTTGTAGTTAGGCATCATCGCCTCCCTAGTGAGAGATAAAGGAAAGAGGCAATGAAGACTGCTGATAGTATGGCCAAGAAGAAGATTAAAAATGTGCATAGTGACGCAGTGCAAGGAAAAATAGGGAAGGTTTATATGGCAGACCGGTACGTTGGTGAAATGCCTTTAACAAGCAAGATTAAGGGACTGAAAAGGGAACGTCGTGAGGCAAAGTCAAAAAAGGCAACAGATGAAGGTGAAAAATCAAAGAAGCAGAAGACTGAATCCCAGTAGTTTGATGCTTGCTTTGAATCATACTATGTATCTAACATGTGTCAGTTTGTGCTGAAAATTTTGTCCTATGTATGGATGTCTTACTATATGTATTTCCAGTAGTAAGGATATGTTTGAATTGTCATTTGGCTTTCAACTTAAAAAAAAGGAATATCAGATATAGGTCCTCAACTTATATGCATTTTACTGTCAATAAACATCAAGTTATGCATTTCGTTCTCTACACTGACATCATTTTAAATAAAATTAAGTGTTAAACCATACATTTCAAAAAGACGCATCATGAGATCGCCAGAGTCACCTCACACCTTACTTGTTCAAATAGCTTATATGTTACAATATCATGCATCATAAAATATTCATTTTCTTCGTCAGTGGAACGACTATTTCTAATTGTGATAGCTTGTACAAAAGATAACAGAAATTTTTCTGGGGGGGGGGGGTATATATGTCATAAAATAGCTATTATTTCTTGTGTTATTTAAGTATTACATAATAATAAGGGAAATTTTATTTACATCCACTTAACCTATTAGTTAATCCACCCAAGATTTTAGGAGTAATACCTATTTTTATGGTCTCTCTAATTATTTAAAATCAATTAGTTAATCCACACAAATTATATCTTTCATTTTTTTTCATTGCTTGGCATGTATACATCATCTTTTTATGAATTGTCGCATGAGGTAACTTTTTAATATACAAGCTGAATATTCATGTACTGTAGGATTTGTGTATCCTTTACAATAATATGCCTGGTGTCAATATGAACTATCTAGAAGTGGGCACTTTAGGTCAAGTAGTTGGAGAGGAGGATCATGAATGCATACGTGAAAATAGAGAAAATGGGTGCAAGAAATCAGTTGAAAATGGTGACCCAGAACACAAAGATGTGAATTGTTAAGAAATTAAAACTTTTGGTTAAGAAGCAGGAAATATTAACCACGAACTCATGCTTCAAAATATGGAAAAAAAGATGTTGTGAAACTGCTGCTAGTGTTGAATTTGAAGATATAATCATAAATGCAGATATAAATTGTGAAGACAAAAGCTTTTTACACCAGAAAGTGGAGATCAAACCTGTGAAATCGAAGATTCAAAGCTTGAAAATATGGATACTGGAGAAAAAACTGACGCTTTTTGAGCAAAAGTGAAGGAAATGAATATTTAGTATTCTTATTTGTAACCGCAACACACATCAGAAATATTATTGCACTTATTTCTATTTTTAAGCGTCCAAGTATCAGCTAAGAAGCAGTGATATGTTACCTTGAACCAAATACACGCTAACCAATGTACAAAAAAATGTGAAAGTAACTCTCTTCATTTGCAGCATATCACAAACAACTAAAATACTTCATTCATAAAATAGCGTAATTGAAATGTAAATAAGCATGAGGAAACTGAAGTCTTAAGTACACTGAAATGATTCGGTAGATTCGATCTTCAAATTATTCAATATCATAGTTAGTATATGCAACATTAACCATTTTAGAGAGTGGGTATTTATGAATATGAACATGATCAAAGAAATATCAGTAAGGTTCTCTAAAAGCATTTTAGATGTCCATCATACAGTATACTATCTATTTTTTTGTTTGTTTTTGTATTTATGGTAGCTTAAATTGTAATGAATACCTCAGGGTTGTTTGTCTGCTTACACATTGGTCCATGATTATTTATTTTACCTAGATTAGTTTTTACCCTAGTTAAATTTTTGGATAATCTAATATAACAAGTAGACCGCATAGTCATAAGTGTAAGCAGTTATATCTTATATACTCCTCAAATTGGCTGAAAAAATATTACTATATTCAATCATGATTTGTGCAACATCTATAATAATATTTAAAAAATGATCAAATGCAAAGTTTTAATAATTAACCGCTCTGTTTGAAATATGAATTTGATATTCATGGTTTAGACAAACATACGTTTATATATTTAAACATGGGTTTTAAATATGTTTAAAAAAATCCACTTTCATTTAGAAAATTACAGTCGTTTGCGATTTTTCACTATTGATTTATTTGTTTTGATGCTAAATTCTGTGAATTCCAAATTCAGACACACCAGACAGTTAAATATGCAATTATGATTAATTAATTGTGTAACTAATACTGTGAAAATATGAGAATACCTACGGTTAAAA
Source organism: Allium sativum (assembly GCA_030737875.1). Lineage (NCBI taxonomy): Eukaryota > Viridiplantae > Streptophyta > Magnoliopsida > Asparagales > Amaryllidaceae > Allium > Allium sativum. Next base: position 886,818,694 of record CM060913.1, read on the forward strand.
AGAAAAAATAGAGATTGAGTAACCTCGAGAATTAACGATGATAGACTATGTAAAGAATTTCTTGAATAACATGAGATTAAAAAGGCACAAAGGTGGGAATAATTATTAATAATTTGTGTGGATTAACTAATCGATTTCAAATAGAGAGACCATAAAAGTATGTATTACTTCTAAAATCTAGGATGGATTAACTAATAGGTTAAGTGGATGTATATAAAATTTCCCTAATAATAACTATTATTAGCAATCAAATTCTTTTGCCATTCTTTTGTCGTTAATACAGAACATGCATAAAAGTTAGAGAGGAAACCCTATAGAATTTTGTTGGCAAAGAGAGTGTAAGAATGAAAAAGAAAAGCAAGAAATAGTAAAATAAATATAGAGGAGCAGACATCCTCATTGCTGAATACAAGGTGCTTATAAGTATAAACTGTTGAGGGCATTTGTAGCATGGAAACGGTGCTTTGATAAAACTGATTGACTCCACAGTTATAGAATGTAAGTATAAATATCTTAAAGATCAGATTTAACACATTTAAAATAACTATATTACGTGTACAATTGGATAAACCAAGAAGATGGAAATATGAAATAAGCTCTACTCGCCATATCTACATGTTTTATCTCTTTAATATCTTTACCTCATTTTCCAAATATCGAGTTCATCTTAATCATAACACTGTTAAAGGTAGCAAAGAATAAATAAAATCACTATTGCTATCACTAACGGTCAAATTACATGGATGAATGACCATTTACGTGAAAATCCTAATTATTAATTTTTATGAATATTGATGTGAAGAAAGAGAGGCAATAAATCAGTATCAAACATCACTAAGGGTACAGATTGAACGTATATGGTACTGTATAAAACTACATCAAATATGTTATGCTTCAAAATGAAAATGAAGATCAAAAAAATGTCAAATACCAGTGAAAAAGGAAGCGGCAATAAAAAGATTTCAAAAAAGGTAACGACATATAATTTATCTTCGATTGCAAAGATATAATCGATGCGAAGATACAATCTGTCATTAATCTTGGGAAAAAAAATGAAAATTACCTGAAGATATAATCGACCGCTCGCAACAAATGATTTGGGGCTACAGATTAGGGTTTCGAGAAATTGATCGTCTCGACTGTAGATGCTCATTAGGGTTTTTGAGAGCGTTCTGGAGAGGGCGTTGATGTTGGATTGACGAGGAGGAGGATACTTGATTTCCTTACTTTCTTACATACAACAAAATGACCACCACTAAATATATAGTGGACTAGACACCCTTACACATACCAATAGACACTGTTTCATTAATAAACACTACACTAAACGAACAGACATGACGCTTAAAATAAAAGACACTACAAATTACGAACCGACATTAATTGGGTTTACTTTCCAACATCCCCCTTAAACCCAATTCTTTAATCATTTCGAACATTTCTTCAAACTTCAAAGCTTCTGAGAACATATCAGTTTCAATTGATTTATATCTCACATGTTTTGGTAGAAGGATAGAAAATTTCCAAGCTTTCTTTCTCATCAGCTCCTCTTCTTTTGCTTCTTCACTAGTGGGGTCTCTAGGTTTTGCTTTAGCTGTTTGTTTTGATTTAGGCTCTTGCTTTTCTTCCCCTTCTGATTTGGATCCTTCCTCTACGTCTGATTCCTTTTGTTCTAGTTTACTTTTGTGTGTTTTGGTTCCAATATAACCTCCAGTCAGCTCCTGCAGTTTACTATCCGCTTCTGCTTCCACTGCTTTTTTAATAACCTCTTTAACGCTAGCGTGCAGACGCTCACAGCTCTCTTTTGAGTGGCTTGAAGCAATCCGCAAGGGATGGATCCTAGCCTGATAAAGCACTTCATCTGCAACCCAGTTCCCAATGCCTGATATAAAATTCTGATCTAGGAGTAAAGTTTTTATTTCAATTTTCTTTTTACTCGAAGCTTCTGCAAATTCATCACTCTTCATCGGTTCAAGTAAAGCATCATCCTTTGCTTTCACTTTCTCCAGATTCATACCTAGTTCCTCTGTAATGAGTTCACTCCCAGTGAAAGTTGCAACATCATATCCGTGTCCAACCATTTCGGCAACTGTGGCCTCCTCAGCATGGTCTACAATGCTAACTTGTGCAGATTTGATATCAGCTGAATCTTTTAGTTTTGCTTCCTTATCGAGGCTATCATCTTCTGATTTTGGCTGATCACCATTTACTTTCACTTCTGTTTTTATCGTCTCTTCATCTACCCCGTTTGCGTACACCTCTTTCAACAACTTCCACGAATCTTTTGCTGTTTTTTCTCCAATTATATGGTCGAAAGTTTCTTCATCAATGTTCTCACTCATTGCAGCACGTGCACAATGATCTTTCCATCTCAACTTTGTGAATGCCTCACTCTCTTTTTCCATCATATTTTTGACATCTTTTGGACACTCATAGTCATTCTCAACGATCTCCCAAAGCCCTTTGGAGATCAATTCTTTTTTCTTTTTATTACTCCACTCTTCGAAATTTTCTTTTGTGAGAACGAACGACAAGAAAAATAGCATTGCCATAGTTTCAACCTGGCACTCTGATACCAGTTTGTTGGATTGACGAGGAGGAGGATACTTGATTTCCTTACTTTCTTACATTCAACAAAATGACCACCACTAAATATATAGTGGATTAAACACCCTTACACATACCAATAGACACTATTTCATTAATAAACACTACACTAAACGAATAGACATGACGCTTAAAACAAAAGACACTACAAATTATGAACCGACATTAATTGGGTTTACATTCCAACAGTTGATTAGGGAGAAGAGTTCTGACGAACGATGATTTTTGAGAGGGCGTTGATGAGAAGAAGTATTTTTGACGAGGGTTTACGAGTGTGTTGATTAGTATTTTTGTGAGGTCGTTGATGCAGATAGACGTTCCTTATTTCGATAAAAAAAAAAGGAAAATTCTTGGGCCAAACAAAATAGACGTGACAAGGGTTTTTGAGAGGATGTTGATCCTTGTTAGATGTTAACTTTTCCTTTAGTCCGAATAATATTATTTTTCAGCAAAAAAAAATTGGTCGAATAAAAAAAGAAAAGTTAGGAAAAAAAATCGTTGGGTCCGGCTATTGTCACCCGTTATTTGCTCTTCACCCCCAATTGAAATTTTAAACTATTCTTTCCACTTATACCCTTTAATAATAAAATAAATAACTTGTCCAATTTTCTGTGACGATTAAAAATAATAGAATCAGTTATGCATGATGTTTGAGGTTAAATAAAAAAACAATAATTAAAATAAAAAATCAGAGGTGTATGTGATTAAAAAAATATTAAAGATATGAATTACAAATAATGAATAAAATTTGCTAACAGTGATTAAAGCTTTAAAAATTGTAGTAAACGGTGTATATAACTATATATTTTGTGACCGAATATAGATCGACAGTGTGTAAGTATTGCAAAAGTCTGAATAGTAAATAATTAAATCATCACTGTAGGAGGTGTTAATTTAAATAAATCAACGCTCAGATTGGAGTGTTATTTAGCATAACCAACGCTAGGCAATCAATGATGTTGTCTGCCAATGCTAATTAATTCGATCAAGATGTTAAAGAGAGAACTGTACAAACAAACTGCAATTTTAAAATATAAGAAGTAAAGAACAAAAAAATGTAGTAAGGGCATTTTTGAAATAAGCTGGGTGGTAAAAGAAAAGGTAGGGTTGTGTGTTTTATTTTCTATTCGCCGGGGGGTGAAAAGCAAATAGCGAGGTGCGAATAGACGGACCCAAAATCATTTAGGCAGAATTTTTACACAATAAAATTTTAAAACATGTGTATTTGCGGTAACAATTCAATAGTATAAACCGTTCTCATCCATATGCATCTACACGTTGTTAAATTTGATGGCGTCACAAAAACGTAAAGATTTCTCTACGTATTTATGACGTCTTCTTTAAAACATATAAACATTTGTGGCGTCGCTAAGGCATAGTTAATTACAAATGCGATTGTGACATATTTATGACAATTTAGTGACGACTACAAATTTAGCGACGTCGTGCCATCGCAAAGTCGTTATGGCGTCACTAAATGCCGTCAGAAATTAGCAACTTTTCTAGTAGAGTTAAGATAATAACCTTTGATGTACATTAACAAAAAGAACAAAATGTCATCTTTAGATCATAACAGTAGCTTACATGTGGTAACAGGTGGAGAGTTGCAAATACACACCAAACAGGAAGTTAAAAAAAAAATCTGCAGAAATGAATGATAATTGCTTTTCGACAAAAAGATAACCATTATTGTATAATAAGTCTTTTTTTTTCAAAAGTGTGTATCATATAGCTCAAATGTACAAAACACGCAAATTATTTTAAGACCGATTATATAGTTTCATATTTTTCGAAACACATGGTCACATGCACAGTCATGAAAGTTTACGCAATGAGAGCCTACAAAATTTCCAGTGAATAATAAGTAACCATTAGATTTGCCTGCAGATTGTGCATGCATCCTAATGTAAACTAAATTCAGCTACTCAGCATTGCTTGAAGTAGACTTAGCTATACCGGATCCTGAATCTTTATGCTACAACTTGACGGTGCTTGAGATCATATTAGTTTCTCTTTTGGTTCCTCCATAAAATGTAATTTGCAGCTAATATTCAACTTATTAAAAAAACTAACATGTACTACGAAATTTATGTTTAACTATATACATAATGATTTACAGATTTTATTGATGAATATATGTGTTGCTAAAAAATAACAAAATAAAGAATCATGTTATTTACAATCAATTATATATGTTTACAATATACTGATGAATTAGATACACAGACACATATGTATGTTTGTTAAAAAGTGACTTCAAGCATCCCAAGTGACTTCAAGCATCCTATCAAATTTTAAGTTAAGATGTAGGCAAGGTAGTACTCCGAAATGTAGAAGCCCCATCTATTGTAACTTTACACCGAAGCTGTAGTTCAACACACTATAACAAATTGACCATATTATAGCGGTGGAAAACAGTTGTAAAAGACTTTTTACAATGGTGGAGCCACCGTCATCTATTAAGAAGTTGTAATAGACTAAAATCTTTTACAACTTTTTTACACCGTTGCGACACCGTTGTAAAATGTATATTTTACAACTGTTTTCCACCGTTGTAATAAACTTTATTACAACTGTTTATAACTGCTGTAACATATTTTATTAAAAATAATATTTAAAGTTGTAATATATGAACAAATTATATAAATATTATTAATAAAAGAATTCATTTCAGAACATATTATCTCAAAACTGAAGATATCAAAAAAACTTAAAACATGAACCAAAACAATATATTAAAATTTTCGAACTCTCATCATTTTTTTATAAATCATACAAGTATCTCGAGTACATAAAGCAACTACAACAAAGTCCATTAAGCCTCAAATTATTTTCCTTATTTCCTCGACCGAGACAAGTATCTTCTTCCATCTCATGCCTAAAAGTTGAGCCTCCATCTTCTGTATCATTGTATTTCAAAGGAATATTGGCACTTCTAGTCTTGATTCATCAGTTCCTCGATTTCTTTTTCTCTTTCATCGACTCTACGTTCACAAAAAAAGTGCCTACTTTCATTCAGCAATGTCATACCAAGTTGATTAAATGCATTATTCAAAAAAAAAAAACATTTTCCATGTGCAAATACAGCCATCATACCTCCTAGTGCATATTCCCATTTCACTATAATCTGATCCCCATCACTGTCAATTTCTAGATATCAATTTGATCCCTTTCACGTCCACTTAATGACCTGCAATCCTTCATAGGCTGGAACAAAAAAAAACAAATTAAATGGTTTTAGACAAAACAGTAAAAAGTTATACTAAAAAGAAATTTATTTAATTATGCTTGTTCCAAATAAAATTGAGGAATTCCCACTTTAAATTTCTGTTCCTGCATTTTGTCAAATGTTCGGAAATGCTCATAAAAGAAGAATTTTAAGATCTGCATTTCATTGATATACAACTATGTACGTTTATATTAATTTGAAGATAAACTTCACATTTGCCTGTTCAATGAAACAAACACCTAGACCATCCTAATCTCTACCTAAACAAACCTGTTCGTAGAACAGTTCTAAACCCAATACCCGCTAGCCAAAAGGGTGACAGAAAGATGAAATTGATCAAAGAGGGTTTCAACTTTTAACAAGCTAGACGTTCCCTCTCTCACACACTATAGAATTCTCATAGCCATTTTCCATGTCCTCCTTCCATCGGTATTACACGATTGAATTAATAATACTGGAACACACTCAACGATAGGTGAAAACTGAGCATGGTGGAGCAACCGATAAAAGGCGCAACCGATATTACTGAAATACACCAATCAAAGGCGCTAAAAAGCACATCGTGCAATGTATTACTAGCAGTAAAAATAGCGGACAGCTGAAAAAGTTGCACCATAGGAAACAAGGAAAGTGGGCAACATGCTTCGGTAATGCCATTATGGAGAGTAGAGTACGTACATGTAAAGAAGCATTTCCCACACCATTGGTGTTTCATCACTTTGTTGTAACCTGCGCATAGTTGTAGATGAACAAATATTAATATGACGTTCTGCTTTTACACAAAAGCATATTTTTTTAGTAAATATAATTTAATCAAAATTTCTTTATCGATTAAAGATGTACAGCTCAACCATTGTTATTGGAGGGTCACTTGTTTGTAATTTTATAGATTTGAGTTTCATAAAGTTATTCAAATTAAAAGAACAAAGTTGCAAATTGTCTGGGCTACTAGCTTAATATATTGGGATCAAAGTTTGCTTTTGACATGATGTCCAATTCAAAGGCAGGTGAAATATGAGTGTAAACAAAAACTCCCAACCTGTTAATAAAAAAAAGATAAAATCATAAAGAATCTAGAATATTTGAAGTGGCTAAATATCCCTTGACCACCACAAGACAACTGAATTATAAACCAACTCTTTAACGAAACCTATATTTGTATGGTGGGTTACTGAAGGCTTTAGTGGTATATTTTAGGAACTAAATATAACCTACAGGCTTTAGTGGTATATTTAGGAATTAAATATAACCTACAGTGGTATATTTGATATGACTACAGACCTACAACAAAAATCCCCAATCCAGAAAATTGAACCCACAAAATTACTGAAATATTCCTCACCAATCAAAGGCGCAACCGATACAAAATACACCAGGACGACCTCGACGTCCACCCAATCACCAGAACGACATTCGAAACACCAGGTCAGCTGAAATCGGTCTCGATAGGCGATTAAGGAGGATGAGAACTTCGGCAAGACGGCGATAAGGGAGACGCAGATGAAATTGCACAGCAAACTGAATCAAAGCGTGGACAGCTAGTAGGAAGGAGAAAAGCACGATAAGGAGGCGGAAGTGAGCAGAGGACGTATATGATTGGAAAAGAGATGGCGGCGCTGAAACCCTCATTCCCATTAAAACGTATTTGATGAGCGTGAGTTATGACTTTGTCAACGCGAGATAATACCAGTTCAGTAATTTTAGAGTTAATTTTTTCTAGATCCCGCTTAAATGAAATCATTCCCGCTACTTCTCGTTTTTGGCGGGTTGGGGCAAAATATTTGTGTCATGGCCAAAGTTCAATGAAAATTCTGAAAGACAACAGTTAGAAATTAGATTTAACAAATAAAATTAAAGTAACTTTAATATGAATTCCATTAAATTTTCAAATATTAGTTATTACTATGGAATTATTAAATATAAATATTACTAAGTTTATTATTAATTCCCAAGTTTATTATTATTTGTTAGTTATTAGTTATTAACTACAATATAAATAAATATTATTGATTCCTAAGCTTATTATTAAATATTAATATCATTTATTACAACAGTCAAAAAATAAAAGTCGTGATAGGCTTTTATTACAACTGTCAAAATAACACAGTTGTTAAAAATAAATTTATTACAACTTTTCTGGAAAAAAGTTGTAGAAAAACATTTATTACAATGGTGATTTTACCACCGTTGTAAAATTAAAGTTGTAATATGGTGTTTTTGTTGTAGTGAAAGCATTTATTTATTTTTCGTTTTTTTTATAGAAAGAAAGGACAAAGTTAGGAAATGATTATACCCGTTTATCTTGTAAGAAACATTTGTAAACTATTCAATTCAGCTAGACAGCTTACAGAATACGTATGTGTGTACTAATACATGAGGGCTTGTACTATTCTACTTTAGGTATATTTATGTTGCCTATGCAGGTTAACATAGGTTAGTACGAAGAAAACATCTAAACGCCATCAACTCTTATGTGTGGTTTTTTGCTTACTTCCTTATTAGACAATTCTTTTAATGCACAAACATCAATTTCAATATCTTTTTGGTAAAATTTACAGTTTAATTGTCAATAGAAGTTATAAACATGTTTTAAATCTAGAATGTTTAACTTGAATTTCCAAATAGATGATTGTTTGCCTATGACAAATTTACTTACCTTATAAGACTCATTTACTCATTAGCAGACCAAGCGTAACTGGAATAATACATATTTTTATTACTAGTACTTAATCGGTAAGAGGTTTAATTTCACTAACCTGCATATTTGGAAAATTATTTCCTCTCTTTTATGAAGAGTATACTTTACTTTGATGTATGGTAGATAGGATTTTAAGTTCGATAACAATAAAATCCTGAATTCATCAAATAACCTAGTAAATGATCACACATAACACAATACTGGAAAAAAGCAAGAGGTGCAGAGCAATTTTCTCAATTGCTATATTTTTGTTTTTATTTTACATGTGTGTTCTGGTTTTATAAATATATACAGGAAGCCAAAAAATAAATTTTGATGCCCAGTAAAGAATTTACCAATTAGATGATCCCATCTTTATTTGTAGTATATCTTTAATACATCACATATGTAATCCCATATGGTTGTTGCCAACAGATCCCAAATATCGAAAATCCTGTTCCAAAAAAAAAGCATCTTCTATATAAGATAATGATATGAAAGCGAATATTGTGGTATACGTTTTATTACACAAAATGTTTGATGTTTATTATTTTACCATCATATAAAATTATAGTATGTGTATATAAAGGAATATTTGTTGTTGAGTACTAAATTTTATCGTTATAACTTGTTATTTTTTGGCATTGGTAATGAAAGGGTTCATGTTAAGTCAACATTATTTATTTGTATTTTTTTTGAGATAATAACTATGAATATATCAGAAATATATGGTATTCATTAACACCATTAGATGCTGAAAATTAGTTCGAATGCGGATATGGTTGAATCTGCATACAATAATTGCCAGGCCTGGTTCTAGTCCAAACAAACACAATCCTAATAATGGCACAAATAAAATATTCATGTAAAATGATAATACAACAAGTATAAATAGGTAAATTTTATATAATCTGAAATTATTCAAAAACAAATAGCTAAATTTGTTATAATCTGAAATTATTCAAAAACAAAAACTTGAAAACCATACTGAATTACATAACCATGATCTTTTCTGGAAGCCTTAAAGTAGTTGCGTAAAGATAAGTGGTTACAATAAAGTAAAAGATGAAATGGTTTCTTGATATGTATATGCTATTATGTAAGAAGGATGTTATTAATACAAAACATGAGCCTTACGTTTAAAAAAATACAACATTAAATTTAGCTAACCTATCTATAATTCTTGTGGGTGGTATTATTCTCCAAGAGGTATAATTCCCGTGAAACTTGGGTTATAGTACATTATGAATGCTGGAAATCTTTATGTATAAAAGTGAAGATATGTAACAATGTAAAATGAGTTTTAACAGATGAATTGTTATGTGAAAATTAGGAAAAAAAATATAATAATTTGACTATGCAAAATAAAATCAACACTTGTTTATTGTAATAAAAAATATAGTAAGTACGTCCATTGTTGATTCTTTTTCATACTTGATATTATATGACATTGATGAGATAATCAAAAATCGTATTCTTATCATCCATGTTCACTATCATCACAAGTTATGTACTTATGTTTAATAGTAAGATCAAGATCAATAATTATTGGTAATATTGCTAAAGGACAACACATTTATTATTGTCAACCTGCATAAATATAATAATCAATATAAGCTTAAATTAAATAAACAATATAGTTGCAGCATTATCACTTGAATGAAGATAAATTGAAACCTAGTCCAATAACATTCCTATATGCTTCTTTGTAATATCCTCATCAACTTAGTAATAGAATTCAATGAAATCATGTAAAAAGTACCTCCTGTGTTTACTCTATAAATTTCTCGTTTCTCATCATCCATATCCCATGTAATACAAGGGCCACTCAACTCAAACCTTCAAAAGGAAATAATACCTTTTAATAACATTGAACAAATAAGAATTCAGGCATAAAGTAACTACAAACATATAACCAAAATCAAAGCTTGAAAGCTAAAAGAAAACCCAAAAGGGAATGTAATGGATTATTCAAGACAATATGTGAAAGTGAAAATTATCCATTAGAGAATAAGGATAAAAGGCGATGAAGATCATACAAAAATCACCATTAAACTGATGGATGTAAAAGAATTAAGGATCCCATGAATAAACTGCCTGTATATCCCCTCCATTAACATATTTCATCTTCTATCCGACATCCTGGATATCCCGTTTTGGTATGCTGCATGTGCAGCAGCTGCTCACAGCAGCCCCCTAGCCACCCATGTGTTCAACATGGGATTGCTACTTACCTTGCCACCTACCAGGCCACCAACCAAGCCACCAACCCCCACCAACCATCCTTCTCGTCTATAAATACACCCTTCTTGTTCATAGTTTATATCTCATTCCAAATCCACTAAGAAGAAGAGAAGAGCAAGAAGAGAGTGAGATCGAGTGTTGTATATAAAGTGTTCTGTGTAATCACTTTGTAATTTTCTCTGAAATAAAAGATCTGCAGCAGCCCGGAGACGTATGCATAATTGGCCGAACTCCGTTATCAAATTTTGTGTGTCTCTTACCATTCTACATTTCATTTCTTTTCTCCACAAATATACTCATAAGGAAATTTGTGTAATTTCCCAACAACTGGTACCAGAGCCATAATTTGTTAGAAAGGAAATCAAATTCGAGTGGGAGCGATGGCGGCGGATGAAGGAAGGGTGAAAATCGTGAAGTTTGATGGAGCTGACTTTGGCTTTTGGAAAATGCAAATTAAAGATTATATATATCAGAAAAAGCTTTATCAACCTCTCTCAGAAAAGAAGCCAGAGAATATGAAGGATGAAGATTGGGCTCTTCTTGATAGACAAGCTCTTGGAGTTATTCGATTGACGTTATCTCGCAATGTTGCTTTCAACATAGCTAAAGAAAAGACCACGGCAGTTTTTATGGCGGCTCTCTCCAGTATGTACGAGAAGTCATTGGCCTCTAACAAAGTTCATTTGATGAGGCGATTGTTCAATTTGCGGATGACAGAAGGTGCATCGATAGCTCAACATCTCAATGAACTGAATACAGTTACTTCTCAACTAAGTTCAGTTGAAATTGAGTTTGACGAAGAAGTACGCGCGTTGATACTTTTGTCTTCCCTGCCAGAAAGTTGGAATGCTACTGTCACAGCAGTGAGTAGCTCGTCGGGAAGCAATAAGTTAAAATTTGATGATATTCGTGATATGGTTCTCAGTGAAGAGATCTGGCGAAGAGATTCTGGTGAGTCATCAAATTTTTCAATTCTGCATACACAATCAAGAGGAAGTAATTCAACACGAGGAAATGGATGCAGCAAATCGAACAACCAAGGTAAGGATTGGAGATCTAAATCTAGCAATCCAAACAATTCCCACAGCTCAAAGACTGTTGAGTGTTGGGAAATTACGCAAATGTTGGTAAGGATTGGAGATCTAAATCTAGCAATCCAAACAATATCCGACATCCTGGATATCCCGTCCATTATTCTCTTCGTTGCTTTCTTTTGGCTCACTTGCTTGCTTTTGGCATGCTAGTCATCATTTCTGTGAATAATTTACTGTCTTAATCAAACGAATATGCCAAAAGCCAAATTATATAAATCAGTTTTGAGACTTCGAGCCTTTTCTTTTTCTATTTTTGCTTATTTTTAGTTGGTCTCTCATTTTCCTCAGGAAGAACATAAACTGAGAATGCATGTTCTTTTCGACCACTACTGCAAAAAAGCATGACAAATAACTTTTGAGTTTTTATGCGGGTAAATCATACATATAATTATGAGCAAAAAGATGGCACTAACATTTCTAATGCAAATAGGACCCTTGCGATATTTCAACTGGTTAAGAAACTTCCCACATGAAGTTGAAGAACAACCCATGTATCCTATTAAAGAAAAAGAAATCAAATTTCAAACGTAAATAAGAATAAAAGCATAATTGAAAAAAAAGGTTGACAAAGCATATGTTAAATGTAGTAAGCAACACTTGCATCCATCAGATAATGCAAATGGAAAATGTATGAACAATTGGGAATACACCTTATAGTCGTATAAATCATATTTTGAAAATACAATCTACAAAGGTTATAATATGCATCAATGTGCTTTAATTACTATTAAAAGCATTATAGAATCCGGCTATACATAAATTAATCAACTGCCGCTTTTATCATAAATAAGTAATATTAGTTATTAATAATCAAATGCTGAAAGGGAAAAAAGTAATACTAAAACCATTACTGATAGCCTTCATCAAATACTTAATAATAAGATAATCTAATTCAATCCCATAAATCTAGAAAAATGAAAACATTTCAAAAACCATGATATTCTACAGCTTGAGATGGAAAACATACTCATCCTGAGTTCAAAAGAATAGTTAATGAAACTACTGTGACATACGAATTTTTAACGCAAAAAAAGTATGAATAACTTGCTTTCTTTTCCATTTATTAAAAGTTATATATTTAACTTTTGTCTTTTGGGCTTTTAGCATATACAAAGACTTGCCAAAAAGCTAGTAGTATACTGTATACATAAATGCAAATCAACTGTCTTAGAAAATGCATATACACACTATGAAACTTCAAGTAAATCAATGAATTAGACAAAGGCATTTGAATTAAACCAACAAAAACTAAAAAACAAAGCGCTAATGGTAGGGTCTTCTGCTGTGCTTTCTTATTTTAGGGGAAGTTATTCAGACAAATTTGATAAATTAGTCTGAGATAGAAATAGGAAATCACAACTTCTACATATTGCCTTTGACTTTCAAAGAAAAAAAATCAAGCAGTTGATTTCTTTGATTTTATTTTTTACATGCATTTTAGGTGGGCCTCCATATTCCATTCCCTAATTAAACTGCACGTAATTGGCAAGTGTAAATAGAATGTCTTGTGGTATTTAGCACATCATCGTTATAAATATGACCAAAGATAGATTTTAATAAAGTCAAAGAGCTAAGTAAACTCAGTCATAAAAGAAGTTAATCAGATTACATATGTAACATGTATAAAGTTGTAAGCCTGATTTGAAATAGAAAATATAATATGAGGCTAAAAAAATTTAATATTGTATAACAAAACCATATAGATTTAGCTTCACTCATTAATCAAAATAAGCATGAAATATAAGTGTGTAACTTAAGGTCCGTCTATAAAATTAGGTCTTACAAAAATATTTGACATACATAATAACAAATATATACACATGTTATTCCATGTTGAAGGGGCGAAGTTAAATGAATTACATCACATTCAAAGCTAAAATAGCTAACCAATAAAAATATAAGGATGTGGTGAAGGTTCAAAAACAAACAGTGAAAGCTTAAACCAAAATAGTACCGACTGTTATGTAAACACAACCTATTTATAGTGGCATACCTTTGTCTATTTATTTAAAAGTAATAGTCTTATCATATGAAACATTGCAATTTTTACTATAACCAAATAACAAAAAATTACATTTGACTTCGTACAATAATTGTTGGCATATATGCACTGATGCCAAATGCCGATTAATCTTCTTTTCTACCATTAGCAGCACCCGACACCCGTCGTCCACATACCATGGATGACTTGTTTGTTTGATTGATGTGTTGTGAAATTTTATTGTATGATGTGGAATGAATAAAATATTTTATAGTTAAAAATATAATTTTTAATGTGTATATAAAATAAATATTCATTTACAAATCGAACGATTTGTTTATGTACACCCATTTGAAGGATATTGATTGGGACGATAAATTTTATACATCGCCCAACTGCACAAATAAAACCTGTGTTTGATTGTTTGAAACCCCACACGGGTATTGGGATGATATTGGACATACACTTATCCCGATATTTAGTTGCATGTCGATCGATTGATTGACAGGCTGTTATAAGCGTTGAATATTTATATTTAATGCTTATGCAGTTGTGTGGTGCACTCTGGATGATGGTTGATTATTTATCGTTGCTATAATATACATGTGTTGTATGGAATCCATATAATTAACATTATATGGTAATTGATTGGGCCTCATTCCAATTTAGAAAATAAAGAATATTATAGAATAAATATTCATGTGTTGAATAGAATAAATATTCATGTGTTGAATAAAAGAAAACTCATGTGTTGAGAATATTCATGTGTTGAAAGAAATATATATTTATGTGTTGAAGAAAATATTCATTTGTTGAATTGAATAACGAAGTTATTGAAAAATATAAAGCCGTGTTGATTAAATATTCGCCTTTTTGACGCGAACGATATTTATATCGATTTTATTCATTTATATAATGAATATCGAAAAGGAAACGGTTTCGAAATATAATGTTTTGAAAATATTATCATTTGTTTATCGATGATATGGAATATTCAATTTTGATTTGAAATTGAATAGGAAGTTGAAATCGTTTTGAAAACGAATTTAAAACGATTTATAAAATACGTTTTAAAAGGAAATCGACGAAATATATATCATATATATAAAATATAATGGCCTGAATAGAACGCGCCACGCAGCGGCAGTTCGCGAATTTCGACCATTGACTTCG
Source organism: Allium sativum (assembly GCA_030737875.1). Taxonomy (NCBI): domain Eukaryota; kingdom Viridiplantae; phylum Streptophyta; class Magnoliopsida; order Asparagales; family Amaryllidaceae; genus Allium; species Allium sativum. The sequence continues at coordinate 886,833,699 of CM060913.1, forward strand.
AATGGACGTTATGGGAGATACGACCGTCGGATTCTCCTAAAACTGGAACCTTTGGGTTCGTATCGAAAAGTGCTTTCAAACGAATATTAGAGATTTGAAATCTAACGGTTGGATTTGGAATTATGTCCAAATCAAATTTGGAAAAGGTCGTTGTAAGTGCAGTTCGATGGTCGTTGATAGAATTCGACTGTACGGGCCTTGATAAAATTATTAAAAATAGTAATAATTAGTGTAAAATCATAAGAAATGATTTGGGAAGAACTGGGATGAAAAATTCCAAATTTGAAAAGATAAAAATAGATTTTTATCGAAATGAACTAGTTTTGAACTAGAATTATAATCCCATTTATTTTTAAAATAAATAAAGTGGATTTGAAATGGTTTAGAAAATAACCAGAATTTCCAATATATAAAGTGGAAATGGATTTGAATCGAAATTGTCTTTGGAATATTTCGATGATGGATTTCGTGATTATACAGATATTTTTGTGAAAATTTGAAAGATATATTTATATCGTTATTTCCAATACGATATTTGTTGGTCGTAGAATTTGATATTGAATATAAGCCGATATATTTTCTATTCAGAGACTTGTATTTAATATCAAATGGGATTTGGGTTTGTCGTGAATGGTGTTTTCATTAACACTGTTCTTAAACCCAGTTGAGAAAAAGATTAAATCTTTTTATTTAGATTTAATGAAGTGTACCAATTAAATAGTATTTAATTGGAATTGAATTTGAATTGATTTTTGGGTTTATCGTGAACGGTGTTTTAAATAACACTTGTTCTTTAACCCGATAATTACTGGAATGTGATTTGGGTTGTCGTGAATGGTATCTTTAATAATACCGTTCTTAGACCTAACGGAGTTAAGAAAATCGGAAACTAACTGGAGATTAGTTAAGTTGAATGGTTTCTTGGATATTGATCTGATGTTGGTTTCGGCCTTCGAGGTTAACACTTAGGGAATTATTCACTTGCTAATTTATGGTTAAAGGCTGATGGAATAGAATGTGATTTTGGGTTTATCGTGAACCGTGTTTTAAATGACATTGGTTCTTTAACCTAGTTAAAGACATGATATGATTTCCCAAGTTAAATAATCATTGATATTGATTTTTGGGAAGATTAAAACCAAGTGGAGTTTTAATGAATCTTTAATTAGATTGAAATGATCAAGAATGGAGTATCACCAGTTTTGCTCCAGGCGATAGTTAAATCTTTAATTAGATTTGAACGTGAAATGATACTTGAATTTACCGATAACACAACGGTGTTAGATATGAAGTATTACCAGTTTTACTTCATGGGATGAATAGGTTGGGATTGGGAGATTAAAACAAATGATTACTTCGGTAAGGTTCGTTAATCCCGACTAGTTTGGACAAACCATAATTTGGTTTGACTTGATATTCAAAAGAAGATTAAAGAATAAATTTAAAAGAATTTATCTTTGATAAAATTAATGGGAACCTTTCCCAAAGTATACGAATATTGGAATAAAAGAATATTCTGAATTGGAATGAGGCGTATGTTGTGTTTGTGTAACACTTGTTTATTATATACGCGAGTTATTCAGAAAGACCGGGTTTATCCCATTCTGAATAACTGATTCGACGATGTGTCCAGGATGAAGACGGTGGTTGTAATGACCCGCATTCTACGCATCGGGGGATCGTAGAATATTTATTTCTTTCCCGTATGAAGTCGTATGGTCATGTAACTTTGGGAAACATCCATTAGAGTCATTTCCCGTGCTTGTGATTTTTGTCGATTTTTAAATGACCATTTTGCCCCTAGTTGATCTTGTTTTGGCCATAACTTTTGATTGGAAAGGAATTCTGACCTGAAACCACTTCCATTAGATTCATTTGATGGTTTACCTTTCCGTAGAGTGGTCATATTAGTCAAACGGACTTACCGTTTGGGAGATATGGCTGAAATAAGGTTTGGAGGGTGAAAAACTGCTTAATCGGGCCAAATCGGGTGATTAGTGAGTAGGCCCAAAACCCATTTCAGGATTAGGGTTATGGGAAGGCTGAAATGAGATAGAGATTCATTCCATTTCAGTTTTCTAGCCTCCACTTATCACCAAAGAACCCTAAAAATGGCCTCCAACCTCTAAATCACCTCCAAATCACCTTTTGGTCAAGGATTTGGCTTAGCAACCTCTAATCAAGGAAGATCTACACCAAAGCAACATTGGAGCTGCTGTTTAGCATTGAGATTCACATCAAATCAGAGATTTATTTTAGATCTTAGTTTATTTGTGGCTAAGGTGAGTGATTTGCATAGTTTTACACTAATTATGGCTAGTTAAGGGTAATTAGTGTTAATTAGCGAATTTAAGCATGATAAAATTCTGGAAAAATGTTCATAAATTCCTAAATGATGTTTTAAACCTCTGATATGAATTTGGGTTAATTTGGTTAAGTTTTGCTAATCCTATCATTAGTTTCACCTAAACATGCTTAAGGGGAAATATGGGATTTTGGGTATGTTTGATCCATTTTAACCTATCATATTGATGTTTTGATGTTTGTGGTTGATTATGCATGTTGCTATGACTGTATGATATGCTTTGTGATTGATTTCAATAGTTAGAATGGTCGAAAACGTCGTTGAATGGCGTAAACACTTGCTGGAATAGTTTCAGAAAACAGTGCAGGGTTCGGATCGGATCAGATCGGATATGGGGCTCGGATTGGATATGTTGAACTGGGCAAGGGATTCGATCGGATCGGAACCTGACACTTGGTAAAATTGGCAAAAAGGAAGGCCACGCTAACTGAACTGGGATCGGATCGGATTAAGGAGGAGGGATCGGAGCGGGTAGAGGAGGATGGATCAGATTGGAGCACGTGAAGGATGAGGAGGCGGATCGGAGCGGAAGCACGAACTGGAGGGGGATGGCACCCGACCCGACCCGAGGAGAAACACCCGACCCGAAACGTACCAGAAGAAGACCCGACCCGACCTGATGGAGGACACCCGACCCGAACTGACGGCTGGAGGAGGAACCCGACCCGACCCAGTATTGACCAATAACCCGAGATGCAAAGGTAGTCCAGTATGGGAAGTTAGAGCTCAGGATCCAGTTGGGAACCGATGAGTTCACTTCATGGTTGGACTTTGCTGCGGGACGTGTGCTAAGGAGTTGTCGACGTTCATAACTTCGATTCACCACTAAAAATAAATGATGGGCTACTTATCAGTGCAGTAGAGTCATTATGACTCGAGGGGCAAGGTGATGGTAGCAAGACTACGTTATCAGTGCAGTAGAGTCATTACAACTCGAGGGGCAAGGTGATGCGTAGTAAGACTATGAGCCAGTGCAGATGGGGTGAATAACTCCATGGGGCAAGTGGACATAGTAAAGGATTGGTAAGACTATGAGCTAGCGCAGATGGGGTGAATAACTCCATGGGGCAAGTGGACATAGTAAAGGATTGGTAAGACTATGAGCCATCGCAGATGGGGTGAATAACTCCATGGGGCAAGTGGACATAGTAAGGATTAGTAAGGCTATGAGCCAGCGCAGATGGGGTGAATAACTCCATGGGGCAAGTGGACATAGCGAAGGATTAGTGGCTACGTTATCAGTGCAGTGAAGCCATTTATGACTTCATGGGGCAAAGTGATCGTAGCAAGGTATGTTGGGTGATCGAAGTGGTGAATATCGTATGCTTTACGCACTGAGTGAGAGATGTGAGGATGGATGCTATGTTTAATTGTTTGCCATCGCTATGACATGCACACCTCCCCCGCCTCTGTATCTTTACACTATTTGATATGGCACCTTAGAGTGTTGTACAGTATGTTGTGCTAACTCTTTGGTTGCAGGTCCAGGTTCAGGTATGTTTTAGTCTACCTGTTATTATTCACTTTAGATGCTTATCGCTCGTACCAGACTTTATGTCTGGCCCAGAGTTTTATGTCTCCTCTTATTACTCTGGGTGCTCACATGAGCAGACTAGAGACAGGTTAGCTGGTGGTGCGCGAGTAGCTGATTCGGAGGCGGACAGGAGGCTTCCACATATGATACATATATATATACATTCTCCTTGTGTCGTTGGTGGTCGCTAGTTGGGCATTAGTAGTGTACCTACTCTATCTTGCTTTTGCTTTGAGACAGTTTGAAAGGTTGTAATAATGTTTAACTTTGGATCATAAGCTGTACTTACATTTTCCGCTGCTATGTTAGTTGTTTCAGCTTATGCACTGTCTCACCTGTTTTATGTCAAGTATGTTATTATTATATTTTATTCTATGCACTGTGAGGCATTCTACAGGTTCTTTGTTAGTTCATTTCCTTCTTCCTTTTTCCTTCTGACGACCCGTTCCGTGCTAACTGGACATGTGTACAGCGCACTTTTGGAGTAAATGTCGGTTGGTGCGGGGCGGGCGGTTACATTTGGTATCAGAGCTCTAGGTTGCGTAGTTAACCTAGGGAAAGACACCAGGGAGAGATAGTACGTATATGAGAGCGCGTATTTGTGATTACTTTGGTTTTCAAAAGCTATGTATATATATACTATTAGTAGTATAAGAATGAAGTCGCACTGCACCAGCACCACTTTGGGGTCATTAATCGTTTCCCTTTTTTCAGATTGACGATGAGCCGAGACACCAGGGGTGCTGGTAGAGGGACCAACCATGGGAATGCCGCTGACATGAGGGCGATGTTTACTAACCTCTTGAGAGACATGCTTAGAGAAGTGCAAGGGGCAGTTCCCAATCCCGGATTTGGTGTTGACCCAGTAGTGCAGGCGCCTAGGGTCGATTTCGCCAAGTTGTGCAAAGATTACACTAATCTTGGTGGGAAGCCGTTCCACGGGACGGAGTCGGCCACAGATGTTCAAGACTGGATGGATAGCTGTGACCGTATCTTCGATAACTTGGGTCTTGAAGATGCGATGAAGAGAAGGCTAGCGTCTCGTCAGTTGCAAGGGCGAGCAATGAATTGGTGGAATGCCATTAGAACAGCTACTCCAGAAGATCAGGTTACTTGGGATCAGTTCAAGGCTCGCTTTAGCGAGAAGTTCATTCCAGCTGCCCAGAAGTCAGTGCTGTTTAAGAGGTTCTTGGAACTCAAGCAGAGTGGTAGGGCAGTTTCTGACTATACTGCTGAGTTCGACACATTGTCAAAGTATGGACTATCTCTTATTGATACTCCTGAGAAGAAGAATGAGAAGTTCATTACTGGTTTGGATGGATACTTGGGGGAAAGGCTTATCAACCACATCGATGAGACTTTTGAATCGATTGTAGGGAAAGCTTTGAGATCAGAGAGTCTTTACCCTAAGTCAAAGGCTGAGGCTGCATCTGCAGAAGGGCCAAAGCCGCAAGTAGGCGGTGGAGGCAAGAATAACTCTCAGAATAAGAGGAAGCAGGACCAGTCTAAGGGTGGCCAGAAAAAGAACAAGAAGGATGTTGAGTGCTTCAGCTGTAGGAAGAAGGGCCATTATGCTAAAGATTGTCGGGCCAAGCCAGCGGATAAGAAGTGCTTCAAGTGTGGTCAAGTGGGACATTTCAAGGATAAGTGTCCGCAACCTATTAAGGAGAAGCAGATTGTGAAAGCATATGCTATTGATGTTGTTCCTTCTTCGTCGAATGCCCCAACTAAGACGGAGAAAGGAAAGAATGTTGTTATTCAAGGTATGCTTTCTATTTATGATGTACCAATTCGAGTTTTGTTTGATACTGGGGCTTCCCGTTCCTTCATATGTAGTGACCTGGTAGATAGGTTGGGACTGGAACCCGAGATAGTCGATAGACCATTGGTTGTGACGAACCTGATTGGTGGTTCGACTAGCCTTAGTATGATTTGCAGAAATTTGGTCTTATCGAGTCATGGATGTATGTTTGTTTGTGATTGCTTTGTTTAGGGCTTTACTGGGTATGGCATTATATTGGGAGTCGATTGGCTCCAAAGATACGGGGTGGTGGTAGACTGTGAGGGCTTTTTGGTGACAGTGAGGGTGGATGCTGGGCGGAGGGTAGTGTTTGGTAGTCTACCTAGTGATGGGGTTATGGCTAGTTTTGTAAATTCCCTCGACATCCCGCAGGATGAGTTGTCGGATGTGCCCGTGGTTGGCCAGTATCCGGACGTCTTCGAGGAGGTGACCGGGCTTCCACCATTTCAGTGGCTATGGTCCCACTTGACCCCTCCCTCAACTAATGAAAGGCACACCTTGTAAAATGAGAACTATACGTCGGCCCCCGGCACCCCACTATCCTATGGCCATCCTCACCCATAACTAGATAGCAAGTATATGGTCTTTTGGAGTTCTCCTCCTTTCCGCTTCACGTATCACGATTGACTGAAGATGGATGGTAGACGACGAGTCGCTATCACATGGCTACCGTTTGCTCGCCGAATCACGTCGGTCCATCCTAGTCTTTAGGTTGCCATGTATTGCAACCAAGGCATACCCCTGGTTCTTCTACGCAGACCTTAACCTCTGTGGGCCCAGGCGGATCATCTGCAGCCTCACAGAGGGATACTAAGAGTACCCTCACGTCCCCTCGAAGCCTCGGGCTTCGTAACCCAATTCGTTGGAGCCTTCTTTCTACTCATACGGACATTCGCTCCTTCCCGTGTTATACTAAGAATTACTACTTTGTTTTACTAACTAAGATTTACCACTTAGTTTCCAGAATCGTTGTTTTCTTAACTAAGGTTTACTACTTAGTTCCCTTCCCCGTCAATTTGGATTGGTTAAGTGTCATTAGTCAATTCAAGCCAACTTAACCCTCTTCATTCATCCTGTTATACTGGTTAAGTGTTATCAGTAATTCATGTTGACTTAACCCCACCACAAACCAAGTTATATTGGTTAACTATTTCTTATTACTTAACCCTACTCATTCACCCTGTGTTGGTTAAGTGTTCCTTTTTAACTTAACCTTGCCCGTCTGTCTTAACTAACATGTTATTAATGGTTAAGTATTTTCCCTTCATGTTTAGACTTAACCCTATTCTTTTATCACAACATGATGGTTAAGTGTTCAGGTTTACTTAACCCTACGGTCTAGCCCAGCTAACATATCAAATTGGCTAAGTGTATTAGATTTTACTTAACCCCAACCTCTAGTCTAGTTAACATATTAATTTGGCTAAGTGTATTAACTTTACTTAACCCCTACAAGTCTCGTTTTGCTACCTTGAGTTTGGTTAAGTGTCTCTATGGACTTAGCCCTCCCATTCTAGCTTAATGTGTTTAAATTGGTTAAGTGTTCCTATGGACTTAACCCTCCCATTCTAGCTTAACTGTATGGCCCTAACCCCACCCACCAGTCTGGTTATCATGTTGAATTGGTTAAGTGTCTTAGTGAACTTAACCCTACCTTCTTGTTCTAGCTTTAATTAAATGAATTAAAGCCGCTACCACTCACATTAGACATGTATTGTTGCGACTACTGGATGTGCCGGTTTGTTCCGGGCAGGTTTACATCGCAACTCAGTCTAACCTTGGGTTAGGCATATTCGTGTTTTCTAAGTTCAAAAAGGTGTTTTGATTAGTTTTCAAATCGGGTTTTGAAAGTAACCATCCAGTCCGTCGGATCAGTTAGGGATAGCCAGGGAGAGCAGGAAACTTGTATTTTCCAAACTCAAGCCTAGACACTATCCTCTCTGTCACCCTAGAACTTTCTGGCTTATTATTTAAGGAGATGTCGTTAATAACCCTTTAATTTGTCTAAATTCACATTTCCTCATTTAGGCCAGATTCTATAGGTAAATTATTCCTAATTTACTTATTTCCCAGTTTCTCTTTTAATGTAAATTGCCTACATTTATTTCTATGGCCCATTTCCCTTCCTAAATCATATTTATGCTTTTTGGTATGTAAACTATACCAAATTAAGTGTCACTAACTATGATTTTTCTAAACCTGACAGTTATTCTCAATTATGGCCAATTTCACATTTATGCCAATATACTTACCGTGCCAAATTAGCTAATCCAATTCCGATTCAACATTCTAATTCACGCCAAACTAGACTTATTACTCTAGTTTACTATTCATGTAAATGCTAGATTTACATGTCAATACTAGATTCAAATTACACATCTTGTAGTTCATGTCAAATTTATCCAATTTGCATTTCTATGAACATGCAATGTTCCCAATTTATGCCAATTTTCCAAGTTAAACTATGTTTTTAGTAAATTTCATATTTTGCCCAAACCGCATTCCCACCGTTCGTATAATCGTGATTCAGTCTAGATTATAAATAAATCTAGGTTCGTAGAAAATAGGGAATGGACCAAAGATGCTATGCAAAAGATAAACATAGGCATAAAAAGGGTTGACTAACGACGTCGATTCAAGAACATGGGTAGACCTAACTTAATAGGTAAATTCCCAAGGTCTAAAACCAAGAATAGACAGAATAAAGGCGCAGGTTCAAGAACATGGGTAGACCTAACTTAATAGGTAAATTCCCAAGGTCTAAAACCAAAGAAAACAAGGAACAAACAGGATAGTTAATCGGGTTCACAGTCATAAAACTTAAACACTTTCCTAGTCATGAACCATAGGTGCTTAATCACAGTTGTCCCATTTATGTCATAGACAATAGTTTTGCCTCCTAATCAAAGGTATAGGCTTGTGTTTATAGTCATGGAAATAATTCTCATAGTCACAGTCACAGTCATAGGCAATGTCCATAGTCATAGGCAATGTTCATAGTCTTAGGCAATGTTCATAGTCAAAGAGGCATATGGTTCTGAGGTCTATAGTTTCATAGTCACAGTCTTATTTGTCCTCGAATCATAATAGTTCTCAATTTGGTCCAAAGAAATAGGCACTGATTCAATAGAAAGAATTGGCATACTCTTTTATTCCTTTAATTTCATGTCACGAAAAGAGAAACGTTCAAATCTAGAAATAACTGACTTACAGAGATTAGATTAGAATAGAAAGATGGTGTTGCTATGATTCGTAGAAAAACAGTCGTTGCAGTCGTTCGAATCTTTACTTGAATTCTAGCTTGACTTGAACCTCTTCTTGAGCAGCACTTCCTCATCTTGATTTATTTTATATATTACTTATTCTATTATTTAATTAAGAGGAGGAGAAGAAGCCATGTTCGCCCATAATCTTTGCAGCACAAGGGTAGAAAAGAATTGTGAATAGAGAAGAAGACTAGGGTTGTTTATATAGTGTTAGGTGGACGAACCTGGTCAGAAAACGTGACCAAACACATCAGAACGAACCAGAGCAGAAAGCTGGAAAAACAGGAGGGGGCCGACCCCCAGGTCGACTATGTAGTCGACCTGGGTGCCCCAGGTCGACTACCCAGTCGACCTGGGTGTTTTGGGCGGGAAAATTCCCGCCCTGGCCAATCCGGCCCGATTTTGAAATTTGAATTTGTTTTCTGTCTGTTCAATTTTTAATTCTGAAACTTCCGGAGGCCATATCTCCCTCATACGGACTCCGATTTACGCAAACTCGGACTCTTTTTCATGCAGAATTCCGAGACGAACGCAATGGCGCAGCTCGTTTCCCTTGATCTTGATTTTAACTTTTAATTCTGCCTTGATTTGTGAATCTTAGTGTAACATAATTACGGGGTGTTACATTCTCCCCCACTTAAAAGGATTTCGTCCCCGAAATCTTCAAGTCAGGAAGAATGTGTCCTACCATCCAATCACCCATCTACTCAACCATTCAATCACAGGCATTCATTGTCCTTAAAAGATTTCTAATGCTTTCATGTTCATATGCATAGTGTGTGCATATGTCTTTATCTACTGTAAATAAAATCAGGCGGTCTACTGATTCAGTCAACCTCCTTAATGCGAGTCATGTCAGTGCCATGCATCAAACCATGTATGCAAGCATCCCTAGTAATGTAAATACTATATGCGTGCACGGCCATTCATCCATATGCAACACCCATATGATAACATATCAAGTCTAATTTACAAACAAATACATATCTGTAAATGCAATATGAAAGCGTCTGAACTGATCTAGTGCCTAATACGTATGCATATGCATTCACAAGTAACCATTAGCAACCACTTGCAACCATCAACCATAACATGTTTCAAATACATGTTTACATCCATTGGCTTCTACCTAAGGATCGAAGATATGACCTAGGTGATATACTTTGGAAAGAGAGAAACAATTATGCGTAAAGCTCCTAAAACAAAGAAATCAAGGATGCACCCTCAAGGAAAAGGGTATGATGCTAGTATCTAGCCTTCTTGAGCTTTACTCCACTGTATCTTAACTACTTTATCTTCACGATTGTGAAATACCGGATCTCCATTTCCAAAATAAACAGATGTCAATTACGGTACCAAGTATACGTACTAAGATGATTAGAGGTTTCCCTCTTATCCGCAATGCCATAACTATAAGAGTCGAAAGGTCACTACGTGCTCTTTGGAGTGTCTGCCACAACTATTCATCTCTCACGCAAACCATCCAAACCAAACTTGACATTCCTCAAGTACAAGCCCCAAAGGCCTAAACCAATATCAGACAAGCACCCAAGGAATATCTCCCCCGAATTTAGACGATCTACGTGAGATGATATAAGCAAATTCGATAGCTATTCTCAAATCCTTACTAACCAAAAATAAACTGGTCAGACCACCAATTGGATTTGAGACTCTAGTGGGATCTTTCTACTATACAAGTACTATGGTGCAGAGACCCAACTATGGAAGTGGATATGAACAAATGAGAAGTGCTAGAACCTAAGGAAATAATACGAACAGAAAACTAGACTCTTCCAACCGGACTACCTTTCTCCTAGGTACGCTTGGTAGCGAAAGCATGTACTTGTCCTTCTGAAAATCTCGTCCTCGTTCTTGCCCTTGTCCTTAAGTATATGCCCTATCATACCCTAGTAAAGATACTTTCTCTTGTCTTAGGTTTTATAATTTCTTCCTCCTTCGTGTGCTAAGTCTACATCCATGAATTTCCTCATCCTAGGGTTATGCTACTTAGCCAAACTCCTCATCCCCTCCCGTGTGCAGTCATGTTGACAAATCTCTCGAAAGCTGCTTCCATCATACGGAAAACCCTACTAAGCTTGGAAGAAAACTAACCGCAGGTTAAACTACTACGGTTATAGATGGAAGTCGGGCACTACTTCGCCCCTCCGATGAGGTTACCTCCCAGAAAGCCAAGAGCCCCAGAGACTCAAGAAAGAAGGAGACAAGAATTCAAACAGAGGAAGAGAAGATAATGCATATGGCTTTGAGGAATATGCCTTTAAAACAAATCTTTTCTCTTGAAAATGCTTCTTTAAAAACCGTTTTGAAAATAATTTTTCAAATCCTTTATCTGATCTGGTAACCTTCAGCTCGGATACCACGTGTAACACCCCACGTCCGTTAGTGTCACTCACAAAGGGAATGCACTAAGTTCTGTGGAGCATTTTGGGTAAAAGATGCAGATAAATTACAAGACAGAAATTAAACAGCGGAAAATAAAACTTTGCTTTATTGATAAAATAGTTTGTACAACGATTTCTTTACAATATCAGAGTATCATCTGTCTTTCAAAATAAAGAAGCATAAAAATACATTTATATTCCCCAATTTTAGCAAGAGCCAGCTATAGCATCTGAAAAGGGAATCCAAGCAAAACTTCGACAAATCTTCAAGCTAGAAAAGAGTGACAGTCCAACTTAACCTGAGCTAAACTATTCCCTCCTTTACTACCTTGGGGGGGGGGGGGACGGAAGAAAAGAAGACGAAAGAAAAAGAAAGTCAGACATAAAGCCTGAGTAAGTTCAGTAACTTCTAGCATGTGAACATGGAAAAACAAAACGACATGAATTAAATGAATACAAGATTACACCATGACGATAGGGTCAACAATATTAGACAAGGTAGTCACAAGATATGCTAAAATAAGATAAACTGGATACGCTCTAATACTTTCGCCGCTTCGCTATTTCCTTGTTATACTGGTTTCTATATCTTTGCACCGCCTAACTAGTGTCCTAACTAGTAACGATAACGTGATCCCAATCCCTATAGTTTCCATCGCCCTCAGGCATCCATTTATTTATTTGTTACCTAGATTTAATCTAGGGTTTCCTACCAAGTGCCTTCTAGATTCAACTAGAGTTTACGCTGTCTGTTGAACGCTTCTCGGATTCAGGATTTATGCCACCTAGTTCAACTAGGAATTATGCTACCTATCGAACGATGCCCCCAAGTCTAGGACACACTACCTAGAGTGGTATATGTTCCTATACTTCCCCACGCATGTATCGCGAGTCGTTATCGCTTGTCTAGATGCACATGTCCTGTAATGTGCGACCCGAGTCCTGTGTCAGGGCAAATCAAGGAATACAGAACTCGGTCGGGAGCTTTCAGATATCTGCCGATACAGATGCTAAGGTCTGTTTTTATTTCAGTGGCTATGGTCCCACTTGACCCCTCCCTCAACTAATGAAAGACACACCTTGTAAAATGAGAACTATACGCTGGCCCCCGGTGCCCCACTAACCTATGGCCATCCTCATCCATAACTAGATAGCAAGTATATGGTCTTTTGGAGTTCTCCGCCTTTCTGCTTCACGTATCACGATTGACTGAAGATGGATGGTAGACGACGAGTCGCTATCACAGGGCTACCGTTTGCTCGCCGAATCACGCCGGTCCATCCTAGTCTTTAGGTTGCCATGTATTGCAACCAAGGCATAAACCTGGTTCTTCTACGCAGACCTTAACCTCTATGGGCCCAGGCGGATCATCTGCAGCCTCATAGAGGGATACCAAGAGTACCCTCACGTCCCCTCGAAGCCTCGGGCTTCGTAACCCAATTCGTTGGAGCCTTCTTTCTACTCAGACGGACATTCGCTCCTTCCCGTGTTATACTAAGAATTACTACTTAGTTTTACTAACTAAGATTTACCACTTAGTTTCCAGAATCGTTGTTTTCTTAACTAAGGTTTACTACTTAGTTCCCTTCCCCGTCAATTTGGATTGGTTAAGTGTCATTAGTCAATTCAAGCCAACTTAACCCTCTTCATTCATCCTGTTATACTGGTTAAGTGTTATCAGTAATTCATGTTGACTTAACCCCACCACAAACCAAGTTATATTGGTTAAGTATTTCTTATTACTTAACCCTACCCATTCACCCTGTGTTGGTTAAGTGTTCCTTTTTAACTTAACCTTGCCCGTCTGTCTTAACTAACATGTTATTAATGGTTAAGTATTTTCCCTTCATGTTTAGACTTAACCCTATTCTTTTATCACAACCTGATGGTTAAGTGTTCAGGTTTACTTAACCCTACGGTCTAGCCCAGCTAACATATCAAATTGGCTAAGTGTACTAGATTTTAATTAACCCCAACCTCTAGTCTAGTTAACATATTAATTTGGCTAAGTGTATTAACTTTACTTAACCCCTACAAGTCTCGTTTTGCTACCTTGAGTTTGGTTAAGTGTCTCTATGGACTTAGCCCACCCATTCTAGCTTAACTGTGTTTAAATTGGTTAAGTGTTCCTATGGACTTAACCCTCCCATTCTAGCTTAACTGTATGGCCCTAACCCCACCCACCAGTCTGGTTATCATGTTGAATTGGTTAAGTGTCTTAGTGAACTTAACCCTACCTTCTTGTTCTAGCTTTAATTAAATGAATTAAAGCCGCTACCACTCACATTAGACAGGTATTGTTGCGACTACTGGATGTGCCGGTTGGTTCCGGGCAGGTTTACATCGCAACTCAGTCTAACCTCGGGTTAGGCATATTCGTGTTTTCTAAGTTCAAAAAGGGGTTTTGATTAGTTTTCAAATCGGGTTTTGAAAGTAACAATCCAGTCCGTCGGATCAGTTAGGGATAGCCAGGGAGAGCAGGAAACTTGTATTTTCCAAACTCAAGCCTAGACACTATCCTCTCTGTCACCCTAGAACTTTCTGGCTTATTATTTAAGGAGATGTCGTTAATAACCCTTTAATTTTTCTAAATTCACATTTCCTCATTTAGGCCAGATTCTATAGGTAAATTATTCCTAATTTACTTATTTCCCAGTTTCTCTTTTAATGTAAATTGTCTACATTTATTTCTATGGCCCATTTCCCTTCCTAAATCATATTTATGCTTTTTGGTATGTAAACTATACCAAATTAAGTGTCACTAACTATGATTTTTCTAAACCTGACAGTTATTCTCAATTATGGCCAATTTCACATTTATGCCAATATACTTACCGTGCCAAATTAGCTAATCCAATTCCGATTCAACATTCTAATTCACGCCAAACTAGACTTATTACTCTAGTTTACTATTCATGTAAATGCTAGATTTACATGTCAATACTAGATTCAAATTACACATCTTGTAATTCATGTCAAATTTATCCAATTTTCATTTCTATGAACATGCCATGTTCCCAATTTATGCCAATTTTCCAAGTTAAACTATGTTTTTAGTAAATTTCATATTTTGCCCAAACCGCATTCCCACCGTTCGTATAATCGTGATTCAGTCTAGATTATAAATAAAGCTAGGTTCGTAGAAAATAGGGAATGGATCAAAGATGCTATGCAAAAGATAGACATACAAACTGGCATAAAAAGGGTTGAATAACGACGTCGATTCAAGAACATGGGTAGACCTAACTTAATAGGTAAATTCCCAAGGTCTAAAACCAAAAATAGACAGAATAAAGGCGTAGGTTCAAGAACATGGGTAGACCTAACTTAATAGGTAAATTCCCAAGGTCTAAAACCAAAGAAAACAAGGAACAAACAGGATAGATAATCGGATTCACAGTCATAAAACTTAAACACTTTCCTAGTCATGAACCATAGGTGCTTAATCATAGTTGTCCCATTTATGTCATAGACAATAGTTTTGCCTCCTAATTAAAGGTATAGGCTTGTGTTCATAGTCATGGAAATAATTCTCATAGTCACAGTCACAGTCATAGGCAATGTCCATAGACATAGGCAATGTTCATAGTCTTAGGCAATGTTCATAGTCAAAGAGGCATATGGTTCTGAGGTCCATAGTTTCATAGTCACAGTCTTATTTGTCCTCGAATCATAATAGTTCTTAATTTGGGTCCAAAGAAATAGGCACTGATTCAATAGAAAGAATTGGCATACTGTTTTATTCCCTTAATTTGATGTCATGAAAAGAGAAACGTTCAAATCTAGAAATAACTGACTTACAGAGATTAGATTAGAATAGAAAGATGACGTTGCTATGATTCGTAGAAAAACAGTCGTTGCAGTCGTTCGAATCTTCACTTGAATTCTAGCTTGACTTGAACCTCTTCTTGAGCAGCACTTCCTCGTCTTGATTTATTTTATATATTACTTATTCTATTATTTAATTAAGAGGAGGAGAAGAAGCCATGTTCGCCCATAATCTTTGCAGCATAAGGGTAGAAAAGAATTGTGAATAGAGAAGAAGACTAGGGCTGTTTATATAGTGTTAGGTGGACGAACCTGGTCAGAAAACATGACCAAATACATCAGAACGAACCAGAGCAGAAAGCTGGAAAAACAGGGGGGTCGACCCCCAGGTCGACTGTGTAGTCGACCTGGGTGCCCCAGGTCGACTGTGTAGTCGACCTGGGTAGCCCAGGTCGACTACCCAGTCGACCTGGGTGTTTTGGGCGGGAAAATTCCCGCCCTGGCCAACCCGGCCCGATTTTGAAATTCGAATTTGTTTTCTGTCTGTTCGAATTTTAATTCTGAAACTTCCGGAGGCCATATCTCCGTCATACGGACTCCGGTTTACGCAAACTCGGACTCGTTTTCATGCAGAATTCCGAGACGAACGCAATGGCGCAGCCCATTTCCCTTGATCTTGATTTTAACTTTTAATTCTGCCTTGATTTGTGAATCTTAGTGTAACAGAATTACGGGGTGTTACAGATGGTTAGAGTTTTTGGCTTCGTATGATTTTGATATCGCATATACACCTGGGAAAGGTAATGCGGTAACCGATGCCTTGAGTAGGAGACATGCCAGTTTAGGGACAATGTTTCTTGAATGGAAGCAACTGGAATATATCGCGGGGTTTGATTTCAGACCAAAGTGCGAATTGGATCCAGTTATGCTAGTTAGTTTGGCGATCAGACCCACTTTGATAGAGCGGATTGGTTCCAGCCAGAGGGACGATCCTAATCTATTGGAAATCATCTCCAAGTTAGAGATGGGTATCGATGAGGGGATGAATGTGTATGGGCTCGATCGAGATGGATGGCTTCGGAAGAATGGAAGACTAGTCGTACCCAACGTGAATGGTTTGAGAGATGAAGTGCTTAGAGAATGTCATCACTCAAAACTGACTATACACCCCGGTGGTAATAAAATGTATCGAGATATGAAGCAGACTTACTACTTGGAAGGGATGAAAAGAGACGTTGGGAAGTTTATATCCAAATGCATGAATTGCCAGCTAGTTAAAGCCGAGCAAAAGAAACCTAGTGAGTTGTTGTAACCATTAGAAATTCCCGAATGGAAATGGGAGCAAGTCTCGATGGATTTCATCGATGGTTTACCATGGACTAGATCGGGATATGATGGCATTTGGGTAATTGTAGATCGATTGACTAAGAGCGCAAGATTTATACCAGTCAAATCGACCAGGACGGCGGCCAAGTTGGCAGAATTGTATATGAAGTGGGTAGTGAGATTTCATGGAGTACCCAAAAGCATTGTGAGTGACCGAGACCCGTTGTTCACTAGTGGGTTTTGGAAGAGCTTACAAGAGGCTCTAGGGTCAGGATTACATCTCAGTACCACATATCATCCTCAGACCGACGGTTAGACGGAGAGGGTGAATCGTATATTGGAAGATCTTTTGAGAGCTTGTATATTGGATTTTGGTGGATCATGGGATGACCGTTTGCATCTAGTAGAGTTTGCATATAATAATAGTTACCAATCCAGTATCGGTATGGCTCCATATGAAGCTTTGTACGGAAGACCATGCAACTCACCATCATGTTGGATAGAGACTGGCGAGAAGTTTATGCTTGGACCAGACGTGGTGAGGGAAACTTCAGATAAGATTAAGATCATTCAACAACGAATGAAAGCTGCCCAAGATAGGCAGAAGAGTTATGCTGATAAGAGGAGAAGAACTTAAAATTCTCCGTTGGTGACTTGGTGTTTGTCAAGATTTCTCCGTTGAAGAGCGTGATACGATTTGGCAGGAGAGGCAAGTTGGCACCAAGATTTGTTGGCCCATTCCCTGTTCTTGAACTAGTTGGGAATTTGGCGTATAGAGTTGGCTTACCAGAGAAGATGGCGGGAGTTCATAATGTATTTCATGTTTCCCAACTGAGGAAGTTCGTTCATGACTCAGATATGACTATTTCACCTGATCAGTTAGAGGACTTCGAAGTAGAACCCGAGGCGGTTGGGAACCGCAAGCCGATTCGTATTGTGGGGCACGATACGAAGCAACTTCGAAGGAAGGCGGTGAAGCTAGTCAAGGTTCAGTGGGGCGAGGACGAGAATGATTGTACTTGGGAGACAGAGGAGAGCGTTAGGAAGGCATATCCAAAACTCTTTGCCTGGTAAGACTTACTTCGTAATTTAGTTTTTCCGCATGCTAGGGTAGACTTGTTTTGCTTGTTTTGCATGTTTGATTGTTGTTTTATGATTGATAGACATGCGAGACCTTTGTGTGTGTTTTGATTAGGGAATTTCGGGGGCGAAATTTCTTCCGGGGGGAGAGTGTAATGACCCACATTCTACGCATCGGGGGATCGTAGAATATTTATTTCTTTCCCGTATGAAGTCGTATGGTCATGTAAGTTTGGGAAACATCCAATAGAGTCATTTCCCAAGCTTATGATTTTTGTCGATTTTTAAATGACCATTTTGCCCATAGTTGATCTTGTTTTGGCCATAACTTTTGATTGGAAAGGAATTCTGACTTGAAATCACTTCCGTTAGATTCGTTTGATGGTTTACCTTTCCGTAGAGTGGTCATAATAGTCAAACGGACTTACTGTTTGGGAGATATGGCTGAAATAAGGTTTGGAGGGTGAAAAACTGCTTAACCGGGCCAAATCGGGTGATTAGTGAGTAGGCCCATAACCCATTTCGGGATTAGGGTTATGGGAAGGCTGAAATGAGATAGAGAATCATTCCATTTCAGTTTTCTAGCCTCCACTTATCACCAAGGAACCCTAAAAATGGCCTCCAACATCTAAATCACCTCCAAATCACCTTTT
Organism: Allium sativum; assembly: GCA_030737875.1. Lineage (NCBI taxonomy): Eukaryota > Viridiplantae > Streptophyta > Magnoliopsida > Asparagales > Amaryllidaceae > Allium > Allium sativum. The sequence continues at coordinate 886,851,894 of CM060913.1, forward strand.
GGTCAAGGATTTGGCTTAGCAACCTCTAATCAAGGAAGATCTACACCAAAGCAACATTGGAGCTACTGTTTAGCATTGAGATTCACATCAAATTAGGGATTTATTTCAGATCTTAGTTTATTTGTGGCTAAGGTGAGTGATTTGCATAGTTTTACACTAATTATGGCTAGTTAAGGGTAATTAGTGTTAATTAGTGAATTTAAGCATGATAAAATTCTGGAAAAATGTTCATAAATTCCTAAATGATGTTTTAGACCTCTGATATGAATTTGGGTTAATTTGGTTAAGTTTTGCTAATCCTATCATTAGTTTCACCTAAACATGCTTAAGGGGAAATATGGGATTTTGGGTATGTATGATCCATTTTAACCTATCATATTGATGTTTTGATGTTTGTGGTTGATTATGCATGTTGCTATGACTGTATGATATACTTTGTGATTGATTTCAATAGTTAGAATGGTCAAAAACGTCATCGAATGGCATAAACACTTGTTGGACAGTTTCAGAAAACAGTGCAGGGTTCGGATCGGATATGGGGCTCGGATCGGATATGTTGAACTGGGCAAAGGATTCGATCGGATCGGAACCTGACACTTGAGAAAATTGGCAAAAAGGAAGGCCATGCTAACTGAACTGGGATCGGATCGGATTAAGGAGGAGGGATCGGAGCGGGTAGAGGAGGATGGATCGGATTGGAGCACGTGAAGGATGAGGAGGCGGATCGGAGCGGAAGCACGAACTGGAGGGGGATGGCACCCGACCCGACCCAAGGAGAAACACCCGACCCGAACCGTACCAGAAGAAGACCCGACCCGACCTGATGGAGGGCACCCGACCCGAACCGACGGCTTGAGGAGGAACCCGACCCGACCCAGTATTGACCAACAACCCGAGATGCAAAGGTAGTCCAATATGGGAAGTTAGAGCTCAGGATCCAGTTGGGAACCGATGAGTTCACTTCATGGTTGGACTTTGCTGCGGGACGTGTGCTAAGGAGTTGTCGACGTTCATAACTTCGATTCAGTACTAAAAATGAATGATGGGCTACTTATCAGTGCAGTAGAGTCATTATGACTCGAGGGGCAAGGTGATGGTAGCAAGACTACGTTATCAGTTCAGTAGAGTCATTACGACTCGAGGGGCAAGGTGATGTGTAGTAAGACTATGAGCCAGCGCAGATGGGGTGAATAACTCCATGGGGCAAGTGGACATAGTAAAGGATTGGTAAGACTATGAGCCAGCGCAGATGGGGTGAATAACTCCATGGGGCAAGTGGACATAGTAAAGGATTGGTAAGACTATGAGCCAGCGCAGATGGGGTGAATAACTCCATGGGGCAAGTGGACATAGTAAGGATTAGTAAGGCTATGAGTCAGTGCAGATGGGGGTGAATAACTCCATGGGGCAAGTGGACATAGCGAAGGATTAGTGGCTACGTTATCAGTGCAGTGAAGCCATTTATGACTTCATGGGGTAAAGTGATCGTATCAAGGTATGTTGGGTGATCGAAGTGGTGAATATCGTATGCTTTACGCACTGAGTGAGAGATGTGAGGATGGATGCTATGTTTGATTGTTTGCCATCACTATGACATGCACACCTCCCCCACCTCCGTATCTTTACACTGTTTGATATGGCACCTTAGAGTGTTGTACAGTATGTAGTGCTAACTCTTTGGTTGCAGGTCCAGGTTCAGGTATGTTTTAGCCTACCTGTTATTATTCACTTTAGATGCTTATCGCTCATACCAGACTTTATGTCTGACCCAGAGTTTTATGTCTCCTCTTATTACTCTGGGTGCTCACACGAGCAGACTAGAGACAGGTTAGCTGGTGGTGCGCGAGTAGCTAATTCGGAGGCGGACAGGAGGCTTCCACGTATGATACATATATATACACATTCTCCCTGTGTCGTTGGTGGTCGCTACTTGGGCATTAGTAGTGTACCTCCTCTATCTTGCTTTTGCTTTGAGACAGTTTGAAAGGTTGTAATAATGTTTAACTTTGGATCATAAGCTGTACTTACATTTTCCGCTGCTATGTTAGTTGTTTCAGCTTATGCACTGTCTCACCTGTTTTATGTCAAGTATGTTATTATTATATTTCATTCTATGCGCTGTGAGACATTCTACAGGTTCTTTGTTAGTTCATTTCCTTCTTCCTTTTTCCTTCTGACGACCCGTTCCGTGCTAACTGGACATGTGTACAGCGCACTTTTGGAGTAAATGTCGGTTGGTGCGGGGCGGGCGGTTACAGTGGTCGAAGACCAGAAGTCTTCACATCGTTTGGATAATTACTGATGATCTTGATTGGGTTGTACACCCAAGAGGAGGGAATCAGTTGGTGATCGTCCAGACGTACTTGGAGATCGATGGATATGCGAGGTACAAGGTACCTCCGATTTCGTTCAGACACAGAACGGACTTGTAAATGGACTGTGTGTCTGACATTAGATATCATTCTGTGTGATTGATGGATATCGGTTGCATGAAGTGGTTTGTCTGTGTGGCATGCTAAGATGCAAATGATCAAGACTTCTATTGAAAAGGAGAGTCTTGTGGTTGATGATCAAAGCACGGCCTGTGTGGCATAGCTTTGTGTAGCGTTGATTCGCGAGCCTCACACTCCGGTTGTGAACCAGAAATGGGAGAGGACGTCAGGGAGGGCATGCATTTCCTTCTAGTTAGGGTGGTGTAGTGACATACCAGCCCTGACATTTATATTATTTTCACCTGTGTGGTTGTTGGATTGCGAGGCGCCTCAGATATATCGGTGACTATGTGGAGCCGATGGAGTCATTTGGCTCATCGATGCCCCAAAGGGCGGGGAAACGCAGTGTTCAGACATTTTAATCCACATCGGTGGACCGGCCCTGACGATCCAAGGGCCCACCTGAGTCTGGGTCCTGAGACACGGGCTAGAGCGTCTCGAATCGGTGAGGACTATCTTTTGCCTCGGTTCACAGATGGAAATCCAATCTCCAATACGTGACATTTGCGGTTTTGATTGTAGAGCCTAGTATGAAGACATGATATATGGTACCCATGCGGCCTAGGATTGATACACTTATATTTAAAGTTGTTTTATACACTATGCACTTATAATAGTATCAAATGATTTATTTTAAACGTACCAAACTTGTTTGGCTATTATAAGGTAAAACCCTATCCTCCGGCTTGTGTTGCATTACGTGATGGGACCTGGGTCTCATAATAGCTTCATTTTCCCAAAAAGCATTGCACTGTTTTGTTATATGCACTGGTATTCTTGGGAGGAAACCCATTCCGTGTTATACGGCGTGATCCCTTGATATATCTGATTTAAAGTAAAGCTTTAAATAACTGTTTTAGTTCTCATACCAGTCGCATGACTGACCTGGAGTTTACTGTTTTAACCTAAACTCTGGGTGCCCCTATTTTCCACACGGGCAGCTAGTAGTTTTGGTTTTGCAGATTTATATTCACAGGATCCTTGTTTACAGCTGGAACGATATCCGGAAAGCTTTGTATCCGTGTATCTCTTTCAGTTGTGTTTTGTATTATTTTTCCGCTGCTATGTAATGTATTGTAATCTCTGATATTTGTCAAATGTATATTATTTGTTTATACTCTGTATATTCTTGTATTCTGATGAATTGTTGTAATAAGCAATGAAATGTTCTTCTGTTTGTGTTCTGATTTGTCTTGTTCTCAATACAATCCGTGATTTCCCATAAGGGGGATTTCGGGTCGTTATACTCATCCTTAGCTTCTCCAATATATGAGATCATCCTACAAGTAGACCTCCATAAAAAAACATCTATTTTTTTCGGGAATTCTATCAAAATTTTCATGGTATTCGGTCCAAGATAATTCAACATACAATTTAAATTCTATCTTTTACACTTAATATTCTGCCTTTTAATGTTGAATTTCATAGGATTTTCTTAGTATCTAAAAACATCTGTACCATAACATAAATCAATAACAAAATAATCAGCTCATAATTCATCTAGAACTAAAACAATATAGTTTTTTCTTAAAAAAAATATCAACTAAAATCAAGGTCGAGAAAAAAGTATGAAACTGAATTTCATCTTGGGAAGGTTAATATTTGATAAGGTTAAAAAACGCAAGTAGATAGTGGAAGTGTTTCCACCATGGTTAACGAACATATAGCTTCAAAATATTATCTTGAGAAACTTTCAGCAAGATTTACAAAGGTGATAAATGTAAGGTAAGTACTACAAATGGTTTAAATGTAAGTTAAGTAATTTGCTTGTAGTTGCAAGAAACAGTGATTTGTGCCAGCAGTTAAAAGCGTACATAAGTAAGTGAGTGGATTAATAACCATCCTACCAATTTCATGTTAAAATAATATCCTATATAGTTCCTTCTATGTATGAATGCAAATATAGCAAACTCAAGGAGATTGAATTTGCATAAATAATCCAAAAAATAATCAACGATAAATATTTGTAGTTTTATCTTTTGCTGTTTGACTGCTCGTTGTTACCATAATTTTAAATAATCATGCAAAAGACGATTCCCTAATATTAAAATCCACATAGGAATTTTTTTTATTTAGGCTCAATATGGTTGTTCCTGTAGTTTACGTGTTCCATGTTGTAATGAGAGGAAATGATAATTATATTTTAGCTGTTGACTCATCTCTCATCTGTATAACGAAACTGTTGATACACATAATTCAGGATCACAATAAAAATAGAATGCTTTTCCAGACTGCTTTACTGGATCATATAGTGTTTTATATACCACAATTTTTTCAATTTATAGTTAGTAGGCCATCCAATAGAAGATTTCACATAAAATAATATCAAATGCTATGTATACATATTTACATAACCCGAATGAACTCTACCATATTGCTAAAAGAAATGTTTATTGTTGATTTGGTGAATCTATTATCGTTTCATTACAGTTCATAGGTCTTACAGTTGGATAACATGCCATAAATCATACCAGACTAAAGAAAGAGTAAATGGTAAGACTTTACATTTAAGGCACTAATTGCGAAATCCATACTTACAGAAATAAGTTTATACTTGTTATGCAATGTTTTAGTTCAAACAACATTCAATAATTCAAGTTTCAAGTAAGTCATAACAAAGATTTCTCAAAGAAAAAAAGCATTGGTGTTAAGATATCTGAAATATATTAAAAAGTTCCATGTTATAATAGTATTACCGCACAACGATGGGAAAAACCGACCGTTAAGTTGTCTGATATCAAATGAAAAAAAATTCTATTAGTTATATAATCTTAAACAAAAAATTAATGAAAAATTCACTGTGTTATCCGAAATATGATATTACAATAACGCTTATTACCGTTAGTAAGATAAATTTTATCACATTAAAAACCGTTGGAAACATAAATGAGTTCTACATTATTTGCTAACGGTAATATCATGGCCAATTGCAACTAAGCAAGTACACGAACATATTTAAATGTGGTGAATTTATATTACTAACGGTAATAAGCGTCATTGCCTGTTGTTTATCCGAAATATGATATTACCTAACAAAGTGGATTTATATTTTATTTTATTTTTATTCATGAGTTACTTGCTTAGTTGCATCTTTTCTTCCCAATAAAAAAGGGAAAACATTTTCAATTTTCTCCCCACCGTTTCCTCTTAAGATCAAGACGGAAGCAAATTAATATATCTGAGTATAGTCAGTATAATTTTCTTTATATTGTAGCTTGATTTATTTCAGTGTACATTCCTTTTATTTCATTCTTATTTGTGTTAAATGAGTAGCATGACTTACGTTTCTCCACATTTTAAGGAAAATATAATTTTCAATACGATATTTTGCTAACTATTCCACATTTCATATTTTTGTTTTCCATTTAAGGAAACCACAAAGTCTTTTCCATTCCCATTTCCAAATTTCTATTTCACACTTCATAAAGCAAGGGCATACAATTAATGGTCCTCTAAACATGTGGTCAACCAAACATCTAAATTACACTCAACCATTATCATGCATTTACTTTATACGATATTTAAGTTAAACATATGTGTATAATACATTAATATACTTAACTCATTTGAGACAAAATAATTAAGCAAAGAAAGAAAAAAAATATTTTAAAACTTTATTGAACATTATATTGGGTGGCTAATTTTGGAGCAATAGCTGGTGAAATTAATAGCATTTGTATAATGCACCATTAGCTACATATCAATATTACATCATTTACCAATTTTGCATAAAATATTTTATATATTTAATTTAAAATAAACTATAATCAATAACATACTATAAGAATTTCAAAGTGATAAATAAAGAAATGAAAATTAGTATAAAATTTCGACTGGACGTGAGTAACGATCACTTGCCATAACAACAAGAATAATTTACACAACCTACATTTTAGTAAGAATGATTATCTTTTTGAGAAGAAGTCATCAAGCGGCAAAGAAATATTTGGAAATTTATAATATTATTGACCTGAAATATCTCTCTATCAATACGCAATACATTTGCTATGAAATGTCTATCTTCATCTCATAATTTGCCTTTAACGGCTAAAATATATTTCTTTAAAAAGGAAAATTCAAGCACATAACAATTATTTTTTCCTACCTTTTTTCTTTGTAATGTTTATTCTTTGACATAATTTTTCTTACACACACTACAACAAAACTGGCATTTTATAGCGGCCTATAGCCGCTATGAATAACAATTATAGCGGTTTAATAACTGTTGTATATCAACATGTTATAAAAAACTGCTACTTAGTTATAACGCTTAACTAGCCGCTATAAAAGATATTGTTTTATAGCGCATTCTGGCCGCTATGTTATTTTATTACAATAGCTCATAATCACCGCTATCATACGTCTAAATCTCATTAAAAGCGAGAATATTTATAACACAGTACTGCCGCTATAACATAATTATTCAATAGCAGATATATGACGCTATTAATTAAACATGTTATAGTTTTACTAAACCCTTTGACAGCTCAAATTTACCGCTATTGTACATCTAAATCTCAATAAAATTGAGATTATTAATAACACAGTTTTACTGCTATAACATATATCTTCAATAGCTTCTATATGACGCTATTAAATTAACATGTTATAGTATTACAACATCCTTTCACAGCTCATACATTTTAGTAATAGCAATCAAAATGAATCTTCATAACAAGTTAAATATGAACACACAAAAAAAGTATCAACTAACAAAAAAAATTCAATCCATGAGTTAACAAATAAATACATATTTTTTCAATTCCCATTGATGTCAACTTGAGTACACAAGATACAAAACATAGTTCATATTTGTTCGGTTAACACACAAAATACAAGACAAAACATAGTACACAAAAGATAACACTCCAAACCTGCAAGACAGACAAAACACCCCCAAACAGCTTAGCACCTCCGTCTTACTTTCATTTGCCTCATCACCCTTTGTCGGCCTGTATACAACAAAAACAAATCATTGATGAGTAAAATATAAAAACTATGTGAATCACATAACGATGCTTATAAACCAGATATATCTTAAATTATAAGAACAAACCTCGGGCTCGGGATGTATGGGTTCAGCCAAACCTTTCATAGCTTCAACTATCTCTAAGGCACTAATATAAAACTCTAATTCACCAATTCCACCGATGTGCACCTCTTTGGGAACACGTGCAACTATAGCTGTAGGTAAAGGAGCAGTTGGTTTCCCATAATCTGATATGTATTCCAGAACCTCAGCATCTGCATAGTTAACCTACAGATCACAAGTTTCTAGAGTTGGAATTGGAAAATTAGAGTCAAATAATTCACACTGGCATATATTAAGCATACCTCTTCAAGAGTAACGGTTTGAGCAACTGCAACTAAGCTCTAATAGGCTTGCATTTGATCCATAATAGTGTGACCTAGTGCCTCACTCTCCATAATAAAATCCAGGTTATCTACAGATGGAATGCTATCAATCAATGTAGCCAACTGCTCACTATCTTTTATAAGTGCATCCATGTAGCGAGTTAGTTCTCCATTTGTCACCCCAAATTCTTTAAGGCGGCGAACCTGTATGCAGATTACCATAGTCAAAAGCTTGATATAAAACATTTTGAACATGATTTCAAAAGAATGAACCTCGTGAACTACAACTTTGATAGCATCTCTCCATTTTGTAGGCTTTACGGTAACTGTAAGAGAAGTGACAATGCATCCTTCTGTTCCTGAATCACTATGGTCCATCTCTATTGATGTGAAAGGTGGATTTGAGCTTTACGAACATAATGAAAATAAGAATTATAATGTATGACAGTACAGAAAATTACACAGTAGGAGGTACAGTGAAACGCAGATATTAGTATGCATTGTTTATGGTTTTAAGAAACAGCATTAACTAATGTTTAAGTTTTAAATATTGAACTTGTGATCTAATTAGATCGCCCCACCGTAGGGACACATTATTTAGTTTTAGACTTCACAAGCTTAAGTTACATTTCCACATGATAAGATTTACGTACTTCGTACCTTGTATCTTGTGTTCACCCTAGACTGTAAGGCAGATAGAAAGATTCTCTTCATTAAGACATTGCGGAGATCTCCATATGTCTGAACTTGGTTAAGCGGAATCTGTTTATAGAAATAAATCAATTGCACAAATCAAATATTAATAGAAGACAGAGCTCGCACACAAGTTTGCTGACACATTATTTGACATGTATGTAATACTACGATCAAGGCATATGCTAATTTATCAATCTTTATTTTATATAGCTACCTATTTAACATAAACTTGTTGATATTGCATTTCCAGTTTCAGGAAAATACCAACAACTCATGCATAGATTTTAGCCGTCCAACTATATAACATGTTTAACAAGGAATATGGCAGTTTAGAAGTAATCAATATGCATCAAACATCCATAGAATATATTTGCATAAATATGAAACTTGCCTCCAAATAATAATTATAATATGATAGTTTAGAAGTAGTCAGCATGAATCAAACATCCAAGGAATATATTTGCATAAATATGAAACTTAATTCCAAATGACAATTATCTGGTACGTAGAAGGGATAAGCTGAAAAATTGGCCTTTATAGAATGTATGTTAGTAGCAAAACATGCACAAAGAATCATTTTAATCGTTCTACTGCAACGTTTATTGTTAATTTTTGGAGTATAATAATAAAGGTGCTTTTCAGATATGCATACATCAGCTTAGTCCACAGAATCAGCTGTTCTTGTATATTTCAACAATACTACCATGACATGAATCAAAGATGAGGTTTTTTTTAATTAATCAGGCTACTGCTTCATGACCAATTTCAACTGCTAAATAGTATATACACATAACTACTCATTCCTGCTGAGCATGTCAAATAGTTTAGAGTCTTCAAATTTGAATACATGACTAGAAACGGAAAAAATAAGGTCATTAGGCTAGAAGATAAAAAAATGTAATTAACAGTACCTTCAAGAAAAAGTTAATAGTGAAATGCTGAATCAACTCATGTTGAAATATTTCAGGAATCTCAGAGTTCTGACCATATCCAGGAAGAGACCAGTTGTGCTTAATTGGCTCCCTAACTGCATGTTTTTTCTTTTGCTCAACCGAAGTCAATGTTTTATCACTAGATAAACTTCCACTTAATCCTACAAGCAATTTTGGAACAAGAAAATTGGCCACTGCACCAAAAGCATTGGAAGTAGACGAAGTTGGCAATTCCTTTTTTTTCAAATGTCTGCCAAAAAACATCCTAGAAACAATAGTATCGTTAATTACCTCAAATATTAGTAGTTGGATACAATATAAAGAAAATGCATGCAGCAAACATACTTCAATATGGTGTATGGCTTTTGGAATGTCATCGATATCACCAACCAAATACAATGTGTCATTTGTAGGATAATACCAACGCTAATGAAACTTGCGAACTTTATCAGCATCCCATTTTTTTAATTTTCTCTTCTAACCCAATTGGAAATCCGTTACTGTATTTGTTTTCAGAATGTAAATGCTGAAGCAACTGGTTGATGAAACTGTCAAGGTTAGTCATTAAACAATATAGGGCTATAGAAATGCTAATGTTCTGCAAAGGAAATCAAGCAAGACAGTATGTTACCCTGGGTCTGTTGAAGCCTTTTGTTTCTCTTTAACACAGTTTGTAGTTGTTTTCATACTCATGAAGGAGCTATAGTTCTTTTGCATTAAGTTCATCAGGTCACTTTTCTGAGCAAATAACTCTCCACTATACTTTCCACTGTCTAACTCAGCTCGCAGCTGCTCAATAATATCTGGAATCGTTTTGCTGTCATGGGCTTTGGCATTTGATTTGAATAAGCTGGACTCTTCTCTATTCCTACCAACCAAGTTCTCTTCAATATTGAAGTTGTGAAGAAGGAACTCGTCAAGGGAGTCTGTTTCATTGGGTTTTGTATTTTTATGTCCATGCTGGTGTAATTTGCTGCCACTTCATCGTGTTTCGTAGTCGGAGTAATTAGCCTAGGCACACAGGGGACCTTGATGACGTTAGAGGAAGCAACGTTATCCAAATTTATCATTTTGACAAGGCGGCATGTGGGATGATCTTCAGTGCATTCACTACTTTGTGCTGCATCACTATGTCTGCCATAATTTATGACATCGTTTAACAGTTCCTTCATGGGGATATGAGTATCCAGATAAACATTGTTTTGGATATCATTGCTTAACCTATCCCTCTCAACCTCATTATCTCCTCCTACAGTTTTTTTTAAGGCCGCAACCACTTCTCCACTATCAACAGCCTCACTACCATCTCTTTTTTTGCCTCATTTCACCATACATTCCATCAAGAGCATCAAACATATTAGAAAAGTTCAAGTTTGCTTTATCGGTTACCTTGCTGCTGCTCCCAAAATTCTTAGAAGCTTGCACAATGTTTTCTATCTCTCCTGCTCTATTCTTCACAGTAGCATCTGAAATTTTTCCCCTGATTCTATTAATCTTAATCCAAGCAGCCTTCTTATTCGCAGCCACTACTTCAACATTGCCATTCTGTTTAACCAGGTTGTGTCTGTCGACATTGCCACTCTTAACCATATTGACAGCACCCATTTTATCCACTTCAGGTTGGCCTTTGCCAGATACACAGCCACTAATGTAAGCACATTTGGCAAGATCATGACCAAAAACTCTACAATAAGTACACACTTCTGGTTTCCACCAATATGAAACCTTAACAATATACTCTGTCTTCAGCATCAGAAAGAAGGAAGTAGAATACTTTTCCATCTGACTTCATCTTAATTGATCCATTAGGTTTCCAGATTTTTTCAAGAGGTAAGTAGGTTATCAAGATCTTTTGTTTTCTTTTTCAAATATCAATGCCCTTCAAGCATTACATAAGTCAATCAAATGAATTACTAAACGTCCATATATACACTTGATAACCTACTTACCAATTAACAAAAACCATTTGCAATTTGTAGCCGTTAGAGATAAGAAAATGTAGAAGCAAGTTTAAACTAATTGAGCACAATAAGATATCGATCACGTATCTATACTAGTTTAGTGTATAAGAAAACAGAATAATCTGCCACTGAAGAAAAGCTTTATGTTACAAAATTAAGGGCAATTAAGTCTTGAGCCGATAGTGTAGTATTATTTCCCAGTAAATTTTGAAATTTTCAGTAAATGAGGCGTCGATTACCGTGTAAACACAGAATCTTATAGATTTTGCACTATAACAATAACTGTTGAAATTGATTCCAAAATTATAGTTAAATTGAATAGCCTTTAGAGATAAGAAAATGTAGAAGCAAGTTTAAACTAATCAACCACAATAAGATATTGAACACGTACTTATAGTAGTTTAGTGTAGAAGAAAACAGAATAATCTGGCACTGAAGATAAAGCCTTATGTTACGAAATTAAGGGCAATTAAAACTCAAGCCAATATCATAGTATTATTTCCCAGCAAATTTTGAAAATTTCAGTAAATGAGGTGTTGAAATTGATTCCAATACGCACTATAATCATAACTGTTGAAATTGATTCCAATATGCAGGAACACAAAACCGGAAAGTTTAATGGCAATCAGTTATATTTCAGAATATGCAATGTAGACTGCTTATAAGAGCGATAGACAGCCATACGGAATAAGAATAAATCAAAATTACCTCGTTTAGTGCATCCAATACGGATGGAAGTAAGTCCTCGTTTGAGTCCTGATACAACAACCATATCAATTTGTGTTGATTTTTGCTCCTTAAACAAATGCTAACAAGCGGAAATTTCAGTTTTTGAATATTAAAAATATAGTGAGATCAATTCAAAAACCAACAAATATAGTTAATATAGCAGTTCTTTTGATTTCTATTGATAATGGTTTTTCATAGTTTATCAAATAGTTCCTTCGGGTTCATAAAAAGTGTGGTTAAACAGAAAATAAACTGTAAAACATAATACGGAAATTCTGAAATATCGACATTTTTCTACCCTTTTGATTCAAGAATTACAATAAAAACATCTGATGTCAAGGGTACCAAGAAATCCAATTGATTATAAACTGAAAAGAGAAAGTACACTTATTGATAATTGCGCTCATTACCAAAACGAACTAATAACTTTGACATACCATAAATTCAACTATCCCCTCATTAAGAAAAACAAGAATATATCTCTTAGTCAGTCTAAAATTTATAACTATTCATTCCTGCTGAGCATATCAAATAATTTTGAGTCTTCAAAGTTGAATACATGAGTAGAAATGGAAAAAATAGGCTCATCAGGCTAGAAGATGAAAAAAGTATTTAACAGTACCTCAATAAAAAAAAGTTAATAGTGAAATGCTGAATCAACTCATGTTGAAACATTTCAGGAAGGTCAGAGTTCTGACCATATCTAGGAAGAGACCAGTTGTGCTTAATTGGCTCCCTAACTGTCAGGAGTAAAAGTAAACATTTTAGGAAAGTGATTAACGGTATGATTTCCAAAAAGTTGCCAGTTGGTTTATAACTTTTAAGATCAAGTCTTTTGATTGATTTTCAATTACATGAACCAAGGGCAGTCTGAAAAAGTTTAATTTTAATCCGAACAATAAGTACATCAGGATTGGCATTTTTTTTACTCAGAAATTTACAGTTTGTATTTTGGTTCATAAATATTCGTTGTTGATATCTCCTTTACTTGATTTAAATCATTGCGGTCAAAATAGATTTATGTTCATATGAGTCATAAAAATTAATTGAAATGCATTAAAGTATCAATATCTTAATCACATGGTAATTACAGCTGAAACCATCAATAAATCAGTGTGTAGCATATGCAACATTCTACAATGTTGACAATATTTTGTAGTACTTTATATACGTATAAAAAAAAATCAATATAAGGTTTCATCTTTGTTCTCTCAGATAAGTCAAAATCAGAAATTATTGAATGTTGTCACCACCAGTACACTGGAAGTTAGAGCAACTTTATTTAGGTCCACTAAAACATATTCCAAGATCCACATTGAGATAGAAAAAAACCAAAACAAATTAAATAATGACACAAATCAACCAAATTTGGGGGTGCAATATTCATTTTTATAGGATCTAAGTTAACCAAATTAACCTGCAGACAAATTTCTAAACCTCCCATTAAGAGGAAAACATAAAATTGAGGCTGACATAAATTGCATTAAAGTTTATATAGGTAATTTAGTAACATGATCATCACTGCCAAAACGGTTCCTACAACAAAATTTGGACCTGTTAATAAGCACTGCTCCGCTAAACAATTATTCAAACTAAATTTCTCATGCAATAAATAAGGGAGGAGAATATCGAAATTTAAGTGTACTGACATCTTCATTTTAAATTTTTTAAAGTTTGTCAAAGAATAAAGCGCCTAAAATAATATTCTTCATTTGGAAGCATAAGCATAGCTTACTGGAAGTTCTGTTATTTGGTTTTGGGGATGTATAAAAATTATTTATATTGTTGGTTATGATGCTCACACATAAGTCATACTAAATCATGTAACCATTCACTTAAGATAATATGAATTTTTGTCATCTTTTTACTTATAAAAACGGTAGTTAATGGCAAAAAATTGTTCATTAAAGACCACAAGCGCTAACATATAACCACGACAATACATGCTTCCTGAAACTGGAAATAGTTATTGGTGAATATGCTTACATAATTGAAGAAATGAAAGAAGAAAAGGAAAACACAAATAATCAAGTTAACTGTACAGTGAGTGCTAGTTATATATAAATAACATTGGGTGTGAAATTATGTCTTACATCATGGTATTGGCATAAAAGTACCCTGACGATTTGAATGTGGCTATTATGAATAACTATGTTGTAACCCAATCTTCTAAATTGGATCACTTATGGGTAGATGGCTCATACGATCCTTTTCCACTGCTTCTTACTAACTGCATTCCAGAAACAACTCGGAATCAAAATTTGCATAGCAGGTAAGTTGAAACCGACGAAGGAAAATCTGGTTACATGCAAGAATGGAAAAGATGTAAGGGACACACATTAATTAGTTATAAGGAATTGTATTTCATATTTTATTGGATTACAAAAACACTGTTGTAAAGTATCAAATTTATTAGTAATCATTTAAATGAAGGTTGTTAAAACACGGAAATTACATACATCTTTGATCAAGAATTAGGTAGCACGTAAACTCTTACAGTACAGTAACAGAAATGGTTAAAAATATTGATTGTTATCAACGCTTACTAAGTGATTCATTCATTGTTGTGAAACAATATCAAAATCGAATTGCTTATGTTCTATAAAAGCAATTACAGCAAGCCTAAACCGTTCTAAGGGAATTCATTCCCATAACATTCCAAAACAAGGGCACCTTTAATTTGAAGAAGCAGTATTAACCACAGTGTTAAGAGTTATCCGAGGTAGAACTCACCTTGTTCCTTTTGCAAACCCTACTTTACTCTTAATTGGACTAATCATATCTGACCATGCTGGATTTGTGATAATACCCTAAGCCTCCACTGCCAGGAGGACAAAATTGTCTTCTTCTCTCTTGCTTAAAGGCGTGATTCAGAAACTCGGGATTAATTTCAACTCAAGTAACATAGATGAGAATCTATTATTGTCTAAGTCTGAAGAACTCCTAAATAAAGGTTTAGCACTATAATTTTCTTACTTTATTTACTACTCGTTTGATTTAGTATATATTATTTTGATTTGGCAGTTAAGATTTTCCTCTCTCAATAACTCAAAATGCATTACCGAAATTCCTCATACGAATTTTTTATCCAAACAAATTCAATATATTATAGTTTAACACAATACATAGCCTTTTGGTTCAGGAAAAAACAAAGAACTTTTTGTAACCAGCTACACAATCAAAATAAGAACAAAGAAGAACTTAAAAACAAACAAAATGTTCCATTAAAAGATAGTAGATCACGATGGATAACTTTTTGTAACCAGCTTACCTCCTGTTTCTTCATCAACTTCAAAAATCTTGACATCATTCTTCGTACCCGCCATACCTTCAGGTCATTGAAACTGGAATTCAAATTAGAAACAAATTCGTTATTCAATCAAAAGATTAGGGCTTTCAGGATTTTAGGAACTCATCTCATTTACCTCTATGATGACGATTAGCTGATGATTGAAGGTGGTTCCATCGATCTTCAATATCTGTTACAATGTTTATTAAAGATAATATTAAATCTACAACATTTTGCTTACCAGAATCCAAATTGAACACTAGATCCAAAACACGCGAACCCGCCCTAGCTTCGACAGATCAGTTGAGGAGATTTGATATGGAAGGAGTCTGTTCCTTTTATCGGGCGAGAAATTGGAGCGAAAAAAGGGAAAATGGTTTTGGAGGGAGGGGAAATCATTTTGGAGGGAGACCGTGAATAATTTGTGAAGTTGAAGGCCGTGAATATATTTTTTTTGTGAGGGGGGGGGGGCGTTACGTAATATGGTCAAAACAACATAAATGGAAAAGAAAATAGTCAAGGATAAATAATAACACTTTGGAATAGCGTGTTATTAAAAAGCGTTATTAATATCATATTTTGTTGTAGTGACATGCTTTAAGACTGGAAAATCTAGAATAATTTAGAGTGTACATTTAATTTACATCATTTGACAAAATTTATGGTGCATGTTATACACCTAACTGATATGAAATTTTCACCTAGTGCATAGAAAAAAAATGCAGAGAGAGAAAAGAATAAACTAAACCAAAAAAAAAAAGTGACACCTAATTTATGGTCAATACGTAGTTGATAAAATTTATATGATGCACTAATAGCTATAAAAATCAATACGAAATTTTGCACCAAATATTTCTATATTTTCCCTCCTTTACAATTGATTGTAAACCTAACCAAATAATTATTAGAATCAATTACACACTAAAAACAAAGTCTTATACAAAGAAGAGCAAATTTTACATAAAAAGTTACTAAAAGAATTTACACACAAATTAAAATTTGACAAGCGATAACTAATATGTGGAGGAGAAGTAGTAAAAATTCCAAAAAAAAGAAACATCTAAAGTTACTTAATTATGTACTTTTCCAAAGCACATAAATTTGTTGTGAAATTGTCTTTCTTTGAGATAGAGTTGTCAATTTTCAGCTTTAAATATGTCTTCAAGAAAAATTAATTGAAAAATCACTAGCCTGCTTACTGTAGCCTTTCTCTTTCGAAATAATTTGCATAGCTCATTTATTTCCTAATTTTAAACCATAAAATGCATATTTGGTATCCTCTTCATTGCATATTTAGCCAATAAGATATCTTCAAAATAGATTTTTTGTCAAAACTTCCATATGATTGTTGTAATACGGAATAGTTCGTATTCTCAAATTCTCTGTCACATTACATAAAAAGGTATTTTCCGTAGAATAGATGAAAAACAAGCGGCTTTTGATATGATTAGAGTGTCAATGACGCGAGTTGCAATAAAGCTTACATGTACTGTAACATCGACTGGTCTAAAAGAATATAAATTTTTATAGCTCATATCCCTTAATTTATAGCTTACGTAACTAAAATGGATAAATCATATTGGCCACACGATGCTGTCACAGTTAAAAATTAGGAATTAACTTTAACCAAACCACCCTAGTATTTACAGCTCTTAAGTTTCATCATAATTATCTATACTATGCTAACTAATATGACAAAATCAACGATGTTTACTAATATGAAAATAAGACCAATTTGCCTACAATGTAGCATCCTCATAAAAATCAATGAATAGTTGCACTTGCATAGGTAATAATATAATATACAAGAGAAAAATATTGAAGAGGATGAATCTTATGCTTATAATAAAACAATTGAAAATGTGGAAAGTTATAATTATTTGGTAGAAATCGACAGATACATAGAGGGCCTAAAATAGGTGAACACATAGAAAAGTGCTTAATAAAATTACAAGCAACTCTTCACTGAAATTGATGAGGAAAAGATGTCATTTTTTGATATACTTATATGCCCAGTAACTAAATGCAATGCATGAATTCATCATACCCTTTAGGAAATTGACATTTTTTATATACGTATATGTACATATATTAATACAATTTTTTACATCTTTTTATATCCTTATAATAGAATATAATAAAATTCCAAATAAACAGAGAAAACATTAGTAATTGTTATATCATATATTCTCAAACCTAAAGAAGAAGAAGAAAAAATAACTAGAATATAAAATATGATACGCTTATACAAGGTACTACAGCTAATTAGCATTCGAACACGCAACAATTTTTAAATACAAAGCTAACATTTTATTAGAATTTAGTTAATTTTATATAAACTAAGTTAATATTTGATAATTTATTATTTTTATTATCAAAAACTAAATTAATCATCATCAGCATTATTATTATTATAAATTTTACAAAACATCATTAACTTTTTATTGTACCTAGTTAACTTTTATAGGCTTGTTTAATCGAACGGTTTCTACAAAGGACTCAAAGAAAAATGGCTTTTTACAATTTCTTTGTTTTCATTTTGTGTTAGTTATCCTAGAAAAAAATGTGCATTTTGTGTTATTCATTTGCTACATATCCTTTGTTGTCTTTGCCTTTTTTGTTTTGTATTACAGAAAGAATTCTAGTTCATTTGTGCATTTGTTTCAAGTCCTTTGTATTGCTTTAGTCAATTCTGTTACTTTGTTTTGCATTATTTAACTGTATTGTATGTGTTATTTAATAGTGCATTGGTCATTTTTAACATTTTACAGATGGACTTTACTTTCTTCATTTCACCGAAAAAAACATACACTGCATTCTCTATCTCAAATACAATCATTTGTGTCATTCTTACATTTCCAAACTGGTAAACCGCTGACGTTTAGTGTTTACATTTCTACTTCTTTGTTTTTTTTTCTTCTTTCATATTTGTTGTGCAATCAGTGTGAGCATTGCATTTTGTGCATCTCCACCGCAAATTCCTCAACATGCTCTTGCACTCAATACTCTGTCTCAACGAATCCTCTTTCCCTAATTCAACCCATCACAGTTCTTTTCCTCCATAAATTCATCACCACCTTGGCACCTTTCAACCCCAAGTAAACCCTGCTACACCAAACAACACCACAACTACCAATATCTTCAACCCTCCACAATCAAACAAACACCACGCAGCGAACTACTACTTCAACAACATCTGAAAACCTTCACCACCACTGCGCCTTCAACCTCTTTCACTGCTAACCATCTACAAAACTGCTATTGAGATATCCCCTGCTTTATACACCAAACAATCATACCCCCATCACTGTCACAATCATACACAATCATATTACAATCAAACTCCATCACCTAAAAGTGAGTAACCACCCCCAGTAACAGATAATCTTGTGAGCTTGTGTATGTGTATTTTGCATGTATGGTATTATGTGGCAAAATGTTAAATCATGATCGTCTAACTATCTAACTACCTATCGAAGGTCAAAATAATATTATATATATGGTTTATTAAAGTATCCACTAACGGATAAAAATAGCTGCATTGAAAATGTTGTCGAAACTGATAATGATCTTCAACCAAAATATATGACTTACCTACTTTGTCAAGCCTTTAATCTGCCAAACATTATTAGCTACCAGTACTGGCTTATGCGACCTTTTAAATATTTGATCTTGGTTGAAATTGCAAGTTCGTTGTGTATTTGTATTGTTTCTTGTAACAACAATCATTGCAGAAACCTTTTAGCTGAAATGATAATACAAAATAACAAGAAAAAAATAATCAAACGGATAAAAACAGTTGCATTAAAACAGACTAAGCAGTCACTTGCAGACATGACAAATTTGTTCTAATGAAAATGTTGCTAAGAATTTAAAATCTCATTTTTTGCAATTCATGTTGTGAATGCAAAATACAAATGAAATCAATATGGTACTTATGCTTTCCATTCATATCACATTACTCACACCTCACTTCATACAACATAACTTGTAAATGCAAATATTTTCGGACATTTAAAACCGTTAATAAGATAAATTCATCACATTTAAAACTTGTTGACTTTAATATTTATCTTACTAACGGTAATATCATGGTCAATTGTAACTAAGCAAGTACACGAACAATTTAACTCGCGGGCATGAATGAGTTCTACATTATTTGCTAAGAAGTAACAACACTACTTTATTCATGTTCCAAGTATATGTCCATTGTAGTGTCAACTTCACAAAATATATCGTTATAGTAGCATGTATGCAAGGATATTCAGACTCCACCGGGAAAATAAAATAATGCAGCATGGATGAGGCTTGCGAAAAACGAGGAGCTTTAGTCATATAACAAATTCCAACAACTGTCAACTTAAGGGTAGCATAATATATAGGCCAAGGTACCTGCATGTCAGTGCAAACCCAAAATTTTACATAAGCATGTACTGATGTATGTAGGAGAGCAAACCACCTATGTTAATAAACGTATTTTGGTTTCAGTGAGCATGGTATATGTACTGGTGTAAACGCAATTTATATGAATAGCGCATAAACCAAAATAGACCACCAGTTTAAAATAACACCCAGTTTATGACCAACTCAGCAAGGAAACAAGTAACAACAGCAAAGACACAATCAATGATCATGAATTTAGGCGCTCTATCGGTCCACATGTCCGGATTTAATTAAACAGAGGCTTTAGCAATCTATATGGCAACCAAGAATCATGACATGTTTCGAAGCACACCCTAAACTAATTATGTTTAGTGAGAAATCAATATATGATGGGATCAACTTTACTTAAGATTTTTCTCAAATGTGGCATGCAGTGTCAATAGTAATGAATGGCGTACCATTGGTTGGGGTGCATTAGACTGTTGACACATGATCCACGGGACGCTGACGTTGAGTGCCATTGCCATTTTGGCTCACCAATCTATGTATCTTTTCCCTGCTTCTCCATAATCACCCATGATATTTCCGTACTCGTTCTCAATCTGCATTCATAATAAAATTAAACGATTAATCAACCAGCACTATATTGAAATTTAGCAATGATAAAAGATTTATTATTTTTGAATATTTCTTAATGATTTTTTTTCTGACCTTTTCTTAATGATTTTTTCAGTTGAGTTTTTTTTTTGTTTTCAAGGAAAAGGGTAGGAAAAAATTTCCCAAGATATAATGATATTTGATATCTATTTATACCTTAAAATTAAGAATGTTGTAAAATTTTAAGAATTATTTGAAATAGGCTCAAACTTCAAACCTTGCTATTTGCAAAATTTTGAATTGTTTTTTTGGTATATCTTTACTTTGTAAAAACATGTAAATCCCTCTCTTTGTAAAAACATACAAATCCCTTTTGCAAATCTAGAGATTCACTATAATTAATGAAGTTACAGTTTTTAATTTTTGATCATCATTTCCAAAGTTAAATGTTTGAACGAAATTATCAATCTTTTCAGATATCTTCCAGGAATAAAAACATTTTTAGGAATAGAAACAAAAGGTTTAAAAATTCATAAAAATAAAAAACGATATATACCTGAGTGAGAATGATCGGCCCTCCTCGAAGCAGTTTTTCCTTTTTCATCATATCCACTATTTTCATTGTGAACTTTTGCAATCAGCACGAACATAAGGACCAATGCGTAGAATAAGCATACCCAGATGATCGTAAATCAAAAAATAGAAGTAGAAGAAATCCAACTGACAATCAAAATATATGCGAATTTGTGAATGAATTCATGAAAAAGTCAGATTTTTTATAAGGTCTCGCGTCTTGTGAATCCATACATTGTCAATAAAATGAAACGGCGAGAGAAGAGGAGGAATTTGTGCGCTGAATTGGGTAGCGGAGTAATTCGCGCGGATCTGTGTAGTGGAGGAAGTAATGTAGATTTGTGTAGCGGCGAAGAAATGAAGTAGATGGAGAAAACGCGGAATTTAGTTTTGAAGAAGGAAACCACGGAGTTGGATAGATTCGATGAAGAAGGAAACCATGGAGAAAATATGGGCTGAGCATAAATTATTGCGTAATTCATTGGCTCAGACAATTTGTTTTTGTCTCTTACTGTAGGGAAACCTCCCTTACAGTCGGTTTGATAACATGTAGGATTTAGCTTATGTATTCATCAAAACATAATATAAAAAATCAATAATTATGCTTAATATCAAGAATAGAATTTCAAATTGTAAATCAAATTGAAAATTTTCACTGTAATGGAAGATATGAAAATTGAAGAACGAAAGGGCATGATTTTCAAAAAGAAAAATCTTGGTTAATTTAAGAACTTATGCATGATATAAACAATCCTTAGTTTATAGAATTCACAAGTTTTCAATTACAATTGAAAATTGTCTTCCATAAGTGGATATGTAAATACAACAGCCATAACAGTTCCCAGCACAGTTAAAGGGCATCGCAATGGAAGATATGAAAAATCTTTGTATTTGCACAGTTAAAGGACATCCTCGCTTGATTTCATAGCCAAAGGCATTACAATGGAAGATATGAAAATTGAAGGTGTTTTCATTGTAATTGAAAAGTTGTGAATGACATCCATAAGAGTATATGCAAATACAACAACCATAACAGTTCCAAGCACCAAAAGAAGCAATGCTTTGGTCCATATCCATTTTACATATATATATGATTTACAAATGGTTCTACATATTCAAAAATTGTTATTCTCCACTCTGAGATCAACTTAACAAACGGGTTTATCGATGGCAGTCAAAGTGAAAGATCTCATTCACATATGTATTTGATATAAATGACAAATTATAGAAGCACGCCAACAGAGACATTAATTTGATTCAAATTGAAAAGCCGATAGTAACATAATTTTTCCTATTCATATTAAGTATATTTCGTAGAAGTTAACAAAAGGAAGGATAACTTCGCAGCATTATAACTGTCAAATTAAGTACATCATTAATTGGCAAACAGTTATTAGATGTGAATAATAGAAGCAAAATGACACTAAAACATACCAAAGGCTGAATCTCTTGGTGTCTTGTAAATCCATAGAAGTTGAATTCTCAGATAGATCAGTTTTGGCAACAACAACACACGAACCCAATAAAGCTGTCAAAAGCATGACGATGGAACCAACAAGAAAAACCAACTCCGACCAAAACTGACTTTGAACAGTTTTATTCCATAGATAATTTATAGTACTTAACTTTTCTACTACCACATATGCGCTCATAAATTTTTATTACGAAAAAAATCATGATAAGCCACACCAGCCAAATAACAAACAAAATTAAGCCTATTGCCTAATCACAAATTTCCAACATTAATATATAATCAATTCGCATATACTGTAAAAAAATACATACATAGCGATTGCTTTGTTGAAACTCAAAGTTATAAACAAAATAAATAACTGATATCACTAAAAATCAACATCTCATATTAGGGCTGCGCAAAGTATGGGTTGGGTCGGGTTGGATCAAATACTACATCCGACCCGCATAAGTACGGGTTTAAGGAAGTTCAACCCGTATCCGACCCTATATGAGGTTGGATATGGGTTGGGTTAAAGTATGGGTTGGGTCGGGTTTAATAAGGTTGGTTGGGTTGCTTGAATATAATAAAAAATAAGAATAGAGAGAATTTTTTTAAAAGTAGTTTTTTTTTCACGTTTACTGAACCTTTTTACTATTTATTTACTATTTTAGATTTTATTTCACTTTTATTGAACATTTTTACTTCTTCTTCTTATTATTATTTAAAAAAAACCCTTTATCGGACGACTTTCTATTTGATTGGTTATTTTAAACCTTTTATATATATATATATTATCATCATTATTAATTTTATTTTAATTTTGGGTTCCATATCTAGCCAGCCCCAACTTGTTTGGGATATATGGCTTTGTTGTTGTTGTTGTTGTAGTATTAAAATATTCAACATAACATATCAGATTTTTGCTGGCATAATGCATTTAAAAATAACGGATTCATTATAAGATATATTTTATTGAAATTTCTTTTAAAACACATCATATAAAATTAATTTACTACATAGTAGAACAAGTGTTTCATTTTAAGATATATTGAAATGCACTTTAAAAAATATTTGCTAAATTCTATCTAGTTTGGATTGACATGAAATATGTTTTTTTGTATATTTACTATAGAATACATAAACATTATTCTAGGATTATACTATTCTAATTTTAAGTAGCTTGATATTAAATTAGTTTTTTAATATAGGGTTGGGTTGGGTTAAAATAAGGTTGGGTTGAACAAAATATCAAATCCGTCCCGTATGTAGTATGGGTTACATATTGTAACCCATATCCGGCCCAAACTAGGATGAGTTGGGTCGGGTTTAGGTGGGTTGGGTCGGGTTGGTGGGTTGGGTCGGGTTGGATATGGGTTGTATTCAGCCCTATCTCATATACCAAAATTGAAAATAAATCTGCTCGCGAGATAAATCTCTAGAGCCCAATTAGTGACTAAAATTAAAAAGTTAAAATTAACAATAAGGAATAAGAGTCTATGTTTTTTTTATGTTTCTGAGCAACTAAAATTAAATTAAAATTAAAATAAATCTGTTCAAGAGATAAATCATATAGACCCAATCAGCATCAACCCATACTCCAATTTCTATGTTTTTCAACATTAAGAAATTTAAATCAAAAACCAACAATCAGTAACTATTATAACATCAAGTTTGTAACAAATTTACAAAAAAAAAAAAAACCCAAAATCACCATGACCATTTATCAAAAAATCGACTGTTAAAAAATTATAGCATTCAAAGCGAAGCAATAGGAAATAAGACTTAGAATTAAAAATTCAAATCAACAGTACCTTCAACTTTCAACAACTGAATTTTGGAGTTGCTGTCGGTAGCATCCGCCATCGCGCGGTTGTTGGTCGTCGTACCCTACCTGATTTACAATGGATGTTAAAGGGATTTTAGAGTAGGGTTTTGTTTGAAGAATCGGTAAACGAAGGAGATACGATAAGATAAAAATAAAAGCGAAGTAGATAGGATAAAACGCGGAATTTAGATTTGAGGAAGAAAAAATTTGTAAGGTGGAGATGAACGGGAGAAAAAATGCGGAGAAAAATGAAAATAAGGAAGATGCGGAAAGGAATTTCGTAAGGAGAAAGAATAGGAATGGATAGATTTCAGAAAAAAGGAACGACAAAGAACATACTACATGAGCGAAAATTACGACGAAGATAATTGGCACAGACAATTTGTTTTTGGCCCTTAAAATAGACAAACCTCCATAACGGTCGGTTTTGATTAAACAAATCAAGTTTCTAGTAAGTCATAACAAAAAAATTTGACAGAAAAAAAAGCATCGGTGTTAAGATATATGGAATATATTAGAAAGGTCCATGTTACATTAAAAATAAGTTATGTGGAACAAACCATCATGAGGTTACCTAAGCATCCACCATCATATTCTAAATTTATATCTCTTCCATATATTTTGCAGTTTGTAGAAATTAACGTTTGTCGAAGCTTTGAAAAAAACTAGAACGAAATTAGGAAAGAGTGTAAGGATATGAAAATGTAACTCAAAACATAGGATTGAATGGTAAAAGTTGACAAATGAGAACTACATAGCGTCGGCTTTGATGAAAGTAAGGGTGCGTTCTTAACGAACGTGAGCGTGGCATTTGAGCGTGCCATTTGAGCGTGGTACTGCAGCGAAGGGGAAATGTGTTTTTAGCTACGAACGGGGTATTTGAGCGTGGTATTTTAATTGTTAATTTGTTTGTTTTGAGTTAATTAAATACTAATTTCGGTTGAACAAAATGACTACATTTCATTACACAAAAGAAAATACAAACATAAATACGACAGAAATACAATAACACGATGACATGAACTTCCTACTTGTTGCTATTTATCAGATAAGTATGGTATTCTTGGTCGTGGCATTTGTCTGCAAGCCCTCTAATCAACCAGCTTTTAGCTATCTCATCCGGAAGAGCAGTGAACACATCATTTATTTTGGGGTCCAACACAAATAACAGTGCGTCTGCAACATCAAACTCACCCGTTGCTCCAAGACGTTGCATACGAGCTACCGTATTTGCATAAGTTGTAGAACTTCCCGTTGATTCCACGCTAGTACCCGTATTAGGACTATCAGAGTGCGTCCGAGATTTTTTCATCTGTCTCTCGTTCATTAGGTCAATGAGCATAGCCATCTTATCGTCACTTTCACCATGTTTTCTTCTTGAATTTTGACATGCAGTTGGTTGAATGGGCGGATTCATTGGGATTTCGGTTGACGGAGGGATTCTTGGAGCTTCACAATTTGGTGTATTCATTGAAGTTTGTTGCAGTGGAGGATTTGATGGCGAATTCAAGTTTGGAATATGATTATTTTGCGTGTCTTCCAATGGTTCCAAAAACCCGTTGAAATTCCATGTCCTGTCAAACGTGCTTTGTGTTGATGGCGGCGTGCCAGTCTACGACGGTTGTACACTAGCAGCAGGAGTGTACGACGTTTGACCAGTTGCATTCGTCCCATGAAATAATTGTTGCATCAGCTCTATGTTTTCTATTGGTCGTTTCTTATATTTCAAGACACTCGTTCCAAATTCCTAAATGTAAGAAATAAATTGTAAGAAACTGTCTACAAAGGAATGGTAACAAAATAAATTTATAGACCTTAACACGATCTTCCCACCATTCATCGCTTCCAGAGACCGTTCCTTTGTATGCATCCCAACCCGCGCCAGTCTTGTTCATCAGTGCATCCCATTTCATCCAATCCCATCGAAGACTGTCATATTTGTTTCGGATCTTGGTTTCGTCAATCGGTACGATGTCTGGAATGGTTTCTATTACATCGTTGAACTTTTCTGCAATTGCTTTATGTACACCTTTTTTGTTGATGCCACAAGCACCATATGCATCAACCGAACATTGCAGCATAATCTGAGTTGTAGTAAACGACCAGTGATGTGCAACCTTTCGATTGGTCATACTAAAAAATGGAAAATTTAATAATGTGGAAGAAAATTTTAGAAGAGGAATGGAGGAGTGTAGTGTGCATGAAGAGGAAGGTGTAGGTGAGAGGGTTTTATAGGTGTGTGGGAGGAACGTTGAAAATCAAGCCGTTGGCGTCCGACGCGTCGGACGCCAACGGCTTGATTTTCAACGTTCAGCAATCGTTGCATTTGAACGTGGAAAATGATATTCGCGTCCAACGCGTCGGACGCGAACAAAAACTCCAGCATGCCATTTATTTGCTGCGAATGCACCCTAAGTGTATTCACCTTGTTAACCTGTAATTCTTTTGCCGTACCTCCTGGATATATATTAGAAGTTAATATAAGTCAAAATCTGTTTCCCTGAATGTCTTACATCTGGCGTCAGTTTGATTTCTTATGCGTATGATAGATTAACAAAACTTTTCGGCTCCATTCATATGGGCATGTATATACATACTTACATACATACATACACACACATATATACATATATATATATACACATATATATATACATACATACATATATATATATATGGTTTATGAACATCTCATAATTTATTATTGTGTATGAAAAGCCCCATAGTTGTACAGATTGAGGGTGCGTTTGATTTTCGAAAGGGGCAAAAAAAGTTCGCGTCCGCATCCGACGCGTCGGAAGCGTCCGATGCGAACACTAGGGACCAGCCACTTTGCACCTTCCAGCTGAACGCGAGATTTTGTCCCTTTCGTTTCCCCGTTCGATGTTTAACCCTTCCTTACCCTATTTTACACCCCTTTTTCTCCTTTCGTGTGCCCCTTCCTGTTCAAAATCAAACACATACCCCTTTCCCCAATTTTCCCCTTCTCCAACCCCTTCCCCATGCCCCTTCCAAATGCCCCTTCCCGTTCAAAATCAAACGGACCTGAGTAAGATACAATATTGTTCAAAGTTAGGTAAAAAAAAGTCCAACTATGTGTTGATTAGTAAACTTACAGTGAGAAAAATATAATATTGCTCCATGTTCTTTTTCCGTTTTAACAAATAAGAAACTCTAGTGGTACAAATTAATTTTACATGAAAAAAGAACTTATAATAGCAAACTGTAAACTAATAAATAAATAAATAATATATAATATTAACTTAAACCATTTAAATTCAGAAAATTAATTAGGAGTTTTCCAATATTTCCGATCCTTTAATGTCTTTTCTGCCTAATTCCTAAACACCAAGCTTATTATTGTATAGCATCTTAACTCCAAAAAAATGTAAAATCCTGAAATGAAAATACCTCAATATATTTTTGTAGCTCTTTTTCAAGATGAAACATTTGCAAGACAACAATTTTCTACGTGCATGGTGAGCGCACACTTAATTTTCATGCATGTAACCTTAGTTTTTGCTGTCAATTTAAAAATATTTTGAGGACCATTTTCTCCAAGGCCTAGTGAAACTAATTGATCTATGTAAAAAATACTTGGTGCAGTTTTGGTAGTAATATGGTCATGACACATTATCACACAAATCATCAAATGCTATAAAAAAGACCATATACCAGTTTTGGTAGTAATATTTACATTGTTCTGACCTTAAATGAGAATTCCAGGCATGAAACCAAGATGACTAACAGTGTGAAGGATTCAAAAAGGTTTAGCTATTGAAACTACACAGGAGTAATAATCAAATCCTACAATTAGACATAATGACTTCATAATAAAATTGAGTTTACCAAATGGTTTATGCAGTCTCCCATATAGGGTATGGAGTTTGAACATTTTCTAAGGAAAATTTTAATGAATTTAGACAGCCTCTTTTGTATGGAGACCCTTTTGACAAATCACAATAACAGTATACTAATATACTTGATCAAATCATGGTCGGAATCAAAACAAACATCAATATATGAAACCCTTGGGTATAATTCCATATATATTGCAATATAATGTGTTTGTCACATAGCATACCATGTAAAAAAACGTAAAACATACCTTGTTGTAATGTAAGCGAGCTTAATGTAAAAATATTTTACGTTATAATATTTTCCTTGTGCTCAAATCAAATTTATCAACCCTCTTTTATCTTATCATAATGCCCAATCGGTAACTTTGTACTTTACCGATCAAAAGCTTAAATGAAAAAGTAGACATAACAAATTTGGTTAGAAATGGTCTGAGAATATTACAGTATCAATAAACACTTTAAGGCCATTATGCTCACAATCAAATATTTGATGTATGATAGGCTCTGAAAATGTTTAATTTCACCTTTTAAAATCGGTAAATTGACATTCCGACTTGTGAAACTTGAAGTATAATTATGAAAAAATCGTAATCATATTTAATGCACAACATGTTTCTGAAGAGTAACTTTCTCAACAAAATGGGTAACAAACTTAGAACTTGTAAAAACTACAAGCAAGTACAGATGTTTTTAATATTCTGTTTTTATTTCAGTTGTGTTTTGTATTATTTACGTTTGCATTTGTATATTCTTAGTAACTTTCTCAACAAAATGGATAACAAACTTAGAACTTGATTTAGATGTGACTTCAATTATAATGCATTTAATTGTTCTGACTTACTGAATATTTTAACAAAAATAAACAATATTTGGAACTGGGGAAAATGTATGATTCTTAAACTAATGTATTTGGTCCCTTAAATTGTGTTTACAATATATAAATATTTCACTATTATACATAGTTTTTTTTTCAAAATATGTTCATATATTCCTACAATTTTTTGGTAGGATGTTCGTCTTTCCAAATTTAAGTAAAGAAACAAGAGTTCTGGTATGTAAATCTAGCGCAACACATTGATAAGAAGGAACATATGTTATTCGTAACAATGCAAATGCAATACGAATCTGATAGCAATCAATAAATTGTCACTATCCAATTGTCACGTTAAGAAGCGTTACTAATTTGAATTGTTTCAGAATTAGAAACGGCGAAAAGTGCGACCGGAATTGCAACGGAGCAGAACCGTTGCAAAACAGAAAAGGAGAAGAGTACCTTTCAGTATCGTCCGAGTCCAGAGTAAATCTGTTTCTTTGAAACAATATTGCTCCCTCACTGGCGCTGAAGGTTATCGAGCAATTGTCTCCCAAGATAAAATGGACCGGTCTCTGCAATTTGAAGCGCTTTCAAGTGCAGAGCAACACGAACTCAAGAGAGTAATTTTAAGAACAGAGCAGTGAAGAAGAAGGAGATCGAATGAATTAATTCTGTGTATTTTAATGGCTCTGTCAGGCTGCCTATATATAGCGGTGGAGGGGTACCTTTCTGGGTAGTCGCGACCGTTCGTACAGGCGCGCTGGTTCAACCGGTCGCATATGATCACTGTTCAGGCGAACAGATGCATCCGCTGGTCCAAATGTTCGCACCCGCGTAAAAATACCATTTTCCGCGCATTTTAACAGTCGGCGGCCCATTTATCACGAGAGATCCCAAGAGCCCCAAGGCCCATATCTTTGACATTTTAATATTTAATATGAAAGCCCAAAGCCTACATAGCCCATTCATTCAAGTCCCTATGTGTTCATGTTATTTGTTTGATATAACATGTGGTGCTTTGGTATTTAAGGAGATATATCCAAAAACCATACACAATGTGGGACTTTGTTTCTTTGTATTTTTCCACTACCACATAACCTCTTCTTCACTAACCTTCTCATTTATTTCCAACAATCCCCCACATGAATGAGAGGTTACTTAATTTTGTTCTTAAATTTTGTGAAACATTTAACGTATCGGTAAAAGTAGCACAATGGCCTTGAACTTTTCCTAGTGTTTATCGTTATAACCTACTGGCGAATCAGTGGACTAGATGGTCTTTGAACTGTAAGCCTTTTGTGTAAGTATATAAAGATAACACATGCTAAGTGTTTCTAAACCCCTTGGTTCTCTGTTTGTGTTCGTTTTTGCCATGAACACCTGCTTGGTCTCATGAGTGTTTAAAGAATTCGACCTTACAATTCTTTTTGAAGCGGCGCCTTCACACTCACATAGGTGATTCTATATAGAGTATCCCGTAATACTCCACTTGGGTATTTTATAACACCACAGTATAGACATCATTAAAAGCTAAGCTTATCCTATTCTCCGACGGGTTGTGCACTGACTTATCATAGGAATGGTCTGTATTTTAACAGTGCCATTAAGTTTATCTATAAACTTAGTTGTCCCTTTGAACCTAGATCTTGGGATCTCCAGTCAACTAGGTGGGGTTTCCGTTTAGAAAAACTTTTAGATCATAGGTCTTAAACCCATTCCCATCGATAAGGTTTGAACTTTCTCTCTAGGCAAGCCTTTAGTTAGTGGATCCGCAATGTTATCCTTTGACCTTACATAGTGTATAGTGATAACTCCATTAGAGAGAAGTTGTCTTATGGTTTTATGCCTACGACGAATATGTATCAATTTACCATTATACAATGTACTATTCGCCCTTCGTATAGCAGATTGACTATCACAATGTATACATATTGGAGGTACTGGTTTTTCCCAATTTGGAATATCCTCTAAAAACCCCCTAAGCCAATCTGCTTCTTCCGCGGCTTTATCCAGAGCAATGAACTCAGATTCCATTGTTGACCTTGCTATGCAAGTCTGTTTGGATGATTTCCACGAAATTGCTCCATTTCCTAATGTAAACACATATCCACTTGTGGATTTTGTGTCATTTGAGCCCGTTATCCAATTGGCATCACTATATCCTTCTATTACTGAAGGATACTTATCATATTGCAACGCATAGTTTTGTGTATACTTTAGATATCCTAGAACTCTGATTATTGCTTTCCAATGATTTTTACCAGGATTGCTGGTATATCTACTTAGCTTGCTTACAGCGTACGCAATATCAGGCCTAGTGCAATTCATGACATACATAATACTTCCCAGTATACGAGAGTATTCAAGCTGATAGATACCATCACCAGTGTTCTTTACCCAATTTTGTTTCATATCTACTGGTGATTTTACAGTAGTTACATTATACTGCTTGAATTTTTCAAGAATTTTAGCAATGTAATGTGACTGAGATAACAAATATTCCTGTGGTGTCTTTATAATTTTTACACCCAAAATTACATCGGCCACTCCTAGGTCCTTCATATCAAATCTAGAGGATAGCATGTCCTTCGTAGACTTTATTATGACCTTATTACTTCCTAGGATTAGTAAATCATCAACGTAGAGACAAACAATGACATATCCAACATCTATACATTTTATATAGACGCATTTATCTGATTCATTTATTTTGAATCCATTTGATAACATTACTTCATCAAATTTCTCATGCCATTGTTTTGGTGCTTGTTTAAGGCCATAAAGAGATTTCACTAACTTGCACACCTTATTTTCATTTCCTGGGCTTAGAAACCCTTCTGGTTGCCGCATATATATTTCCTCTTCCAGTTCACCGTTCAAAAACACAGTTTTCACATCCATTTGGTGTATTTCCAAATTCAATATAGATGTGATTGCAATAAGCATCCTAATTGATGTTATTCTGGTAACTGGAGAGTACGTATCAAAGCAATCCAGATCTTGCTTCTGTCTGAATCCTTTTATTACAAGTCTTGCTTTATACATGTCTATTGAGCCGTCAGCCTTTAGTTTCTTCTTAAATATCCATTTATATCCTAGTGATTTTGATCCTTTAGGGAGATCCACTAGTTCCCACGTATGGTTTTGTAGAATGGATTCTATTTCACTATTGACGGCTTCTTTCCAATAAGGAGCATCGGGAGATGACATTGCTTGTTGGTAAGTTAGAGGTTCATTTTCTATCATATATGCATAGAAATCAGGTCCAAAGGATTTAGAGGTCCTTTGTCGCTTGCTCCTTCTCGGTTCCTCTATCTCAGTTTCATCATTCATTTTTCTTTGATCAGCATTATCCTCGGGAATATTTGGATCTCTTGGCCTCTTTTGAACATTTGTTTCAATAGAAGTTTTTAGAGGATAAATGTGTTCAAAGAATCTTGCATTTCGAGACTCGATAATGGTGTTTTCATGAATGTCATCGATTTCAGATTTGTACACCAAAAATCGATATGCACTACTATTATGAGCATATCCGATGAATATGCAATCTATAGTCTTCGGTCCTATTTTGACCTTTTTTGGTTTTGGAATTTCCACTTTGGCAAGACACCCCCACACTTTTAAGTATTTGTAGGATGGTGGTCTGTTTTTCCAAAGTTCATGAGGAGTCTTAGACGTTTTCTTTCGTGGTATTTTATTTAAAATATGATTTGCCGAAAGAATAGCTTCTCCCAAAAAATTATCTGGCAAGCCAGAGCTTATTAATAAGGCATTCATCATTTCTTTAAGAGTTCTATTTTTCCGTTCGGCTATACCGTTGGATTGAGGTGAGTAAGGAGCTGTAGTTTGGTGTATTATACCATGCTCAGCACAGAATTCCTCAAATGGAAACTCATATTCTCCTCCTCTATCACTTCTTAAAGCTTTAATTTTTCTGTTGAGTTGATTCTCAACTTCTGCTTTATACTTTTTAAACATATCAAACGCCTCATCCTTACTTCTAAGGAGATATACATAACAGTATCTTGTACAATCATCTATAAAGGTGATGAAGTACCTTTTTCCTCCTCTAGTTTGACACATTTTCAAGTCGCATACGTCAGTATGTATTAAGTCTAGAGGTTCGGTTTCTCTTTCAACATGATGAAATGAGGTTCTTGTCAATTTGGCTTCAGCACAAATTTGACATTTCTAATTCGAATCAATTCTACACTTAGGTATGAATTCTAGATTGATCAGTTTTTGTAAAGTATCAAAATTCACATGACCTAGTCTAGAATGCCATAGATTAGGAGAGTCGACCATATAAGCAAAAGATTCAATTTTATTCATATCATTGTTTGGTACAACAGTGGTTACATTAGCCTTAAATAGGCCATCACATACATAACCCTTACCTATGTACACTCCATTCTTAGACAACACAAATTTATCAGCCACAAATGTCAGTTTGAAGCCATGCTTGCTGAGCAATGATCCTGAAATTAGATTCTTGCGAATTTCTGGAACATGGAGAACATCATTTAGAGTGAGTTCTTTTCCAGAAGTCAATTTCAGCACAATCTTTCCCTTGCCTTCGACCTTTGATGTGGACGAGTTACCCATAAACAGTTGTTCTTCATTAGTAGCACTTTTGTAGTTTGTGAACATCCACTTATTTGCGCATATATGCCTAGTGGCTCCAGTGTCTACAAACCACTCCTTGTTGTTGCCAACAAGGTTGCATTCTGAAACAACTGCACACAAGTCCATTTCAGAAACACCGTCCGAAACTTCTACCACATTCGCTTCTGATTTCTTCTTTTTGGGTGGACCGCGACATTCTGCAGCTTTATGACCCTTCTTCCCACAATTATGGCATGACCCTTTGAATTTCTTCGACTTCTTAGGTTGGTTGTCACGTTTTCTCTTATTGGACTTGTCTGTCTCGACAACGTTTGCTTTGGAAACCACATTTTGAGAAATCTTCTTTTCTGAATTTCTATTATCTTCCTCAATTCTCAATCGAACTACAAGTTCCTCCATTGTCATTTCTTTACGCTTGTGCTTTAGGTAGTTTTTGAAGTCCTTCCATGATGAGGAAGCTTCTCAATAGCAGCGGCAACTTGAAAAGATTCGCTAATGGTCATCTTTTCATCTTCTAGTTGACGAATGATAAGTTGCAGTTCTTGAACTTGGTTGATCACAGTTTTTGTATCGACCATTTTGAAGTCAAGAAATTTTCCAGCGATGAATTTCTTCATGCCAGCATCTTCAGTTTTATACTTCTTTTCCAAAGCCAACCATAGTTGTTTGGATGTTGCAACTGTGCAGTACACGTTGTACAGACTGTTGTCGAGGCCATTCAAGATGTAATTTTTACACATGAAATCAGAATTTTTCCAAGCATTAAGGGCTTCAAC
This sequence comes from Allium sativum, assembly GCA_030737875.1. Classification (NCBI taxonomy): domain Eukaryota; kingdom Viridiplantae; phylum Streptophyta; class Magnoliopsida; order Asparagales; family Amaryllidaceae; genus Allium; species Allium sativum. The sequence continues at coordinate 886,886,258 of CM060913.1, forward strand.
TTCAACTGGATCTGGTTCCAATTCGGCAACAACTGGAGCATCTTCTGTAAAATACTTTGCTAGGCCCAATGTTGTCAAGTAAAATAGCATCTTTTGCTGCCAACGTTTGAAGTCCGCTCCGGTGAACTTTTCTGGCCTTTCTCCATGAGACAATGCCATTGGAGTAACCACGGGTCCAAAAGGATTGGTTATGAGTGGTGTTGGTGCAGCAGTAGTGCTATTGCTTTTAGCCATTATCGTTTTCTGCAAAAAACGAAAAAAAATATTGTTTCAAATTGTTATTCGTAACAATGCAAATGCAATACGAATCTGATAGCAATCAATAAGTTATCACTATCCAATTGTCACGTCAAGAAGCGTTACAAATTTGAATTGTTTCAGAATTAGAAACGGCGAAAAGCGCGACCGGAATTGCAACAGAGCAGAACCGTTGCAAAACATAAAAGGAGAAGAGTACCTTTCAGTATCGTCCGAGTTCAGAGTAAATCTGTTTCTTTGAAACAATATTGCTCCCTCACTGGCGCTGAAGGTTATCGAGCAATTGTCTCCCAAGATAAAACGGACCGGTCTCTGCAATTTGAAGTGCTTTCAAGTGCAGAGCAACACGAACTCAAGAGAGTAATTTTAAGAACAGAGCAGTGAAGAAGAAGGAGATCGAATGAATTAATTCTGTGTATTTTTATGGCTCTGTCAGGCTGCCTATATATAGCGGTGGAGGGGGTACCTTTCTGGGTAGTCGCGACCGTTCGTACAGGCGCGCTGGTTCAACCGGTCGCATCTGATCACTGTTCAGGCGAACAGATGCATCCGCTGGTCCAAATGTTCGCACCCGCGTAAAAATACCATTTTCCACGCATTTTAACAGTCGAAGGCCCCATTTATCACGAGAGACCCCAAGAGCCCCAAGACCCATATCTTTGACATTTTAATATTTAATATGAAAGCCCAAAGCCTCCATAGCCCATTCATTCAAGTCCTTATGTGTTCATGTTATTTGTTTGATATAACATGTGGGGCTTTGGTATTTAAGAAGATATATCCAAAAACCATACACAATGTGGGACTTTGTTTCTTTGTATTTCTCCACTACCACATAACCTCTTCTTCACTAACCTTCTCATTTATTTCCAACAACATATACTTTTATGTACATGAATGAAGATTGTACAAGCATCACGTGGTGAAAAACTTTTTCCTATCAATTCTCTTTCAGCTCAACATATTTACATTTAGAGCAGTTTAAAGAATTTTGCAGGACTTGATTCATGCAATACAAGCCATTGCTAAAATGTGTTAACTAGAAAATATCTTTGAGCTGTGAGGTTATGTAGATTAATGAATTATCTTATTATAACATGCATTTTATATTTTATACCATGTAATTCTCAGTCTGCTTTGTTTACCTTATTCAACTCTAAATAGAATGTAAAAAAGATCAAGCCCATTATGCATTAAAAAAGTTTAACGGCCATGGTCTATGAACTGTGGAATTCCTAAAACTGTGGTGTTTTACAGGCATTTGCCTCCTGTTGAGAGTGGATGCTGTAAACCACACATTGAATGTTGATTTACCTTCATGAATGGAAATTGAAAAGCGCCATAGTCGGTGATTAAATCAGAAAACAGTGACTGCAAGACGTGGAGCAATGACATAGATAAATTGTGCTATAGTTGCAATACATGCAAAGCAGGAATGATTGCAACTACAAATAAAGCTATGAAGCTCAACAGTTACGCTAGTGCAGCTGTTCTGCTGTACGTGCTCATCATTTACTCGATTGGATATTGTGCTTTTAGAAGCAATCGAGCTGATAAATACTATTATAGAAGATAATTGCTAATACGACTTTGCTTAAACGATCGCAAAATAAGCGGTGAAATACACCAGATCAGGAAACGAAGGGGTGAAATTCACGGAGGCTATGAAATCCAGCGGCTGCTGAAGCATCCACGTAAACCGACTTACCCATTCCCGGTCATTCTAGCATTTTCGTTGCTAATATCATCTGCAGATGGACCATACCAAGGCTAGGTCTTATTCTTTGTTCAATCAGTTTTGCAGGTTCACAAGATGGCAGCAAGATGTTGCTAAGAACACTTTGGTTAAAACAACGCTGACATTAACAAATTTTGCATGTATAACACTAATTCTCAACTATTCATGTGTTGGTCTTGGTTTCCTGGTTTTGAGCATGAAAGGAACCATTGGATTCATACAAAAGTGTCGAGATGTTTATTCTTATGATTTAGTGAATGGGTCTGCCTGCATTTACATGTATACTAATATCTTGGGCTAATTCTATTTCAACCCGAGTTTTTAGTTAGTAGCCCCCCTTAATAACTTCAAAATTTTAAAGGCAAAATTACCTTTGAAAAGTTTTCTTCTCACCTGTTATGAATATTACGTAGTATTCCATGATTCCCTAAAACATCAAACTTCCAAAACCCTAATATTTAAATCATTGAAAAATAATAATTTATATACAAGTATATGATGAATTCTGAAGAAGAAGATGATTTCTTATCTCAATCACAACAAATAATCAATTTTTTTTTTTTACTATTTTAAATTTGAGAACAACAGCGTGGAAGACATGTAATCCACGTAGGCTTCCTGCGTGATTTACTTATTATTCACATATCACCCTATTTTACACGCACAAAATAAAAAAAAAGCCCTAAACTGGATTCAAAGAAGATGCCGTGCGTATTGATGATGAAGATGATGCTCCTGTTCGAGAAGACGAGCGCGCTTGATTTTCAAATGCAGTTTATATTTTAGAACATGATTGATTGTTGGAAGAGAAGAAGCCAATTTATTTTTGAAGGTGAAGAGCAATTGTGGAAAACATGGGGGGCTACTAACTAAATTTCTGGGTACGCAAGAATTTTTGTATTTAGGGGGGGCTACTACTCAATTTTGCTGGTTGAAATAGAATTAGCCAATATCTTGGATAGTGTGTATGTTTTCATGTTAATACGTATACGGTGTTGTGCAAAATAATTGTATGTTTCTTTTAAAATATTTACTTGACATTAGTAAAAATTAAATTTATTCATTTATGATGAGTAATGTGTTACCTTTATTGTACTTCTGAAAAGCTTAACTGATGTTGACTTCTCTGTAATCACTAGAATAAATAAGGGATCTGAGAATTTAGAGCATTAAGTGTGAACATACAAAAGGCAGATTCATTTAAAAGAAATAACTTTATTTATTTGAATATGATGCAAGATAGAAATAACTAGGTGGAACAATTGCATTTACAAGTCAGTAAATGAATCTGAGAATTTTTTGTTGATCAGCCTGATTATGTGAATTTTCCCTCTGAAAATGTAGTTATTTTCCTCTCAAATGTTATTTATTTTTCTTCTATAATTTGCATATTCTTGACTGATGTTCATTATATGATTTTCGCCACCACATTCCCTAATTTAACGCAATTGTTTTCCTTTTGCTACTCTTCACTAGCTTCTCTCTTTAGGTGTGCACGTAAAGTTTCCAGATATAACAATGATTTTGGCTAAATTTATGATTCATCCTTTATTTGTATCGTTGACTAAAAAATCAAAATAATTTGATGCTATTCCTTATATCATTTTGGATCATTACAATTTGACTGATCAGCATTTAGCCACATTTTTATTATATGATTGATTTACTAATGTCATCTTTTGTTGGTTTAGAATAATTATTAAATGTTTACATCTCTTACCAGTTTCGTGAAACATGTGGGAACCATCACAAAAATTATGAAAACTGCTTCATACTCCATCTAAAATTTGTTGCCATATGCGTAAATAAATGTTTCATATTTAAAGCGACTTACCATCTTGGGAAGAACCTTTTATGCCAAAAAATACGTCATATAACATATTATTATTAATTTCTTTTTTTAGGTTTATGAATCATACTTGGAAATTATTATTCTGATTTGTCATTATGTCCGGTAAGCAAATTGGTACTCATTTTGTAGCGAACTCAATGCACCACAAAATTCCTCAAAAATTAATGCATTTGAGAATGATTCCAATTAGAAATATATTACTGAAAAGGTACACAATATGAAAGGCGTCGTTTTCTTGCTTTTTATTTGTAATATGTTTGTTCTAAGCTCTAAATTTTTTCTGCACGTTGTTCCAAGTTGATAACATTTTCATACGATGTGGATATATTCTATTCCATAGTTTGATGTTTGAATTCACTTCTCTTTATCTAATATGTCTCTAAATCCTCCAAATCAAGCTAAAAAAAATAAGGAAATGGAATGTAGCTACAATCTCTGGCATACGAACATGTGTGCATCAGATCTCTTTTTCACATGCCGAAAATATAACTACCTATACAACAACAACAAAGTCATATATCCCTAACAAGTTGGGGTTGACTAGATATGAAACCCAAAATTAAAATAAAATAAAATTAATAATGATGATGATAATATATATATATATATATTTATATATATATATATATAAAGGGTTTAAAATAACCAAACAAATAAAAAGTCATCCGATAAAGGGTTTTTTTAAAATAATAATAATAATAAGTAAAAAGGTTCAATAAAAGTGAAATAAAATCTAAAAGAGTAATAAAAAGTAAAAAGGTTCAGTAAACGTGAAATAAAGTCTAAAAAAATAAAAAAAACCTAAGGCTTTGGTACATGGATTAACAATTTCCATGCACTCCTATCAACTACCAGCTCTTCCAATAAACTCCAGTTACTTAACTCTCTCATTATTATCTCCTCTCATGTCATTTTAGGTCGACTTCTACCTCTCTTTGGGCCTTTGGCGCGGCCTAAAATTCCAACGCGTACAGGTGCATCGTATGGTCTACGTTGGATATGCCCAAACCATCTCAAGCGGTATTGGACTGACTTTTCTTCAATATGTGCAACTCCAAGTTTTTCGCGAATATCCTCATTTCTAATCCGATCTACTGTTTTTTTTTTCCAGAGCTTTCAAGTCGCTTTTGCTTTTGAATATTTTGTTCCAGGTACGTATCTTTCACTTTTGACATCCTGTTTTTTTATCATTTTTTAATGGGATTGAATCATATATATCCATTGACAACCTTAGAAAATAAAAATGATCACTGGTCGGTGAATACCTTTTGGTATAGGTCATCCAAAATCAAATCAACTTCAAAGAAGAGAAGCTGGATTTGTTGTAGATGTAAGCTGAATATCATGTAAACATATCGTGTTATTTCTAGCAGAAAATGTGGGTTAGGCAAAATGTGTTATATTTAGCAAACGGGATTTCCTTTCGGCTACAGAAAATTTACATTAATTGAAGCATCTAACACTTCAAAAACTAACCTTTTATTTCATTCTACATTAGGATGATTGAAACACCCCACCCTCCATTAAGGTCACTCACAAGGGACTGCCTTAACTTTGGTGGAGGTTTGTAAGTAAAAGTCATAGATAAAACACAAGACAGATATAAACACACACACACACCCATATATATATATATATATATATATATATATATATAAGCAGCGGAAAACATCAGACTTTTATTTCATAAAATACTTGTTCATACAACACATTTCCATAATTGTCTCATAATAACTTCCAAAACATTACAACATCATTTCTGTCTTGGTTTTTTTAATAAAGAAGCATAAAACGTGATTAAAACCGCATAAATCCCCATAGAGTGTGACCAACAGCCATAGCCAAGGAAAGAGACGCCAAACCGTACATCAACAATCTTGAAGCTTTTAAAGAATCTGCCTAAGCTGAGTTATTTCCTCCCTGTGGACCTGGGGTGGGGGGGGAACGAAAGAAAAGAAGACGAAAGAAAATAGGGTCATACATAAAGCTTGGTAAGTCTAGTGACTCTTCAGTATGAGAATAAGAATAAGGGCGTGATAGGTATAAACTGGAACAGGAAAGTATCATAAACTAAGATGAAATAGTTTTGAAACGAATATACTATCGCACCCCATACTATATCTCTGCACCTACTTATATTATCTTAACTTTCACCCCATGCTGGAGGTAAAGTGATCGCCTTTTCTAAAGATCGGCTCTTACTCGCATAATCATCTGTGTCTTACGGCCCCCAGAAATTGTAGATACCTATGTTGGCCCCACAGTGGAGTGTATCAAGTCCCATGGTGGCGACCCGACACAAACTTAGAATGCATAGGTTATACTAATGGTGCCCCCAGTGCCCTGTTTGTCTGCTCCGAAGTGTGTGCACGCCCGCACTCCGTTAGAACCCACACTGTTGCACCCACCGCCGTCGCTTTGACCGCTTACAATCAGCCCAGTAATCGTGCCCCACCCTGCCTAGTTTCAGGGTACCATGATACCTAATTGGGTTACTACTGAAATGGGTCCCCGTTACTTGGGTTTTCTAGTCAAACATGTTAAGTGGTTAAGTGTCTGTATTTACCTAACCTCACCCATCAATTTCATTAACATGTTGAATTGGTTAAGTGTTTTAGTTAACTTAACTCTACCATCTGTCCTTAGCCTTTTAAAGCACCGACCACTCACATTAGACAGATATTGTTACGGTAACTGGATGTGCCGGTCGGTTCTGGGCAAATTTACACCGTAACTCAGTCTAACCTCTGGTCCTTATTGGGCTTCATGCTTAACCACCCACATTGGATAGGTATTGTTGTGACTACTGGACAGCCGGGCGGGTCCGGGCAGATTTACATACAACTCATTCCAACCTCATGTTAAGCATATTCGTATTTTCTAAATTTACATATTTGTCTTTATCACTTAATATATGTAAATTTGTCAACAATTAAATGTTGTGGCCCACTTTCCAAGTTTAACCTTTTTGGTATAAAGAATTTATACCGTTTAAATGCCACCTATTTTGGCATGACAAACATGCCAATTTCATATATTTTTATGTCAAGTTTTTCTAATATTCCCAACGTTACCCCGTTTAAACATTAGGCTAACAATCTTAGCCTAATTTTCGTTCGCATAGTTTTTAACATATGATATTAGGCTAAAAAAAACCTAGCCTAATTTAGCGCACACAAATAGGCATAAGGGAATTCATAAACATAAACATGATATAGGTGTAAACTTGGCATTTTTGGCATAATCAATATGAATATCATAGGTGTGAACTTGCAAAAGCCAACATGAATGTCATAGATGTGAACTTGCAAAATAGTCAATATACATATATGTGTGAATTTGCAGCATAGCCTAAATCAATTTACATATATATGAATTTGTACTGAAATAAGGGTCTAATCAAATAGGTGTCACATGTATTAGCATATGATTTAGACAACATAAGTCAAAACTTGTTTTTGGATCTAGGCATAACATCGAACATCACTAGCACATGACAAGAATATGACATTTTCATAAATATGTATAACTTTATGACAAGGGTGTGAACTAGATCCAATCGCATAACTAATTACAACATAAAACATGTACTAAAGTGGATCTTGACATGGATCCAATTTGCAACTTTTGTATAAACATAGGGGCATGTATATGAACATAACCATTTAGGCATAAAGATTCTTGCATAAAGTATATACATGAGGTTCTAATCACAAACGACCTATATAATCACATAAACGTGAACTATACAACTTGCTTGTGATGTTGTTGTCATTCTAAAAGTACAATAGGATCAACATCATTCTTAATTATATCACAAACATCCCAATTTCATTCGCAACACAATCATTTCAATACATAGATATGAATTAACATCGTCGTTACATAATAGCACAATTCCACTTCCAATTTACATCGAATCAAGTCTTAGTTTTATTTTCATCGAAAAAATCATTATACTTACAAAGAACGACAACTTGGATTCAGGATTCTGAATTCTGAATTTGATATGCTTTCCTTTGGGTAGACTAACGTTGTTTTGATTCATGTTTTACTTTAGTATTGGCTTGTCTCTAAGCTTTCTAACTAACGGCCACTCCTAGTTTCTTTCCAGCAGCATGACGGCTTTAGTATTATATTATTTGTGTGAATTTAGGGTTAGACTTGAGTTGTATTTATAGAATTTTAATCCGATTAGAGCCGTCGATGAAGCTAGAGTGAATCCAGACCATCCATCTCAAGAGAAGCCAATCAGAAAGTGACATGTAAGCCCTAGTGACTCAGCCAAGCCTCAGAAATCGACCAGACCCTATCCAGGCCAGCCAGGGCCGGACCAGGCCAGCTTTCTGGCCTGGGCGCACTTGGTAGGTGCGCCAGTGCTAAAATTGTACTGGCGCACTTCCCAAGTGCGCCAGTTCAATTTTGTTTTGGCGCACTTCCCAAGTGCGCCAGTGCATTCTGACCCGTTTCTGTTTTTTCTACCCAACTTCGTTCGTCCATATCTTCTTCATACGGTATCCGTTTTACGCAAACTCGGACTCTATCTCAAGAAGGATTCCGAGATGAACGCAATGGCATAACCCATTTTCCTTAATTCCATCATTTAGAATTAATTTATACTTTGATTTGTTAAGTTATAGTTAACAGAAAATTCCCGGTGTTACATTCTCCCCTCCTTAAAGGATTTCGTCCCCGAAATCTTCAAGTCTAGGAGAACGTAAGTCCTAACATCCAATCGTCCATCTACTCAACCAACAAACATAGGCGTCAATTATCCTTAAAAGACTTCTAATTCTTTATGATTATATGCACAGTGTGTGTATATGCCTTAACTATTGCAAAATCAGGCGGTATACCGATCCAGCTGACCTCCTTAATGCAAATCATGTAAGTGTCATGAATCCATTGTGTATGCAAATTTATCCTTACTCATAATTCTACATGAGTGCGCAACCATCAATACAAATGCGACATCCATATGACAACATATCAAGTTTAAATGAAAGTGAGCCAGTCCGTTGATGCGCGTAGACGGGTGAGATTATGAAGTAGCAAGTGAACTGAACGAATAGTTAGTAATTACTTTCTATTCTACTATTCCTTCCTTGGCTTCGGCACCTGTTGCTGACAACATATCAAGTTTCAACCACATACAAATATGAATACATATATGCATATGTAGTATGAAGTGATTGAGCCGATCTAAAACCTAGGTTGTGTGTGTATATGCATCCACGAGCAACCACTAGCAACCACTTGCAACCACTTGCATCCATCAACCATAACATGTTTCAAATACATGTTTACATCCAAAAGGGTTTCTACCTAAGGATAAAGGATTATATCGAGGAGATATACCTAAAAAGATGGATACAAGCCCAAAACAAAGGCACTACATCTAAATTCAACACTTAGAATAGAGATTTTCAAATCCAAGCAAACCATCGACAAATAAGCCGAGCCCCCAATTGGATTCGAAACAACCAAGGGATCTTCTACCATACTAGTGTCTAGGTGCAGATATTCTACTAAAGCAGATGAAATAAAGGAGTGTGATGCACCAGAATCAAAGAGAGTGCGAATTCGATGATCATACATATAAACTAAGCTTTCTACAGAAATATTTCTACCTCATTCTTGTGGAGGTGCCACCGGCGCGTGAACTTGTCCGCCTGAGGTAGATCTAGCCCTCTATCCCTGCGCTCGCTTCTTCGGGCAGTCCTTAGCCAAGTGTCCAATCTCGCCACAACTGAAGCAACCACCATTCATCTTTGCCTTCTTCTTTCTGCGGTCTTTTGCAATATGTCCCACAATACCACAGAAATTGCACTTTCTCTTTTCATGGTATTTGTTATTCTTTCCGCCTTTCTTGAAGTCTGTTTTCTTAGCCTGTAAACCTTCCTTCTTTTCTTCCACCTTAGTCTCTTTCTTGCCCTTGTCTTCCTCGTGTAGCAATGCCATGTTCACTAAGCTTTCATAAGTTGCTCCCGTGGATACATGAGTCATAGCAAGACTGTGTAGAGGCTCATTCAGACCTTTGACGAAGCGTAGCGCCTTCTTATGTTGGGTGTTTACTAAGTCCAACCCAAATCTGGCCAGTTGATTAAACTGATTAACGTACTCCCTGATTGTCATACTTCCCTGTTTCAGAGTTAGGAACTTCTCCATTTGCAGGCTTCTTTCAGCTTGGGAGAGGAATTTCATCTCAAATCTTGTCCTGAAGTCTTCCCATGTGTCCACTGGCCTCTCAGCATTGGTGATCTCCCACCAATAAGACGCTTCATCTTTAAGTAACCACACTACTAGCTGTATCTTTTGCCTGTCATCAACTTCGAAGATGACAAACAGATCATCGGTCTCCTTTAGCCAGTTTCTTGCTACTACAAAGGATTTGGTTCCATAAAAGTCCTTTCCACCCATAGCCTTGAAGTCTCTGCATGTCTTTGCAAAAGCATTTCCATGAGGAGGAGGCGGAGGAGGAACTGCTGCCACTTGAGGAGGAATGTCTGTTGGGTCAGCGCCATTGGCCCTAGCTTCCAGGTACTCCTTCCGGAAGGTTAAGGTCTCCAGATATGCTGAAACAAAAAGGAAAGGTTCAAAATGAAGGATAGATAGATAGTGCATATGGCTTCTGGGGTATTACGCCTTTTGAAATATCAAAACTTTTCTTGAAAATGCTTCTTTAAACTTCTTTTTGAAAATAGTTTCAAATTTTTTTATCTAGTCTGGTAAATCTATGCTCTGATACCAAGTGAAACACCCCACCCTCCATTAAGGTCACTCACAAGGGACTGCCTTAACTTTGGGGGAGGTTTGTAAGTGAAATTCGCGGATAAAACACAAGGCAGATACACACACACACACACACACACACATATATATATATATATATATATATATATATATATATATATATATACAGCGGAAAACATCAGACTTTTATTTCATAAAATACTTGTTCATATAACACATTTCCATAATTGTCTCATAACAACTTCCAAAACATTACAACATCATTTCTGTCTTGGTTTTTAAATAAAGAAGCATAAAACGTGATTAAAACTGCATAAATCCCCATAGAGTGTGACCAACAGCCATAGCCAAGGAAAGAGACTCCAAACTGTACATCAACTATCTTGAAGCTTTTAAAGAATATGCCTAAGCTGAGTTATTTCCTCCCTGTGGACCTGGGGGGGGGGGGGGGGACGGAAGAAAAGAAGATGAAAGAAAATAGGGTCAGACATAAAGCCTGGTAAGTCTAGTGACTCTTCAGTATGAGAATAAGAAAATGGGCATGATAGGTATAAACTGGAACAGGAAAGTATCATAAACTAAGATGAAGTAGTTTTGAAACGAATATACTATCGCACCCCATACTATATCTCTGCACCTACTTGTATTATCATAACTGTCACCCCATGTTGGAGGTAAAGTGATCCCCTTTTTAAAGATCGGCTCCTACTCGCATAATCATCAGTGTCTTACGGCCCCCAGAAATTGTAGATACCTATGCTAGCCCCATCATGGGGTGTATCAAGTCCCATGGTGGCGACCCGACACAAACCTTAGAATGCATAGTTTATACTACTGGTGCCCCCAGTGCCCTGTTTGTCTGCTCCGAAGTGTGTGCACGCCCGCACTCCGTTAGAACCCACACTGTTGCACCCACCGCCGTCGCTTTGACCGCTTATAATCAAACCAGTAATCGTGCCCCACCCTGCCTAGTTTCAGGGTACCATGATACCTAATTGGGTTATTACTGAAATGGGTCCCCATTACTAGGGTTTTCTAGTCAAACATGTGAATTGGTTAAGTGTCTGTATTTACCTAACCCCACCCATCAATTTCATAAACATGTTGAATTGGTTAAGTGTTTTAGTTAACTTAACCCTACCATCTGTCCTTAGCCTTTTAAAGCACCGACCACTCACATTAGACATATATTGTTACGGTTACTGGATGTGCCGGTCGGTTCCGGACAGATTTACACCGTAACTCAGTCTAACCTCGGGTCCTTATTGGGCTTCATGCTTAACCACCCACATTGGATAGGTATTGTTGTGACTACTGGACAACCGGGCGGGTCCGGGCAGATTTACATCACAACTCATTCCAACCCCGTGTTAAGCATATTCGTATTTTCTAAATTTGCATATTTGTCTTTATCACTTAATATATGTAAATTTGCCAACAATTAAATGTTGTGGCCCACTTTCCAAGTTTAACCTTTTTGGTATAAAGAATTTATACCGTTTAAATGCCACCAATTTTGGCATGTGACAAACATGCCAATTTCATATATTTTTATGTCAAGTTTTTCTAATATTCCCAACGTTACCCCGTTTAAACATTAGGCTAACAATCTTAGCCTAATTTTCGTTCGCATAGTTTTTAACATATGATATTATGCTAAAAAAAACATAGCCTAATTTAGCACACACAAATAGGCATAAGGGAATTCCTAAACGTAAACATGACATAGGTGTAAAGTTGGAATTTTTGGCATAATCAATATGAACATCATAGGTGTGAACTTGCAAAATAGCCAACATGAATGTCATAGATGTGAACTTGCAAAATAGTCAATATACATATATGTGTGAATTTGCAACATAGCCTAAATCAATTTACATATATGTGAATTTGTACTGAAATAAGGGTCTAATCAAATAGGTGTCACATGTATTAGCATATGATTTAGACAACATAAGTCAAAACTTGTTTTTGGATCTAGGCATAACATCGAACATCACTAGCACATGACAAGAATATGACATTTTCATAAATATGTATAACTTTATGACAAGGGTGTGAACTAGATCCAATCACATAACTAATTACAACATAAAACATGTACTAAAGTGGATCTTGACATGGATCCAATTTGCAACTTTTGTATAAACATAGGGGCATGTATATGAACATAACCATTTAGGCATAAAGATTCTTGCATAAAGTATATACATGAGGTTCTAATCACAAACGACCTATACAATCACATAAACATGAACTATACAACTTGCTTGTGATGTTGTTGTCATTCTAAAAGTAAAATAGGATCAACATCAATCTTTATTATACCACAAGCATCCTAATTTCATACGCAACACAATCATTTCAATACATAGATATGAATTAACATCGTCGTTACATAATAGCACAATTCCACTTCCAATTTACATCGAATCAAGTCGTAGTTTTATTTTCATTGGAAAAATCACTATACTTACAACGAACGACCACTACCAAGTTTTGTAACATTGAAGGCAAAAAAAAATTGCCTCAAATAACCAGAATAGAGGCAAATAATTATATTAATCTGCCTCTATAACAAGGAGAGGCTGATTAGTAACCGCCCCAGAAGGAGGCGTCTCTATTAATAATTAAAGGCGGATAGAACACATAATTTGCCCCAATTATTCAATGTGCCAAGTAGGATTAATAAGTGAGAAGAAAACTAGTCCAGACAGTACTAAACGCCCCAAATACTAAATGTGCCACATAGGGTTAACAAGATAGAAAACTAGTACAGAGAGTAATAAACGCCCCAAATACTAAATGTGTTCATTAAAGCTAGAAACAACCGCTCTTGGCATATTCAAACCAAAATCGGATGCACACACAGAACCAAAAATGCATTCCTGTTATATAAATTATCTTCATTTAATATTTCTCATGAGATAAATATCAAAATATTGTCAACAATAGTTAAATTGTAATAAATGAACATTTGCTACAAATTTTACAAAAGATTACCAACACAACGATAAGTACTACAAAATCATATATTTCAGTGAATATCTTCACTTAAGAATACAATGGTTACCGCACATACATCTTGTTTAAATACATCTAAAATTCAAGCAGAAGTACATCATATACACTAAAATAAAACTGACTCTACCTTGTGAGGGAAGCATCAATAATATCTCAAATTTAAATCCGCAGTTGGACAAATTATTTTGCCACCATTCCTTCAAATCATAAACCTGGAAAAGAAGAGACATTATTCACAGTAAATAAGACAAATGGGTCTGAAGTCTTAATGCTGCAAATAAATTTATTATTTCATAACATGGTAAACTACACATGGAATGAGCAAAACTTCAAATTAAGTGATAAATATTTGTTCATAAAGCTCCAATTTTTTGTTATGTGTATTATGAAAGCATATTTGCAGGAAATTAAACCTGAGGAAACAACATTCTTCTAATCCCGTTGATCGTTATTTTTTATTTCTCGTTAACATGTCCTTGACTCAACAGGAGGTAGTTCACTAATCCGATGCTCACTTCTAGGATGTGTAATACATGAATGATACTTATGAAAACACTAAAATCTCTAACAAATTAAAGTGTGCGTTCTACAAAACAAACTCAAAATGATAAAACTTTGCACAAATTTTCAAATGAAAATTGTACTATTTGTTGCAACAATGGAGAAATTTCTAAATCTTAAGCATAACGCTTGGACCTAATTCTTTAATGTGAAAAAAACCTAATAAGAATCAGCACACACAAATTGAACAATGAGAATATTTCTTTTGAGATTTTCACCAACTAAACCACTGGGTAAATTCGAAATGGAACAAGTTTGTGACCGTAAAGCTATCCACATATAATATTTGTTGAACGATACCCTTAAATGAAAATTCTATATCATATGCAACATAACAATGGTCATAATAAAAAATCTGTTGACTTTAATTTTATTTTCATTTACTTGCTTTAGTAAATACCACTTTAAGTATAAAGAGTAGTCACCACAACAGATTTACCTTTTAATGGCATGCGAAAAGCGCTATAATAGGTTATCATAGCATTAGTGACGACGCTATATAACAACATGTAATAATAGCTCTGTTATATCTTATAGCTCAAATCTAAACACTATAGTATTATATATTTTATAGCGCACATTCACTAGCATGAAATGTTTTACATAGCGTTCAGACCTTGCAATTATATTTTCTTACTAAAATCTCAGCTTATTTTTTTATAGCGTTATCAATAATTTCATAGCGCATATTCATTGCTATGAAAAATGTTTTCCATTTTGTTTTTTAAAAAAATTCCGCTATTATTGAATTCCCCATTGATATATAGCGTACAGACCTTACTATGTTAAATACTCACTTTTTTATAGCATTATCACTGTTTTCATAGCTCACACTCAATAATATGAAAAGTTTTCCACAAGGTTTACATTTTATATAGCATTTCACATTTTGATTACATAAGAAGAGTTTCCAGCTATGAATATTTATAGTATATATAGCGTTTTCAATGTTTTCATAGCACACATTCAATGATATGGAAAAAAAATCCACACTAATTAATATTTTACATAGCATTTCACATTTTATTTTCCATAGTTGCAATTTTCCGCTATTAACAGTTTTAGTATATAACACATTTTAGCTATGATCTTTATGTAGTAGATCTTTTATTTAATTTATGCACAGTTCAAACAATTAAGCAACAAATTCACATGACAAAACTATCAAAAAATTAATATCAAAAGCATATTTAATTTTAATAACAAAGTCTTAGTTATTAAGTCTACTAATAAATATAGAAATAAGTCAACATATATAATGTTCAAATATCCTTTCAAAACAAGGTTACATGAAAATCACTTAGTCTTCAACTTGTAAACTCGTCCAACTTCTAGAACCTGCAATTCACAAGCTAAAGTTACATTCTTATAACAAAAAAAAAAAAAGCAAGAAACACAAATAAAATGCAAAAATGAAAGTGTTAGATATCATCTCAAATAGTTCATAACAAACAGAAATGTTTTTATCTTATACAACTGTTTATCAGCTTGATTAATGTATACAAGTTCTAATTATCATGACGGGAATACACATTTCAAATGAACGGTGCACTAATTGCTTCCATCCACTCAGCAGTTAAAATAACTTGTACATGAATATTGCCAGACCAAAATTTGAATGTGAATTATAATCTGAATGTGAATTAGTGTGAATTTTGAAATCTCTAACTGTTTCACAAACCTGAGATATAGTTATAAATTAATCATTATAGCTTACATTGACATGGTAAAGTGAACCACAATAGCCTATTGTAAATCTAGAACATATTTAATATTTAATCCTTGTAAGCATTAGAAAAAAAGCGACAAACGATGTAAATTTATTAAGATATGACAAATTTATTGATATGCACATGATAACTTTTCAACTTGGTTATTCAGCTTTTCTTACCTCAGGTATGACTTATATACGATGAGCGAGCTAATAATGCTTTTGTTAAATCTGGCCCAAATTGTTTTTTTTCCATATGTTTATTTCTGTTTTTCAGGGATTTTTCATTTTGGATATGCTGGCACGTTATACTGCAGGATTAAGAAGGTAGCTATTACAGTTTACCTGAAATATCACATTGCAACTTGGTCAGTTCTTTGGTTGCTGATACCAAGAATACACCTGAAATATCATGCAAGCAATAAAGTTTAGAAAGCTAAATTACTGTTATGTATGACAGTGTAATAGGAAAATATAGGAAATTCGAACTGATAACATCACTTTGCACCATCACATCCAAAATTCAATCACAAACCAATTACAACCAAATCCAATAATCAACATCCCATTGTAACAAGTCAACAACAACATCGTGTGCTCATCTGTGAGAATAGACCAAACAAATTTTGTTTATAATTCGAATACACATTTCATCTTTATTAGTGGCAGACAAAAATTGAACCAACAGGAGCTTGTTATGTTCATAATTTTTTATATAATTTGTATTAATCCCATCATGCAATGTTCGTGTCATTTGATAGAGTTAGTTTTGAATTAACCGCTTTTGATCGCTAACAAAAGAAAAATTCAAATGGGAACTTATAATCAGGTGAGTGAAAAAAGAGGGTTCTGTATTATGTATAAAGGAAAAAGGAAACAAAAAAGGAGAAAGAAAAAGGGAAAAAATTGTTTTGATTTAATATCTATGCAAAACTCTGCTAGTTAGCAATCTAAAAGAAAAGAATGATTACCTTTGCCAAACTCATTCTCCAAATGATCAATTAGCCCTGAGCTTTAGCCATGCCAATCATTGCAGGCATCTCCTTTTTCAACTGGCCTATAATATAAGCATGAATTTTTGCTGCTCTTGCATGCTTCACAAATTCATTTATCTGTGGAGAAAATCAATGTTTTCAGCCATAGGTCATGGGCAGAAATGATATATAGATAAAATCAAAGTTCTTAGCCTAATGTTATGGGCAAAAACTAACGACATAACGATCACAGACTTTATTCGGTATGCCTTTCAAGTCAGAAAAAAGATCATCTTATTCTTTCTCAAAGGGATCTTGTCCAATTGCACCATCCATATTTCCATTTACTGGTTTGCTATTGAATGAACTGTTGTTATAGTTTAAGAAAAATCAGAACATAAAAATGAAAACAACAGGGTGATTCAAAATAATGCTAAGCTAATAAAATGAGGATTGTAGAAGTGCATATGTACTGCATGAAGCAAAAAAAAAGGTAACAAAATGCAAAGAAGCGGCCAACCAAAATAATGCTACAGAACGTTCTTTCAAAGCAAGCATAGGGAAAAGCAATTCTAACAAAAGTAATATAAGGGAGTCATGGTCAAATGCATGAACATGTTCAATTTCCCAAGCTACAGGCAATGCATTTATGGAGACATGAGTATACGAAGCTTGTAATTTAAACAAGGCACAAGCTGACTAAGTTGCGCAATTCCCTAGGGAAAAGATCTTGCCATATGTTTACTTTTCAATGCTGGAAACATTGCAACTGTCTTTGAAAACAATAGAGTTAGAAAGCTTCCTATCACAAATCTCACTAAATAGCTTGCTCTTCAAGACATGTATTAATTTGTATATAAACCGACTCTAAGGGAAATAAATGTATTGAAAAAAAAGATATTTAAGTAAATTTTATTTATCCTTTTATGGTAGCAAGTGCTTCCTAGTATTAGATTATTAATCTATAAAGCAGCAAATATGTATCCCAGATGCTTTTACGCAAGCGATGTTAATGTGTGATATTGATCGAAAGAAAATTATTTAATGGTCTATCTACTTAGATTTGATTTGGATAATCATGATCCAAGTGCATGTCTGCATTCAAAGATCACGCACCACACTACAATTGATAATATATACATAGATGCTTTATCATTTGTTAAAATGTGCTAAGTGATGACAAGCATCAATTTCTAGTTTCCCAAAACTGTTATGCATAATGGGTATTGTTAATATCTGAATTTAAAGTGGTCTACATACATAAAATAACAATCTTTGACATGTGCCCATAAAACAAATATCAGCACTTCTACGTATTCAATAATTACGAAATATAAATGATTTCAGCTATATATATTTTTGCAGGAAAAAAAAGGAAAAGAGAAAACTAATGTTTAGTATTTGGATTGAGTGGAATCTTCAACTACCGAAATTTTAGGAGTATGATCGTTGTATTCAACTATCGCAAAAGGCAAAAGCTTGCCAATAGCAATCTCATGGACTGTAGTAGACAATGTAAATAACTCTTTCCACCCTTTATGGCTTAAAACCTCATATACTTCTTTTGTTGTAGAAACACCCTACATGAAACAGCACAAACACCAATTATATATATATATATATATATATATATATATATATATATATATATATATATATAATAAAGTATTACCTAAATTTACATGTAGAACGTTTCAGCATCACTTTGTTAGACACCCTATGAATTCAAAGTCGAATGCCCTGCATTACCTAAATTTACATGTAGAATGATTCAAAGTTGAATGCCCTGCATTTAAGTTTTTACTATGAATTCTTTTGACATGTACCTGTAATTTTTGACCCTGCAATGACTCAGCCTCTAACTCATCGGAAGATCTGCCATCAAAAATATAGGCAATTGTATTTTAGAAAACACGATCTTTTACAAATTAGGAGCTTACTCTATATATACGTTACGCCCCCCGTTTCTTGCAAAATCCTCGGCTACTCTTCTGTTTCTTCCTCCAACTGCAAATAAATTAACAGTATTGCACTACCAGATATTGAATTTTATAGCAACATTGGAACCAATAAGGTTTATAAAGCTTTCATACAGCATGATGTGATCAAATCTGCAACTCCGCAGCTCTCAAAGAAAGTGCTATCTTTAACTGTTGGAGACAGAAGCTTAGACAATGCACGCATATATATAGAAAAGTGATGTTGCGTGTACCTATGTAGTTATATAGAAAAGTAAAAAAGAATAATTAGGATGCAAATGATGACGCATTTTACATGAAATTGCTACATGTTTGGCATAAGCATATTTCTTAGTAAATGCCTAAAAGAATATCATAGCTTGCCATGGGCAATGAAATGCATGTAAAATAATAATGAATCATATATCTTAGTAAAGATCGCATCAATTTCAAACAGAAATAATGGGAAAAAAAACCGTCTTACCTGTAGTAATTAACTAACTGTGTTTTTTTTCTTAATGGAATACAGATGCAGTAATCATTTTCTTTCTTCATTCCTATTTTTTCTTTTTTGCTTTCGGTTCTTTTTCCTCATTTGTGGTTCTTAATAGAATAGGGCCCTTGTTATTGTTTGCTTTTAAATATATTTTGCTTCAAGCCTAATTAGCATATTCCTTTACTTTAGAAGTAATGCTTTCAGTAATCTAACATTTTAATTAATACATAGCCTGATACTCTAGCTGACAACAAAAAGTGTACTGATCTGAATGGAAACCTGGCTATTTACAAGTGGGTCTCTCGCTACCATTTTATGTGTTTATATTTCATTTGATGTTTAAACTAAACTTTCTTGTTGTCATCCACATTAGAACCGTAATTTTTTGACATCCCTACCTTGGTTCTTTTGCAGTTAAAATGAACATCACCATCCCAGATGGAAAAAAGCTATAAACAACTAATTTTGCTCCTTGCTTGTGGTAGAAATTTTTGTGTTGCTCCGATACTTATACTACTTATAACCTGAAAGTACCACTACTTCTGCATCCAACTAAAATGTAATAGTTTTTCATAAAAATATTGAACTGACTAACCATTTCCATGATTAACTGACAAATTCTTTAATTTTGCAGGTATGGACGTTCTATACATGTAAAATCAAACTTAGAAAAATAAATTGTATGTATTATATGTTAATCAGTATCGATGTACGGTTTGCAGTTGATAAGAATAGATAAAACACCAGTATAGACGTATAAATGTGAAGTATCAATGTATAAATGTTGATTAGTATCGATGTACGGTTTGCAATAGCTTCCGATGGATATGATGTTATTTCATGGATTCGCTCAATTTTAATGGCTAAAATGGAACTCGTTGTTTGCACAAAGGAAGTTACTGAAATTATATAGTGGTCTATTACTAAATTTTTAATAATTGGTCGAACCATTTAGTTAACTTGACAGTTTGGAATTTCTAGTACGTAATAATATTGTCGTTATTAATAACTTGGTCCAAGACATAATTGTTTTGTCAAACATGAGCAGAAATAGAAACTGGGTTCACTAAATATAGATAATACAGTAGCAATGCTGAGTAGCATAGTACATTGGGTACTGTAGCAAACAGAATGGTCGCACACACACACAAACAGAGGGATAAAAGAACATTTTAAATTGCACGTCTATTCCATTTTATTTATTTTTCTCACAAAAACATATTACATTCTAAGTTGGGTTCATATATAAGCAACATTGGATTAATAAACATGCACAGGTGCATGTAGCAAATGAATACAAAGACGTAGGTGGCAGTAATATCTAACATATAGAAATACTACATATTTCACACATCACCAGTGGCAACACCATAAGCACATGAAGTATTATCATTAAACATGATCACGAAAAGTGACAATTTCCTTCATCTGCATAGTTTGCCATCTGTTGTCCCTTACCCAAGCAGTTCAAACTAAAGTGCCATTGCAGTAATCAATGATAATCATTACCTGAATCTTCACCACTAGTTGCGAGAGTGTTAGGCTTTTACTCCCTTCTAAGCATCGAACATGATATGCAGGAAATAGCAGTGCTCCCTCGAGTCATTCGATGTCCTGATTTATGTCCAAGTGAGCTTTTTTCATTCAGTTGCATAACTGCATATCAGCTGCCAAACTGCTTCGTAGTTTAGATATTATACCATCATTTTATCTCTGTACAAACATAATATTATTAATTATTTCATCTCCAACTATTGTAGCTTAATGGCTAATGTTCTCAAATGAAAATTGTTAATTAGAGACAGACTTAAGGACATAGCAACCAAGACAAATATGTAGCTACCAACTCAGACATAACTGTAAGATTGACCAAACTACAAATTACCATCCCTTTCAAGTGCGAAGGCAGTTTGAGGTTGCATAATACTGTTCGTCAAAATGAATTTGACAACTAATCAATATGCATAATCAGCTCAACTGAAAAATACGGTGGGTTGGTGATGGTGCGGGGTGACCAGAGGGCGTGTGCCGCGTACACACACATAAATACGCATAATTTCAAATTATAGAGTTTGGTTCTAGTGAATAATCTACAAAAAATGAAGAAACAATTATATAGCATTCATTTGGTAATGAAATTTTAAGGAAGGAATCAAAAAGGAGTACAACGCAGAATGAACCTAATGCCATGGAGACCAAGTAATTTAGACCCTTAAGAATTCAAATTTTGAGAAGGTGATTTGTAAAAATGTTTAGAACTTGTGGAAAAAAAAAATCTAAAAACTTAAGGGTAAGAAAAAGTAAAGAATACTGAATAGTATAAAGCTAATCAATATATCACATTTTTGTAATCAAATTATATTATAAAAATAGTGAGGTATCTTTTGTGACTCTTACTCTCATATACATGCCTATTCTTTAATTCAAGATTCAATAATGGCCAAAGAGTAAAATTGTCCTAATATTTATGCGCCATTACTAAAAGCAACAATATTATTTATAGTGGGAATAAACTATTCGAAATGTAGACAAAGGAAGACTACCTCCTTATCGTCCCCAAAATTTGAGCGGTCACAGATTTTTTTTCTTCTTCAGTTGAGTCCGAAAACCAACTGAGAGAGCAAATTGGCATAGCAACTTAGGCCATGTCAGTAAATTCAAACAGGATTTCCAACTGTGAAATCCCAATGTATAAGCCTTGCCACAACGAATCCCCATTTAGTAAAGAAAATTGTGAACATGTCATATCAACTGATAACGGATAAACATTGCATGAGAAAAAAAAACACAGGCGTATAAAATCATACCTAAATGTGGTTTCATACACTGCTTAGAAGCCAGACTTTCCCAACGCTTCAAGTTCTGTCGAAAATCCAACATTAAACTATGATATGAAATATCTATGTTACCGGTAGCAAAATAAAAAGTGTTGATTTAAATTTTAAACTAATTGTTTGTAATCCCAAAAGAGAAGAAACAAAAAATGCTATAAAAAGCATTCACAATGGAATTGACATTTGGAAATGACAAAGTTTATTTCATGATGTATGTTGATTATTGGGATGTATAATTAAGTGAGAGACAATGAATGAAAATTGGCATTTATTAAAATATCATTATGAAAATATTGGGAAGTCCATTAAATATGATATAAATCAAGAACTTACAATATGGTAGAATGATATGCAGTTGAAATAAGCCAACGTCTTAGTTCATAGTAGCAATGTCAAGTTCTATACATCATTTTAGAAACATTATAGAACGTTAGACAATGTAGACATGAATTGTTAAACATAAATATTGTAATAACGTAGTATTTATACCTTTAGACATCGCCTTTACTTCCTCTCCATCGGCATAGATGTTATTGAGGCACATCAGGGTTTTTGTGGCATCAATGGGGTATGGCTGGTTTTGTTTGGCATCAACTACCAGATGATGATCTTCAGAACGAAAGATATGATAAGGTCCCCGTACAATCATAAATAAGTAACATTAGCTTATAGCATTTGTTCATTACTGATAGAGTATATTATCATTCAAGTTCAAACATTAAGTAAGCGTTTTGATAACTATTGTTGAGGGAAACTAAAATTGCTTGCCAATGTAGCAAAATCAACCGTACATACTGTACAGTTACATAGATATAAAGCTGAAGTTAAGCATGTTGATTAAAACCCCATAAACCAGTAAAAATTTTGAAAAAATAATAACAATAATTTCGTAGGAGTACAGCGAAAATTACAACAAAAAAAGCCTCAAATTAGGTTGAGAAATCATAGATATCAGTGATATAATACGATCAGTTTGTAAGTTCGTTATGACAGTGCAGTACGCAATTGTGAAATAAGCTCGAGACCACAGTGGCAATAATAATACAATATGATCAACTTAAACTACGTACCTCACCCCAAGCCGAACACAAATTTGTAAAATTTGAAGGAAGAATATGCATGCGTACATTTAGGCATATAATTAGTTAACTACCATGGTTTGTAGAACATATTAGAATCTTCATTTAATTGCCAGGAGCAAGAAGGAAATATTTATTAAGAAATCCTGAAAATCAATATTGGTTACATCGAACTAAATGTACTTTGTATTATGGAGATTTGTAACTGACAAATGAAATTATTACTTTATAATCTAAGTAGTCTGAGGAAAATACCAATTAGCCTTATCAAAATTGTTAGGATTTTGAAATGTATTGACATTCAGATGCATTAAAAGTAGTTATCTGATATCCTGAGTTTGCATTACAAATCAATATTTAGTCATCAAAATGAATCAGAAGATAGCAGATAGTAACTAATAGTTATCATATTGGTTAACCAAACCTCATTTCTATTGATAAAAACCTCAATATGAATTTTCTATATTTATTAGTGATTTTGATAACAAAACTTACAGCCTCAGCGTTAAACCAAATTAACATTTCCCATTAAGCTTTTAGAAAGAGAAAGTAATCTTAACATGAAAGAATGAAACCTACATCAAAAAACAGTGGCTACTGTCGAGGAGTGGTGTACTTGCATAGGATCCTAATCAAATAGCAGTAAACAATAAAATCAAAAAGAACTAATGTCTAATTGTGTATTTGTGACAAAAAAAATAGTGGTAGGAAATCATCAAGTTAATTACGTCATCCCAGCAAAATGTAAATATACAAATTAAACCTAAATCTCATAAATCGAGATTGAAAACTCTGATAGGTTTAATTTATTACCCACGAGAAAGCGACGTCATTATTGGCTAACCATCGAATTACGTCGAGAATTAAATCGACGATTATGTCGAGAATTAAATCCGGGATATGGCGACCTATTTTCTGAATTGGCTGGAGGGAAATAAGTGAAGAATTCCTCTCCTTTATCCCGTCACTTAAGGTGGACTGCTGTAAGTGAACTAACGCGGTCGACGCCATCGTTCGTTGCCGGATTGAGTGACCAAACACGGAATAGACGATAATCACCGGTGGTGAATAAGTGCGGCATAGTGATGATGCTAAAGTGAATCAATCGGGTAACGGCTGTCGAAGCGAATATATTAATGTAGTGATGGGAATCGACGGGGCTCGTGAATTAGGTTAAAATTAGGTCGATTGTGGAAGGGAAGACGAAAGTGAAAAGGGACGGACTATTCAGCGTTCATGACTATTTTTCCTTTCAGTCTTTTTTTTGCGCTCCCGCTTTCATAAAAGTGCATAAGAACACAGCGGATTGTCGTTTTTATTGCTCAATTTATAGTTATATTTTCTACTTAAATCATTTTTATATAACACCTTAATTATAAGGCTATAGCATTATGCTATGTAAACCATATTTTCTTATAGTGAGTGTAACAACATAACAGACTGCGGGATTGAACATAATAAACATTATATACATTTTGTTAATTTTATCATTTTAAAACAAATCACTAAAAGGTTAAATTCAATAATCAAAATTAATACACGTTTTTCTGATTTGAAATTTCATGAATATTGGTTATGCAGTCCTCAAAATGATTCAAACTTAAATGATATGAAGTCAGTTGTAGTATACATATTTCGCAATTCATTATTTCACTCAATAAATAATATTTTATACTTAATGCAAATCGCCTATTTTAATTTTCTAGCAATCTTTTTCCTAGTAGAATCCAATGATATTTCATGTTTGCATTGTTCATCCCTCTCTGGGTTGTACATACCGTCGCTCATCACTATTAACACTGTCTTGAAGGCAAAAGTTTCTGAACGCATAAGTCGTCTCCATGTTATTATTAGTGATGAATGAAACCACTCAGGCACATACTAAAATGCGAACATGTATTTCATTTCTAAAAATATTGTGCATGTTACCTGCTGCAGTCTCTGGAACAAAGAACTTGCCATTATTATGTAAACTTCATTCAAATATCTGCACATGTTACATAAGTATAATATTGACTATACTACTTTGAGGAACATAAAACATATTAAATTTACTATCAGAGGACAATGACAATGTTTATAAAGCATTTGATCTTGAAAAAAAAAAGACCTTGGCTTACTGTGTGGTTTGAAATAATACCTAATATGTGCATGTTACCTGCAGCAGTCTCTAGAACAAAGAAATTGACCATGATTATGTAAGCTCCATTCAAATATCTGTGCATGTCAACTTTATTACATAAGTATAACATTGACTATACTACTTTGAGGAACATAAAACATATTAAATATACTATCAGAGGACAATGAAAATGTTTATAAAGCAGTTGATCTTTGGAAAAAAAAGATTAAGACCTTGGCTCACTGTGTTGGTTGAAATAATATGTAATATGTAGTAATACGTTTCCATCAGACCCCCTGTGCAGACGCTTAACATATAAAATAATTTCCCAATGCAGTTTAGAGATTTATCCTAGAAACATCTATTATCGGCTTTTAGAATACATGCTACTAAAGAGAAGCCCATTAGTAGGTTTTCCGATGGTGCAGACACAAACACATTATTTAAATACTGTTATAGGAACTACTCTAATCATTCAGCCAACCTAAGTCTGATCTATCTGATTACCATTAAAAGCTGGTATAGGTTCACCACAGCCAAACCTAGTTGAGTAGTTCCAAATATTACTTTTCGTACGATTAGTTTTATGTCATTTATTTAATATTTTATCTATTGGCATGCTAATGTAGTTGCATATTTTAAGTGATAGCATTCTTTGTGTATAAGTTCGAAAAATAATCACTATACGTTTAAAGTACGGCTACATCGTAACCATGAGCAATGTATATCAGCATATGGACGTTACCAACGGACTGAAAAGACAAGATGGTTCATGTCTGTCTAGTCAGTTTAAATACCCAGTTGATCTGAACTGGGTTTGGATTCTGATTATTCTAACCGGACTAGGATAAAGATTTTTAGCTGCTCGGAATGAACACGTCGACAGACCTAAACGTTCGTTTCTCGATATCAAAAAAATAGGCATTTTCATATTAAAATAACAACTTTGCTAAGCACATTCATGTATAGACTATACATGTATATTACACTTTAGCTTTAATGGTTGGGGCATTTTGGATTCATTTTGTTTCAAAATTTTGAGATTAATGTGCTGCATTTTCAGCTAACTTCAAAAGACATGGATAAGATAGGAGCAATATACGATTAGTTTAAAAAATAATATAACATGAAAATTTTAAAAAGTAACTTTTCTTGATTTTGTGTTTGTATTTCCCCATGATAGATTGTGTTTTCAACTTTGTCTTCATCTACTGTGACTTTTGAAAAATACATATTGAAAAAGAAAAACATCACTCGGATTTTAAGGCAACCAAATGCTTTGATTTTTCAAAACAAAGAGTATATTAAATTGTGGATTCCACTCCTATTGAAAAAAAACATTCAATGTGCAAATTCATGTTTAATTGATATCTTTCCATTAGATCCTACGATATGTAGTGATACCTTTAAGGGGAAAAAAAAGCACATGCTTCTCTTCAAAAAAATGTGGGTTGAATATCATTATTAATAATAAAGTTTTGTCCTTTAAGGGGAAAAAAAGCACATGCTTCACTTCAAAAAAATGTGGGTTGAATATCATTATTAATAATAAAGTTTTGTTAAGTTATTGCTCAAATAAAAACATAAGAACAAGAACTAATTTATAGAATAAAAGTAGCATAAGACTTATAATATATAACCCTTCCTGTAAATATGGAATATCAATTTGTACTATAATGTCACACCACACCTCTTTAAAACTCCTACAAATAAATGATTAAAGATCCTGAAATCTAGACAGAAACAAATGGTTGAAACTGTCGAAACGATAGAACTGAATATTATTCAAGCTTTTACTATGCTGTGTTGGTAATGTGTTAAAGAAAAAACAGAATAGACTTAGTGTAAACAAACATATCAGTTCAGCAATTTTGTAATACTTTTAGAAAAATATATGGGAAAATTTTGGACTCGATCTAGATTTTGTGATATCAACAAGAGACAGTGTTCATGACACTCCGTAAACCAGAGTAGATGATAAGGTCGTTGAAGTGTCATTCACCAATATATACATTGCAAAAGGCTCGCAGAAGCAACATCATACTGGTATCTACTTATTAAAATATTCTCTATTTTTCTATAAAAAAGGAAAAACGAAAAAGAAAACAAATATTGAATTTGGTACATTTGAAAATTACTATATAATAATATATTATTTTAATTGCAGTTTGGGAATCATAAACATATAGTAGAAAAGTGGATATTGCTTAAATGAGCTCTATGCCATCAGTGTGTTTCATGTTGTTATTCTATTAGATTCCATCAGCATAAGACTGATACCCTAATATGCTTATTGCCATTGATTTATTAACCAAACCAAATAGCTTATAAACATTTTTTTGACATCTAAATTTCTTCATGCTCGACATTCTTGTCACCGTAACAAGCCCTTTGGGAAAAAAATTCTAGCCAACGTACTCGGAAGTATAACCACCTTACCCAATCATAATTTCATGGATTTTTTTTAAAATAATATGAAGTTGTTCATTAGATACATCGCTACTACAGGAAAAAACTTGATATTTATCGAGGAATGACTCCCATACTATCGCTGATACAAGAATCAACATTTATCACTCCTTAACTCAGATGAAAAAAGAAGCCTCAAACATTCCGATAAACTTGGACCGAGCCATATTCATTAAATAACATAGGCTATTATCAACGCATGCAAAATTCAGAGACCAACCTAGCGAGTGGTGAATCGTTTAAGCCTCAAATTAATTTCTATAATACTGGTTTAAGAGCTTTACACCTGCTACTCCAAATCTAAGATTTGTTCCTGTTTACCGTCACTACAAGATAACATATGATGTTATCAGCTAGCAGCTTCCACCATCTATGCACAATAAAATATGATGTCAATCAATGCATAAATCTTGATTAAAGGAATGCTCGGTCGGAGCTTCCCATTATATTCACTATAATGTAACTGAATTCACAATGCCTGTATCTGTTATAATATTTACTTACATTTGGCTATATGAATGCCATACTAAAATTAAGCATTTGTACGTTGCGTTAACCAATAATTTTCTATAGTAACCATTAACTTAAATAATAATTGTGGTTTAAGACGTGGCATGGACATAAAAGAGTGTTCGAGTACTGTATCTTTATGATAATCATAACAGTTAATAGGCCAAAACATATACATGAGGTTTGCCTTCAATGAGCAGCTCCCATTGAACCAATTCAGTTTAATAGCAACCGCCCATGGAACAAAAATGGGAAAATAAAGAAAATAAAATATGTATATACTATTATAAAAGAGAACAATATGAGACATAAGCATATTTTTGCAATTAGAGTACAGCGAAATAATAATGTGATAGACGGACAGATGGGAAAAATCTTATTAGCACAAGGATGACAGTGTTGTATCACCAATTGTTTTTGGAGATTCTTCTCGCAATCAGGATGTTACCGATATTCTTCATATGTAAGCATTCTAAACACAAAGTCATGTCAACTCCAACGATTTTCTCAAAAACATTTTCAACCTTAGCTCCCCTATTTCGTGAAAATATTTGTTTGAAACAATGAGAAATTATTTTGTAATAATCATAGTTATGTCCGAGTACATAATATGGTCTATCAATGGATACTTTCGAATGCAGAACATGTTACATCCACATTTGAAACCATTTTCGAATACCGTTATGTGTATACACGCGAATATGGATGGATATCAACATATTAATCTCATCCATTGACATTTGATAAATCTAAAGATACAAATAAAAAATATTAGTTGATTTAATTATTGTTTCTATCCCATTAATTACAGAAATTAAATAAATACTCATTTTTTCATATATCAGATATTTATCCCTTTTTTCGTTATGGACGCGGATGGATTTTCATTGATGGGCAAAAGCACATCAAATCAAATTATTACACATATTCCAACTCTTTACTGTTCTACTTAGATTAAGGAATCTATACTAGTCATAAAAAATATTTAGACACATTATTTGTAGAAAAAGAATAGTTCATGTACATGGTTAGGTTTCAATATAGCATGTAGTAGGAAAATATGTGTTAGTTCTTAATATCGAGCATACAATATTATTAAGAATTTTTTTTGAGACAAAACAGCATCAAAAACTTTGTTCAAAGAAATCAACCATGAAGTTTTGTACATAGCCTATAGGAAATACATATCCATGTTGAGTTATGCACAAACTTATAAATATAGTGAATCATAGTGTCATGTAATTGACGGTTTGTCAAGCTTATATTGGTTCACCTGTGTGACGCAAATTGATGGCACAAATTTACTTTCGATGTGAGGCAACCAAAGTGAAGTAAAACAGACCACTTGATGTGAAGAAAACCAAATACCATTTTCTTGCCAATTAAATAATCATTATAAATAGCAATCACATAAAACTTGAATGGACAAACAAGTTAATTATTCATTCCTTAATTAATGTAAGACATTGATTCTACCTTTAAGAAGGGGAAAACAAGTCCATCATCCAATATTTTACATCTGTTGTTCACTAAAAAATAAATTTCCTCCTGCAGAAGAACAATAATTAGTAGGCACAATGCACACATTAACCGGCTCAGCTGGCAGTTCCTACAGTATGCTCACCCTAATGACATTCTCCTCATGACCCATGTTGCAGCAAGAATCCATCTGAAAACATGTATTTATTAACCACCTCATTCCATTAGCCTGCATAAGATCATTAACAAATAGACATTCTTATGTAAAACTACAACATAGTCTTACTTTTATCAGTTACTCCTACTACATATTGAATATCAAGTTAAAAATTAAGCTAATATACCAAGCCAGGATTGCAAAGTAACTTGTAAAATGATTGCATTGTTGGGTATTCCAGCCCATATTTGGCATAATTTTATGCAGGCATATTTGACATAATTTTATGCGGACATATTTGGCATAATTTTATGCAGGCATGTTTGGCATAATTTTATGCAGGCATATTTGGCATAATTTTATGCAGGCATATTTGGCATATCTTTTATGCAGGCCATGCTTAATTTGTGGAAGAGATTTATTGGTTTTGTCTTTTTCCCAGATTTGTTGTGCAAGCATGCCTTTTGTGCAACAATATCTTTTCTTTTCAAGAAAGACATTTGGTAGATTACTCGCATTTTTGGTATGCACATTAAACGAAAAAGGGTTAATATAACCAGATCTGGTCACATAAGGTAGTAGCAGTTTTTGGTCATTTATCAAGGTGTTTTGGTCTTCAAGATTGAGCTTTATTCTTACTTGATTCACCGCTGGCCTGAAGTGCACACATAGGGTGTTCTGTTACACCTTTTTCATCTCTTATTGTTTTTGGATTCCGGTGATTAGAAGCGAATCTTTTGTAAACATTTTGGGGCTGTTTTCCCTTTTTTGGTTTATCAATAAGAGAAGAGGGTAGACTCCTTAAGAGGTCTCGTGGTTTTTACTCTTCACATCGAAGAGGTTTTCCACGTATAAAATTTTGTGTCTTGCTATTTTACTTTCATTGTATCTTTTTTATTTGAATGGTGTGTTGATTGATTGTCTTGTGTGTGATATTGTGGGTGTAGCTTGAAGTAACCCCTAATCGATCCTATCAAATTGGTATCAGAGCGAGGTTGAGGTAGGTTATTTATCACACTATGGAGTCGAGCAGTCATAGCTCAATGATTAAGTTGACATCAACCAACTATTCAATTTGGAGACCTGTGATGGAAGACTTGTTATATTGCAGGGAGTTACATGACCCAATTGAAACTGTCACTAGTTCGAGTGGTATTATCTCTAAACCTTCTAAACCCGATAAAATGGAAGAGAATGAATGGATAAAGTTGAAAAGGAAAACTTTAGGAACCATTAGACAATGGGTTGACATTAGCATTTTTAACCGTGTGTCACAAGAGACCGATCCATATGATTTGTGGAAGAAATTAGAAGGTTTGTATGAGAGGAAAACTGCCCATAACAAAGCTTCATTGATTAAAAGGCTTGTTAATCTAAAGTAAAAAGGTGGAAAGTCAATTTCTGAGCATCTTAGTGATTTCCAAGATATTATTAACAAGTTGACAACTATGAAGATCATTTTTGGTGATGAATTGCAAGCTTTGTTCTTATTGAGTTCTTTGCCAGATAATTGAGAAACTTTAGTTGTGACCATTAGTAATTCAGCTCCAGATGGTGTGCTATCTTTGGATGTGATCAAAGAAAGCATGTTTAATGAAGAAATTAGAAGAAAGGAGATTGGAGTTGACAATTCACAAGCTCTTGTTGTGGAGAATAGAGGAAGAAGCAAGAGCAAAGGACCCAAAGGCCGTGATAACTCAAGAGGAAGATCCAAGTCTAGTGATGGAAAGAATCACTTCATATGCAACTATTGCAAGAAGCCTGGCCATATTAAAAAGTATTGCTTTCGTTGGAAAAGAGAACATGGGAAGAAGAATGATTTTCAGAAAGAAGGCGATGATAAAAATGTTGCAGCAGTAGCCTCTAAAAGTGATGATGATGTCACTTTAATTTGCGCAACTAGTGAATGTCATCATGTTAGCAGTACAGATTCTGAGTGGCTGGTTGATACAGGTGCTTCATATTATTGTGTTCCTAAGAGAGAGTATTTTTTGAATTATCAAGCAGGTGATTTTGGCAGTGTCAAAATGGGTAACCAGAGTTCAGCAAGCATAGTTGGGATTGGTGATATTCGTGTGAAGACTAATGTTGGATGTATGCTTACATTGAAAGGTGTACGTCATATTCCGGATTTGCGTCTTAATTTGCTTTCAGCTCATATTCTTGATCAAGAAGGCTTTCGTCACACATTTGAGAGTGGCAAGAGGAAATTATCCAAGGGATCCATGACAATTGCAAGAGGCGAGTTGTGTTGTTCTTTGTACAAGACATATTTGACTGTATGTTTTGGTGAGCTCAATGCAGTGGAAGAAAAAGATTCTCCTAATTTATGGCATCGAAGATTGGGGCACATGAGTGAAAAGGGTTTGAAATATTTAGCAGGTAAATCTCTTATTCCTGTCAATACTACAATTTCTCTTAACCCTTGTGATCATTGCTTAGCAGGAAAACAACATAGAGCTTCTTTTGCTAGAAATTCTACAAGAAAGCAGGCTAAGTTGGAGCTTGTACATTCGGATGTGTGTGGTCCTATTGAGGTTGAATCCAATGGTGGCAACAAATATTTTGTCACTTTTATTGACGATGCTACTAGAAAGACATGGATTTACATTTTGAAGACCAAAAGCCAAGTGTTTGAAACTTTTCAGAAGTTTCATGTTATGGTGGAAAGGGAGACAGAAAGCAAGTTGAAGTGCCTTCGTACAAACAATGGTGGAGAGTATACCTCACATGAGTTCAAGAATTATTGTACGCAATATGGTATTCGACATGTGAAGACAGTTCCAGGCACTCCCCAACACAATGGTGTAGCTGAGAGGATGAATAGAACCATTGTGGAGAAGGTGCGATGCATGTTGAAGATGTCCGATCTACCAAAGTCATTTTGGGATGAAGCAGTGAATACAGCAGTTTATCTGATCAACCGTTCTCCGTCTATTCCATTGGGGCTTGACATTCCAGAGAGGGCATGGAAGGGATGTGATCCTATATATACGCATCTTAGAGTATTTGGATGCAAGGCATACATGCATGTGCCAAAAGACCAAAGATCAAAGCTGGATTCCAAGACTAATCCATGTGTTTTTGTTGGCTATGGTGATGAAGAGTACGGGTTCAGGCTATATGATCCAGAAAAAGGAAAGGTAGTAAGAAGCAGAGATGTAGTGTTCTTTGAGCATGAAAAGGTGCAGAACTTTTGAGTGCAAGGTATCATACTAGCTTAGATTTTTTTCTTGATACTACTAATGTTTCTTTGTCCCCTACTCGTGGTTTTGTTGAATAGCCAATACAACCTGATATTGATGCAACACATGAAGGTGTTGATGATGCACAGCTTGATGGTGCACATTTTGATGATGTTCATGATGATGTTCATGATGAAGCTCAACCAAATGAAGAAGTGGCTTATGAGCAAGGGGAGAAAATTGCCCCACAAGTGGATGATGCTCAAGTTAGAAGGTCAACCAGAGAACATAAACCATCTACAAGATATCCAAGCACAGATTATATTTTAGTTACAGCTGATGGTGAGCCCGAGAGCTTCCAAGAAGTGTTGTCTAGTCAAGACAAGAATCTTTGGCTTGAGGCTATGACAGAGGAGATGGATTCTTTGATGAAGAATCAGACTTTTGAGCTAGTGAAACTTCCAAAAGGAAAGAAAGATTTGAAAAACAAATGGGTTTTCAAGAACAAGAAAGATGGTGAGAAGATAATAAAGCGCAAAGCTAGATTGGTAGTCAAAGGATGCAATCAGAAAAAAGGCATTGATTTTGATGAGATTTTTTCACCAGTTGTCAAGATGACTTCTATTAGAACCATTTTGGGTTTAGCAGCAAGTTGTGACCTTGAATTGGAACAACTTGATGTAAAAATCGCATTTTTACATGGTGATTTGCAGGAAGAAATCTACATGGAACAACCTGAAGGATTTGAAGAAAAAGGAAAAGAAAAACTTGTTTGCAAGTTGAAGAAGAGTCTTTATGGACTTAAGCAAGCACCAAGGTAGTGGTATCACAAATTTGATTCATTTATGACAAGCAATTGTTACAAGAGGACTGTTGCAGATCCTTGTGTGTATTTTAGAAAGTTTCCTGGCGATATCTTCATTATTCTTCTTTTATATGTGGATGACATGTTGGTAGTTGGACAAAACTTAGAATTGATTAGCAACTTGAAGAAAGATTTGTCCAAGTCATTTGACATGAAGGACATGGGTCCTGCAAAGCAAATCTTAGGCATGGATATTGTTCGTGATAGAAAAGCTAGGAAGTTGTGGCTATCTCAAGAAAAATATATTGAACGTGTGGTTGAAAGGTTCAATATGAAGCATGCTAAGCCGGTTAGTACACCACTCGCATCTCATTTTAAGCTAAGTAAGAGGGATTGTCCAACAACGGAGAAGGAAAAAGCAAGTATGTCTTCTATTCCTTATTCATCTGCAGTTGGTTCATTGATGTATGCTATGGTGTGCACTAGGCCAGATATTGCACATTCTGTTGGTTTGGTGAGTAGATACTTATCCAATCCTGGTAAAGTTCACTGGGATGCAGTAAAGTCGATTTTCAGATATTTGCGTGGTACTTCTAGATTTTGCTTATGTTTTGGAGGTAGCAAACATGTTCTTGAGGGGTATACAGATGCAGACATGGCTGGTGATATTGATAGTAGAAAATCTACCTCAGGTTATGTGTTCACATTTTCAGGGGGAGCCATTTCTTGGCAATCCAAATTACAAAAGTGTGTGGCTTTATCTACAACCGAGGTAGAGTATATAGCAGCTGTGGAAGCAAGTAAAGAGATGCTTTGGTTGAAGAGGTTCCTTCAAGAGTTGGGTTTGCAACAAGAAGAGTATATAGTATTCTGTGACAGTCAGAGTGCTATGGATTTGAGCAAGAATTCCATGTATCATGCACGCACTAAGCATATTGATGTTTGGTATCATTGGTTAAGAAATGTGATTGAAGAAAATATGCTCAAGTTAAAGAAAATTCATACAAACAAGAATGGTGCAGATATGTTGACTAAAGTGGTTTCAAGAAGCAAGCTTGATGTTTGTAGCAAGCTTGATGTTTTGAGTTTCAAATGATGATTGAAGCATGCACATCTTCCCCAAGTTGGGCTGGAGGGGGAGATTGTTGGGTATTCCAGCCCATATTTGGCATAATTTTATGCAGGTATATTTGACATAATTTTATGCGGACTTATTTGGCATAATTTTATGCAGGCATATTTGACATAATTTTATGCAGGCATATTTGGCATAATTTTATGCAGACATATTTGGCATTATTTTATGCAGGCATATTTAGCATATCTTTTTATGCAGGCCATGCTTAATTTGTGGGAGAGATTTATTGGTTTTGTCTTTTTCCCAGATTTGTTGTGCAAGCAAGCCTTTTGTACAACAATATCTTTTCTTTTCATGAAAGACATTTGGCAGATTACTCACATTTTTTGTATGCACATTAAACGAAAAAGGGTTAATATAACCAGATCTGGTCACATAAGGCAGTAGCAGTTTTTGGTCATTTATCAAGGTGTTTTGGTCTTCAAGATTGAGCTTTATTCTTGCTTGATTCACCGCTGGCCTGAAGTGCACACATAGGGTGTTCTCTTGCACCTTTTTCATCTCTTATTGTTTTTGGATT
Organism: Allium sativum; assembly: GCA_030737875.1. Taxonomy (NCBI): domain Eukaryota; kingdom Viridiplantae; phylum Streptophyta; class Magnoliopsida; order Asparagales; family Amaryllidaceae; genus Allium; species Allium sativum. The sequence continues at coordinate 886,921,881 of CM060913.1, forward strand.
CCGGTGATTAGAAGCGAATCTTTTGTAAACATTTTGGGGCTGTTTTCCCTTTTTTGGTTTATCAATAAGAGAAGAGGGTAGACTCCTTAAGAGGTCTCGTGGTTTTTACTCTTCACATCGAAGAGGTTTTCCACGTATAAAATCTTGTGTCTTGCTATTTTACCTTCATCGTATCTTTTTTATTTGAATGGTGTGTTGATTGATTGTCTTGTGTGTGATATTGTGGGTGTAGCTTGAAGTAACCCCTAATCGATCCTATCATGCATAATCACAAATGTTCTATGCTAGCCTATTCTAAGTAGCATTACATATTGATATTAGGACAACAACGATTTGGGTAGCTCTAATTGCAAGTGGTATGCGGTGGGTGAGCTACAAATTAAGAAATATTTATTCAATTCGACTGTATCATTCCAATATTTTATATTTCAATTTATTTCAGTGTATCGATAATTTTAAGGGGACACATTAAAAGATAAATACAATATTTCCAATATGCACAAACTATATGACTAGGAAAGGAACTACGACTTAACAAGTATCAGGTAAGGTTGTCAAAATAATATTGCAAGTCGTGTTAATATTCATAATGAAATGCATACGTAGAAACGTTTACGTTTTCTGGTTAGTAAAATCTACATTCCAAATTGACGTGACAGAAAAAAGAAGTTTATGATTGACATCAACCTTTTACAGCAAAATTTAGCAAGTACGATATAATCTACAAATTTATTTGTGCATATCATAGTAGTTAAGGCGCTAAGGCTTGAGCCCGGGGCTTTTTTGTGCGACTTTTTAAAAAAAGGCGCACTGCATATATTTATATATATATAAAAAATCTGCAGCAAAGGAGAGGAGCCGCAGCAGAGAAAGAGGCACAGCAGATGCTGTAGCGGTGGTGGAAGGGTGTAGCGATGGCGACATAGGCTATTGCGGGTTTTTTTTTTTTTTTTTTTTTTTTTTGAGCATCGATGTCGAAATGTAGAAGCTTGAAAGCTGGAAACCCTAAAATCGAACGAAGTATTTCCATTTTTCTCGAGGCGCGCTTTTTGGACCTTGGCGCCTCGAAGAAAAGCACACAAAAGTGCACCTTATGTGCGCCTCCCTTAGCGGAGGCGCCCCAGTTATTGGCAAGGCGCAGACCTTGCACCTGCGCCTTAAGCGCGCCTAGGCGCGCGCCTTAACTACTATGGTGCATATTTGTAAGTAGGTAGGAATGCATGATGCAGACTAATTTCATTGTCTAGTCTGATTTAAAATATAATATCATTGTACGACGGCTAATGATAATTATCGTATACTAGTTATATTTGACTGAGCACTTAATTCAGTCTAAGAAAAAACTTAGGAAATAAGTAAAATATTCTACTAATTTCGATGTATTTTTAACCAGTAGGAATGTAGGATGAACATTTATCCTTTTTTCTTTTTGGATTGATTGTAAATACAGTATCATTGTATGATGTTGACATGGCTCGTTATCTTGCAAAGGTGCTACTTAATTGAAATCTTTTACAATCCCTACTATGAAATCTGACAGAAAGAAAGGTATCACGCACCAACAACCAAGTGAATGAGTTAAAAACTTACATAAATTCATATGATTTCCTTGTAACAATCAAAATTGGATTTCAAATTAGGGCACAAGTGGTAACCAACTAACAATTTAGCAAAATAAAATAAAATAATCCAGTAACAATTTTCAACACAATCAAAAGAAAGGTTGAAATATGTTAACGTATTCTCAAAGAGAACACAAAATAATTGAAATCAAACACCCAGTCGCTGTACCTAACATTTTGCGCACCCTTTACGCCAGTAATCAGAAGATTACCCTAATTTTATTCACAAACTCCGAGTCGATTTGGCAAAAATTAAATCTAGCGACTCCTTGGTTGGATTTAGGGAAATTTTAAGATGAAATTTGACGAAGGAAGGTTGGTTAGGATGGACGAAAATATCAGAAAGGAAATATTTTTTTTTGGAAATACGTGTATACTTTACTGCAAATGCAAGTGGGTTATGCTAGTTGAACACTAGGGGCCATTCCATACGTGTCAATTAATAGTAGCTGGGGCTAAGCATTTTTATGCCCCTAATCAACCATTATCAGCGGCTTTTCTTTCATTCTGCCCCAAAACTAACGCCCTAATTACCTACAAAGTTGGTAGTGGATGTACTTGGATTCTGGATTCTGAATTTGATATGCTTTCCTTTGGGTAGACTAACGTTGTTTTGATTCGTGTTTTGCTTTAGTATTGGCTTGTCTCTAAGATTTCTAACTGACGGCCACTCCTAGTTTCTTTCCAGCAGCATGACGGCTTTAGTATTATATTATTTGTGTGAATTTAGGGTTAGACTTGAGTTGTATTTATAAAATTTTAATCCGATTAGAGCCGTCGATGAAGCTAGAGTGAATCCAGACCATCCATCTCAAGAGAAGCCAATCAGAAAGTGACATGTAAGCCCTAGTGACTCAGCCAAGCCTCAAAAATCGACCAGACCCTGACCAGGCCAGCCAGGGCCTGACCAAGCCAGCTTTCTGGCCTGGGCGCACTTGGTAGGTGCACCAGTGCTAAAATTGTACTGGCGCACTTCCCAAGTGCGCCAATTCAATTTTGTTTTGGCGCACTTCCTAAGCGCGACAGTGCATTCTGACCCGTTTCTGGTTTTTCTGCCCAACTTCGTTCATCCATATCTTCTTCATACGATATTCGTTTTATGCAAACTTGGACTCTATCTCAAGCAGAATTCCGAGACGAACGCAATGGCGTAACCCATTTTCCTTAATTCCATCATTTAGAATTAATTTATACTTTGATTTGTTAAGTTACAGTTAATAGAAAATTCGGGGTGTTACAATGATAATTCATACAAAAAAAATGATGTAGGATAATAAGCAACCCTGGACTAGAATAATGATAGATTGTCAAACAATCGAACTAAAAAAATACATGCATAGCTTTAAAAGCAATCATGTGATAAGAGTATAAGAACTGATAGATAATCATCCAATACTTACTATATGAGTTTGCAGTTCAAGCAACTAAATAACATCAAAAAATAAAACCAATGTTAGATCATTATCAAAAAATAAAATCAATGAGTGCAATGCAAGAAGATCTTATGTTTAACAACTTCAGAATGCTCCAGGCATTTAATTTCCTAATGTAATTCTGAATAAGTTATTTATTTAAATTTTTTTTTTTGGGGAGGGGGGGGGGGGGCGGGGGGAGGGTGTGGTTTTTTTAAAATGCTACAGGTATTAAAATTCCATCCATTACCTATACAGGTATTTTTTTGTCTCATTTTTTGGTTTTACTTTTGCAATCTCCAACTGGAAGCTTCAGAATGTTTGGTTTTGTTTTTGCAATTTCTTCATTTTGGAAATTCACTAAGCTTTTTGTACCAATATACAATTATTAACAAAGATTGTGTTTCTATCTCAATTTGCTACATTGCCATATTATAGGTTATTTTCGTACAGTATGAATGCATTACCATGTGCTTAACACATGGATGATTCTTATTGTAACGACCCGGGTATTTTGTCGACCTTGGTTACCGACATATACTCAATGTCGACACTCCAAGCGTCGGAAAATACCGGATAGTCCATGACAGAAATTAGAGGGTAAGAATAAATAAGACAGAAACTTAGAATAGAAGAAGAAGAACATGCAACATCAGAGTAACACGAATCTCACAGCGGAACGAATAACATATATTATATAATATAACTTTGAAATATAAATTTGTACTTGAATATACATATCATTTCCAAAGTACAGCACTTACAACACAGCGGAAATAACTATAGCTATATAATTATTTTTTGGAACATAAGAAGTTTAAACATGCTAAGTGTCAATCAATTGTTATTATTGACATGCATTATAGCATAGCTGAAGAACATAAAGACATAAAGCCGTAATATTGGATATTTTTGCAAAATTTCGTGAAGCAAATGATTTAGTCATCTAAAAAAAAAAATTACTCTATTATTTGACATCCATGTATAGAAAAGATTTTAACCATAACCTGCATACAAACATACATACATTGATTTGTTATCAGGAAAGAAGTCCGAAACCAAATGATTTTGTCAATCATATGACTTTTTCGATGGAAATTAAGTATTTACACTTGGAAAAACAAAAATCAATCATAAATTTATGCAAAAAAAGATCCATACATGCATATAATAGCTATCTATAGAGAATAGGTTGCAAATGTGTTATAAATCGTATATATATATATATATATATATATATATATATATATATATATATATATATATATAGTACACAACCCGTGCATTGCAAGGGTCCTTAAGACTGATATTTGTTTTGGTTGGGTATTTGGTAAAGAATACTGCATCGTTTCTTCCCAATGAATTTTGCATTCTACTATTTATTACATATCAAGAATTATAAATTATGACACAGTCGGTATTGCCTATCAGAAAATGCAATTGCTTCTCGTGTAAGAAAAATGTTAGAATTTTAGATCAGAGAGAGGGGAGAGACAAAGCAATGAACATTAGAAGACTACATTTTATTGATTCACTTTCTTTTTTTATTACAACAGATATTCTTCCTACTTATAATAATGCTCCAGACAAGAATATTCCAAAGCATATTTGGTCTAATTGAATACAATAACAAATATACCTCACACTTAATACAATACCAAATATACCTTACACTTAATACAATACCAAATATAAGGTAAGGTATTCAATTGTCCTTATCTCCAATATTAACTCATTGGTAATATCTTTCCTTAATATCTCAACACCCCCCCTCAAGATGGAGCGTGCGGATCACAAATGCCCATCTTGGATTACATCTTGGATAGCATTACGAACAAAATGACAGTCAGCGTCAAACTTCCATACGCCATCAGCAACTCTTCACTTTTAACAAACGGTTTTTAAAGTGGACCAACCACTCAATAATGGTTTTTAAAGTGGACCAACCACTCAGTAATGGTTTTTAAAGTGGACCACACTCAATAATGGTTTTTAAAGTGGACCACACTCAATAATGGTTTTCAAAATGGTTTTTAAAGTGGACCACACTCAATAATGGTTTTTAAAATGGTTTTTAAAGTGGACCACACTCAATAATGGTTTTTAAAGTGGACCACACTCAATAACGGTTTTTAAAATGGTTTTTAAAGTGGACCACACTCAATAATGGTTTTTAAAATGGTTTTTAAAGTGGACCACACTCAATAATGGTTTTTAAAATGGTTTTTAAAGTGGACCACACTCAATAATGGTTTTTAAAGTGGACCAACCACTAGAGTATATTGGTTTTTAAAGTGGACCAACCACTAGAGGTTAATGGAAGATGACTGGCTGTTATCATAATAGATCCATCAGCAAAAGAATATATCAGCAGGGGGAATAGCCACAATAAACGCCAAACTAAAAAAAAATCCGCAAGCAGCAGCGAGATTTTTTTTTTTTTTTTTTTGAAGACACAAAACAACAGCATCGACTACCACAACAGCTAACAATCACCATACTTCATCACCATAAACAGCCTTCATCATAAACAAACTCCATCCCAATACTCTTCAATCAGTAGGAAAACCAAATCGCCAGAAGCAGAGGAGGCGAAGACCACTCGACCGTGCTGCACTGGCTATAGGGACTGCCGACTCTTTTTTTTTTTAGCAATATATATACATATCTTTCTCCTTCTCCCCCGGCTCTGATACCATGTTAGAATTTTAGATCAGAGAGAGGAGAGAGACAAAGCAATGAACATTAGAAGACTACATTGTATTGATTCACTTTTTTTTTTTATTACAACAGATATTCTTCCTACTTATAATAATGCTCCAGACAAGAATATTCCAAAGCATATTTGGTCTAATTGAATACAATAACAAATATACCTCACACTTAATACAATACCAAATATACCTTACACTTAATACAATACCAAATATAAGGTAAGGTATTCAATTGTCCTTATCTCCAATATTAACTCATTGGTAATATCTTTCCTTAATATCTCAACAAAAAACATTGAAACGGTGTTTTCAAAAGACAAAGCATTTGTTATGGATTCTCTTTCATCTTTGCGTAATATACTATTTTTATTTCAAATTGAGAACATTAAAACAATTGTTTCCCATTACCAAATTATACATTATAAAAATTTCAAAGAATTCAACATTAGGTGGAACAAAATTTAGAGCAGTATCCTATGAAATTCTTACACTTCCATTTTTGGTCCTAATATCACACCAAGTGTGAACATACAAAAGGCAGAATAAATAAAGTTATATTTAAATACATGATTGACTCATTTTCTTCAAATTTATTTTCCTTGATTTTTTTTTGGTTGCAAATTCACATCCTTTGGTATCTTTATAATATTAAGGTTGTCGCTTTGTTTTTTAACTATTTTGTGTATGTTCTACGTTAAATAAACATCACATATTTTTGATATAAACTTAAAAACAGCAGTGAATCAAGAAAATATTATGATGAAATATTGATAAAGTCAAAAACTGAAGAGCCATTTGAAACAAAAGGCTTTTCTTTCATATTTATTCTGTTTATATTTGCACTAGAAATACATCTAAGGACATCATACTAAGATATCGTGTTAAAAGTTCAGAAGTTGTTATTGAGACTACTGATTTAGATAACTTAATCGTATTGCTTTGATTTTGAAAATTTTATTCTACATATTGTCGTACTTTTTATTTTCGAAAGCAATAACAATGATGATTATAACCCTTTTGCAAGAATAGTATTTAATCTTTTGTATATTCTTTATGTTTTCGTGTCATAATTTTTTCCCAAAAAAAAAAAAAAAAATGTCATGAGCATAGAAATTTTCCCAAATACGAAGTATCCTGTTTTCAAGATAAAAAGAGTTTAATTGCACGTTCGTGCTTTGCCATGTTGCTGAAGTTTATTGGATAAATTTTGAATGATGGTCGAAGAAGAGTTAACGTAAGTCTCATAGTTATTTGCATTGCATATATGTATTATTTTTTTCCCTTTATGTATGTGATTGTGCCAACATCTTAATAGTTTTATGGTTAATAGTGTATTAGCAACACGTACCAAAAGCTATTCTGATAATGAAATATTCAGAATTTTACCATGTTAAACATGAAAACATTAAAGCTGAAGGTATCATGGGTGAAATTCACGTTGAATATGTACAAAAGTACAAACAAAATCCAGAAGCACATATGCAGCTTAACACATTCATGGAGTGCACGAAATCTAAATTTGTAATTATTTTTTTCTTTTAAAAGACAATTTCAAGTTTTGGGAAGAATTAGCTTATGCTCATTGTGTTTTTTAGCTATTGTTAGCTCTAAAATTAGATATGACCTATTGTGCATGGAATTTATACTTTCTTTTTACTATATACAAGTTATATATAAAATGAGTTGAAACATCCATTGTGATAATGCAACATTTGTTTAAGATGTAAAAATTAAAACAACCAGATATTCTTTTCACTCTTTTTGTTTATTTGCAGATTGAATGGATCATTTATGCTAGCCTCTTCTCCACGGCTAATTATTTTCCTTAGTGGTAACAATTTTTTTTTTATTAGTTAATTTAGTGAAAGATCAAACTTTTCGCGTGTTGTCATCAGTTAGGCATTGAGCCTTTGGAAGCATATAATTAGTTCTGTTGAGGCCATCAATCAGTTTAGAGAGTGGCTAAACCTTTTATTCGCATATGCAACATTTTTATAGGTACTGTATTCTTTATTAGTGATGTTGAGATTTGTTACTGTAAGTTGGCCTCAAATTTTGTAGGAAAGTTTCATGGTTGGTTAATTGATTTCAAAATTTCCCAGTTTAACCTATGACCACTTTTGTTGAGGAAATTATGTTATTACAAAATTTCCTGATTTAGCCTATGACCATTATATTGAGAAAATTATACTTTTTTCCGATGGTTGCTACTTTAATTTTGATTTGGTTCAACGAAACTACCCAATTTTCTGTTGCTTACTACTAAAATACATCACCGTTGACAAGATTCTGGAACAATAATTCCATAATGCACTGGCATCAATAATAAATATAAATTTAGGGAGTAAATAGTTTTTACTCAGTAGAAGAGCCAAGTATTCTAAACCATATATATTTTTCCTGTTTGTGTAATTAGTTATATAAAATCATTCTGTTAATATAACAAATGGTAAATTACACCACACATTTAGTAGAGAAAACATAATATGAGGCAAATATGTATTATGGAAATACCTTTTGATGCTGTTTTTATACTCATTTTTCAATGTTATGGGATCTTAAACTGGCATAGCTTAACAACAGGTGTGCTCAAGTGCTACAGCTGCTGAAGCTCACATATTTGGATTTGACCGTGATGTTATCCAGATTAAAATAAATGGAAAGTTTGACCTTTATGGGAATCTATAGAAATGAAATACTTGGCTAAGATTAAAAGTTATAGCATTCAACATATTATATTGTACGACTGTGTCACATAGTTCATTTCTTTTAATTATTGTCTCATGTACAAAAGAATGACGTATGTTAAAATTTGGTCATTGAATTGTCTGGATTTTTCTTTCCTTGTCCTGTTAGAAATTTAGCGTGGAGAATTTATTTGTTATAAAAGAGAAGAGTTATATATAGCCAACCATTTCATTTTCAACTTAGAGTTTTCATGAAAGATGTAACATATAGATTGATATTTGTTTGCAAATACCAACGATTATGGATACATGGAGCTTGATACATCTTTGTAATACTGTTGGATATCATATTCCAAGCTAGTTGAGCGCTACATGTTGTTTTATTGGTCCGTTTGCACATGTGAAATTATATTTCTTCGTCCTATTCTATCATACAAGCAATTCTATTAGGTTTTCATCATGAAATAAAGACATAAAAATACCATAGTGCATTACTTGCCATTTCTACCCCATTTTTACAACAGTAAATTATTTGTATTTTCTGTCTTTTTACAATTATGATGCAAACTTGAATGTATGAGTTATATATCTCTATGAATTCTATCACATTTGAATATAAACAAAATTTATCATTTGATGGAGGAAATTATGTTATGATGCCACTTGAAAATCTATGTTATTTGGGTTTGGTACTATCATTTGGGTTCGGTACTATCATTTGTCCAAGTCTTTAAGAAGCTTTTGTTAATTCCGTTGAAGTAGGAAATAAAGTGAATAGTTTGATTAGTTAGGCTTTAGAAATATGACATTTTTACTTTTAATATCCGTTTACTTTCTTAATTGTGCCGAATTGGAAAGAAATTTACTAAAATACAAAATGCTTATTTAAGGTTAATAATTTCTTTTTTGAATGGAGTCCTCTTAAAATTGGTCATCTCTTATTTAAAGTGGAGTACCTATAATAATGCCCAAAATAAGTCATGCAATGCTTTTAAATTTGGCATATGTTTGATTTTGATTTTGATTTGTTCATACTGCCTTTAGAACCCTAAAACATAAGTGGAGGAACTAATGATGTAAAGGAGCACCTATTTGAAAATAGAATTAGATCAAGTTACATTTATGGTTGAATCTTTTTTTTTAATATGGAAGAAGGAAATTTGGAAATAATCTAATAATGTAGATCCAGCATATCATTAACTTTGTTTATATTATATATTCAAATAGTCTTTTCTATTAAAAACACAAAAGAGAACAATTAACAGTTGTGAATGATGTATGTTATAACAGAGGTGTGAAGGTACGTATGTATTTATGTGTGTCATGTTTTAATGTTGAAGAGTACGGGAGTTGATTGATCATAGAGATGAATAAAGGGGAAAATGTGTAGAATATTTTTGTAAAAGATAAGTGAATAAAAAAATCATATTGGTAATACTAAGAAAAACTGATTCATTATTCAAAAATGGGAGGAAGAAAAAAATAGAAAAGCTAAAATTCGAAAGTTAAGACAACGGTGTTTGCTGTATTTGTTTGGATGGTGAATTTGCTAAGGGCTCAAATTTTGATCAGTGCGGACTGGAGCCGCACATTTTATGCTTCTACTATCGAGCCGCGACACCCAATATTTTGGAGGGTTCATAGTATGAGAAATTAAATCAATAATGATAACAGTAATATGAAGAAATTATTAAAAGATGAATAAATAATTTAATCGTAAGAATTACTCGAGAGAGGTTTGACTGATTAAGCATGTAAAATTTAAGAAATTAACTGAATGGATAAAGATTAATTTAACTACTACTATTGTTGCTTGCTTCCTTTTGTGTTGATACCTTTTATGCACTATAGATTTTTATATTATTTATAAATCAACCTTCATGTACGTCCTTCTACTCGATATTTGATCTTGCGAAATGATTGTTATCAACTTATTCATAACAAAAAAATCAATCATTTCAATCGAAAATTATACACACACACACACACACGCATATATGCTACTAAAAATGTTGATTTTCTTTCAACCACCATAGGCTTATGATATCCGACCATTAGTAGTAGATATGGAAAATCAATGCTTGAACTCACTTTGATAGCAGATGATGGACACTCTTCAACTTCAACTAACAATATGGTATTTCATAATTTCCCGACTGTAATGACAAATATTATAATCGAAATTGCAGGTATATAGCAGTTTTATTCGAAGGTTTAATTTGATCTATTGCCTTTTAGATTGTTACAGGAATTAGGTGATCAAATAATACACATATGCAAATATGGGGAAGATAACTAAAATCTCATAAGTTATTGTTTAGGCAAACTTTATTATGATTTTTATTGTGATGTATGACTCTTTTTTAAAACAATTATTAAAATAAAGCTTACAAAAATATACACCTTTCTTTTACAACCTTAAACTTTAATTACCAGTAATACTCCATTAATGATAAATATGCTATATATTATTAGGAATTGATAATCAATTTAAAAATATGGTCTTAAACTTATTTTCAATCAATTATTTTAAACTAATTATTTTGCCAGCCCGTGTGTGAAGCACGGGTTCACACTTGTAGTGAAGTACAGAGGTGCCGTGTGTTTATAATACACGAATTGTAACGGTAACTAAGACATGAAAAGGACTGGGCTAAATATGATGATCCTAATATACACAATATAGAATATGACATGTAAAGTCCATTGTATATAAAACATAATAAAAGAGAAAAAGGTCGGCCGCAATCCTCATATTTTATGTCTTCTGAATGGAAGGGAAAAAAGCAAGTATATTCGTTTCAAGCATGCTATTTGGATGGAATCAGCTATACCTTTTTTTCTCCTTCCAACCTCCATTTTTTTGAATAAATCATACCCATGTGTCTCAAATAATATTGATGAATTGATACCATATTTGTTCAGTGAGCAATGGTAACAAATCAAGGGTTGAGATGAGTATGACAGATAAGTACGGTCGAAGGCATAGATGAATTGCTCTGCATACTATCTTCACTAGCGACCAGGTCCAAGCTTTAAAAATATATATGGTAGTAACAAGAAATATATAATAAGAAATAAAGGGTTGAGATGAGTATGACAAACATAATATATTCTTTCATTTTAACATACTAAACATTATACTGTTATAGAAGTAATGAGAAATCAAAATTCTGCTTGTTGAGGTAGTCATGCACAGAGAGGTCTCCTTGTTGGAGGTTTGCAAATTCATCATGCATGCACTCAATTGCTTGTTCTGGGATGAACTTCTCCTTGAACATATCTTTGAACTCATCCCATGTTCTCCCTGCATTTCGGTTCTCAGCGGTGATGGCTTCCCACCATAATTCTGCTTCGTCTTGCAAAAGCCAGGCGCCCATAAATGCTTTGTCTTGATCTCCGAGCCTCAGGCCTCCCAAGATCTTTTCGCACATTTTCAACCATGCTAAGGCCTCAATCACAGTGTCTGTTCCTGAGAAGGTTTTGCTCCCCAGATTCTTATATCTTTTGGCCACTCGGTCGAGCTCGAATGGATGAGAGGCTGGTGGTTGTATTAATGGTCCTTCTACAGCGGGGACATCTCCTCGTCCTCTGCCACGGATTCCTTGGCCTCCATGGCCTCCTCTTACTGCTGCAGCTCTAGTAGCCATTTATCAAGTTCTGTATAAGCAAGAAAAGAGTCAGCCCTCAGAAACGATAATTTTATTGTATGGTACAATAGAAGAACTTAAGGAACAACGATATACTGATCAAATAATTTTTGCTATTCTGCTTAGCTCATTCTAGGACATTACTAGTCCTATCTCTAATGAGCTACTCACCTTAGAATACTACTTATTCTATTCTGACGAGGTGTTCAATGTGTTAAATTCTAGAACTAAGGTTAACCAAAGCTCTGATACCACCAATGATGATCCCAAAACCCGTACGACGGTGTTAAGGATAATCATTGGAATATGACACATTAATCACCATTAGCAGAGTACAAATAATAGCATACCCAGGAAATAGAATAATTTACACAAATATGACAGCGAAATCATACTTATCACAACATCAAAGAGCATAGTGTAGGATTCAACTTAGTGCATAAAAGTACATGATCAGTCTACATCGCCATAAGCGGTACATATACATAGAGAGTACATGAACGAAACATCAGTCTACATCGCCAGAGGCAGAATCATATACATATATAATAATGGCGGAAAAATCAATAGTCAACACTGTTTAGTCAAGCCTCGCCATGAGCCAAAAGATGCACTCCTACTGCAGTGCAAAGCCAAAATAGGTCCAGCTACCTAATACTAGGCTGCCCATGTGAAAATAAGGGCACCCGAGTTTGCAAGGTGAAACAAACTACGAGTCAGTCATGGGACTAGTATGAGAAATCTACTTAACTAATTATACAACAATAATAAGGCAAATCAAAGGACCACGCCACTTTCGCAGAACGGGTTTACTCCAATGATTGCTAGTACATGAAATAAAGTAAATTATTAAATCATCGCAATGCTTTTAATAAAAATGAAGCCATTATAAGACTCAAGTCCCATCACACAATGCAACGCAAGCCGGAGGATAGAGTTTTACCTTATAATGGCCAAGAAATGTTTGATACGTATAAAACAAAAGTCTTTTGATATTATTACTAGTGCATATATGTTTCAAAAGCAAATTCAATCATAAATATCAATCATAGACGTCATAAGTGACCCATACCACTATGTCGCCATACTAGTAATACAATCAAAACCGTAATTTCGTATTGGAGATTCGATTCCATCATAAGTCGAGGCAAGGGGCAAGCTCCTCTCCGTTCGAGACACTCTAGCAAATGTCTCAGGATCACACACAGCGATCCTTGGAATCGGCTGGGCCGGTCCTCTCTTACTTTTGAGTATTGGCAATTCCTGAACACACGTCTCCCGGTCCTTACATACCTATAATCGAGGCGCCTCACATTCCAACAACCACACAGGTGAAAAGAATATATAAATGTCAGGGCTGGTAAGTCACTGACACCACCGTAGCTAGAAAGAAACGTCATGTTCTCCCAGCGGTCCTTATCTCGTTTTTGACTCATACCGAGGTGTGAGGCTCGCGAATCCACGCTATACATAAAGCTGTGCCACGCAGGCCGTGCTTTGATTGTAACACCCCACCTCCGCTAGGGTCACTCACAAAGGGAATGCACTAGGTTTGGAGTATTATTGGTAAATATGCACAGAAATATTACAAGACAGAACATATATAAAATAGCGGAAGTAAAATCAAACTTTCATAACATGAATAAATAAGGTCTAAAGCCTTTTACATCAGAGTACATCAAAACCTGTCTTGCAATAATAAAGAAGCATAAAGACTTTTTCATAAATTATTCCACAAGAAAAAGCAGTAAAGTAGCCATAGCCAGGAAAAGTCCAAGCCATCCATGATGACCTTCAAGCAGAAGAAGTCCGAACTAAACAGCAGTGTTTCCTCCCTGTAACCTAGAGGGGGGGGGGGAACGGAAGAAAAGAGGCGAAACAAAACGGGTCAGTCAAAAAGACTGAGTAAGCCCTATCTACTATTAGTATAAAAACTTGTAAAGTTAACTGACATGAGAAACTGAGATGAACATAAGCATGATAACAAGATAGATAAGCTAAATCAAAATAACAGGATGAACTACTGAACTCAGATACACTAGGGTGTCGTGATAAACTACGATGTCAAGATAAAACAAGGTATCACATTGTCAGGTTTCTATCAAGTATAATATCCCAAGATATCTATCGCGTATAACGTCCCATGGCATCTATCATGTATATCCGCTCTGCACCTACCGTACTAGTACCCCAACTGTATTACGTGTTATCCGTGAATGACCCTTACTCAAAAGTCGTGTAATGGTCCATGTCAACCTAATATGCCGCATATATAGGTTACTCAACTCATATGTTTCTTTCCATGTATAAGTTCAGTCCTTTGCCGTAGGCTGTACGGGCTTTCCCATGTAAACGGTTTATCCTTGAAGTTGTTTTGGACTGCAACCCTTGATCTAGTTATGTTTCCTCACCATGAACTATCGCGCGTCCACTTAGGATTTATGCCACCTAGGACCGCTAGGGATTATGCTACCTAATGAACGTTTCCGTGTCTCGGTTTGGGTTTTGGCCACCTAGGACCACTAGGGATTACGCCACCCGTCAACCGCGCCCTTGATCCCACATATGTATCGTGAATCGTTTTCCATGTCTAGATGCACATGTTCCCCAATGTGCCATCCGAGTTCCGTGCCAGGGCAAATCAAGAAATACGGAACTCGGTCGGGAGCTTTAAATCGTCTGCCGATGCAGATATCAAGGTCTGTTTTTTGTACCCGTGGCTATGGTCCCACGTGACCCCTCCCTCAACTACTGAAAGGCAATCCAAGAAAAATCATGTATAAGAACCACTCCCCGGCCCCACTATAGCCCACTTTCCTACGGGCCAACCTCACCCATGACTCGATAGCAAGCACATGGTCTGTTGGGGGTTCCCTGCCTTTCCGCACGTACATGATTGACTAAGGATGGTAGGTAGTCGGCGATGTGCTATCCAGGTCAAAAACAAGAATCGTCGACTCCACGCTAATCCATCCCAGTCTTTAGGTTGTTCGCATAGCAACCAAGGCATACTCTTGGTCCTTCTAATGCAGACCTTAACCTCTCATGGGCCTAGTATAATTACCTGGCAGCCCACAGAGGGATCCCAAGAATATCCTCACGTCCCCCGAAGCTTCCACTTCGGCACCCAGTGCGCTGGAGCTTTTATCCAAGTCAGATAACTTGCTCCCCCTCGTATACTAAGCGATGACCTACCGTATCAGGTTACTCATCGTTTTGAGAATTAGTCCTATGTCCTTAGCTAAGAATTATTACTTAGTTACCCTTAACTAAGGTTTACCACTTAGCTTCCTTTCCCGTTATCCTTGATTAACCACGGTTTTCTACCTAGTTCTTCTAGCTAGGGTTTGTCTGTTGGGTTAAGTGTTATCATTCAAGTCCATGACTTAACCCGCCCACGAATCACGTCAAAGATTGGCTAAGTATTTAAGTTCAAGACTTAGTCCCACAAGTTGGTTAAGTGTACCCAGAGGCTCATGACTTAACCCTATCAAGTCAAATTGGTCAAGTACTAGCTTACCTTAATCCTATCGGATTATCTTGCTAGATCGATTAAGCATAGATTATCTTAATCCCATCAAATTATCGAGTCGGATTGGTTAAGTATAGGTTGGCTTAACCCCATCCTCTAATCGTACTACAATGGTTAAGTATATTCTAAAAAGGTCTTGTGACTTAACCTTATCAGGTCCGCGTATTAGATTGGTTAAGTGTAAGTTACTTAACCCCATCAAATCATCATGTATAATTGGTTAAGTATAAGTTGCTTAACCCCATTAAATTATCACGTTAAGTTGGTTAAGTATTGGTTACTTAACCTCATTGAATTACCGAGTTTAAATTGGTTAAGTGTTTAACTTAACCCCATCGAATTACCATGTTTAGATTAGTTAAGTGTGGATTACTTAACCCCATCTAATTACCGTGTCGGATTAGTTAGGTGCAAATTACTTAACCCCATCCCCTAATCATCTTGTATGGTTAAGTGTCATTAAGAAAACTTACTTAACCTTGCCAAATTATCATGTTGGATTGATTAAGTGTTGGTTAACTTAATCCCCGTCCACTAGTCGTATAAAAATGGTTAAGCGTCATTAGGCAAATCAAATCACTTAACCTACCCAACCTTGTCATGTTTTGTTAAGTATCATTAGCCTAACCAATTTACTTAACCCATTTACCCATGTCATATTTGGTTAAGAGTCATTAATCAAATTAACTTAACCCTATCACGTGGCATTAATTACTTAATGCACCCCAACCTCTCACATTAGACTTTGTTGTGGTTACTAGTTAAGCCGGTCGGTTCCGGGTAGCTTTACACCACAACTTGGTCTAACCTCGGGTTCAAGCACAACATGACCAACTTCTCACATTGGGTCCTATTGTTTGCAACTACTAGTTAGGCCGGTCGGTTCCGGGTAGTTTTACGTTGCAAACTCAACCCAACCTCGAGTTGGCCACTTTCATGTTTAGTCTAGTGTCATGTTCATAGTCAAGTTTTCAAGCAATTGGGTAGACCTAACTTAATAGGTAAATTCCCAATGGGTAGACCTAACTTAATAGGTAAATTCCCAAGCTTATGTTTTTATGCATACTTACATGTCAACTTCCATGTTATACTTCAAGTCATGTTTTCAAGTATAAACACATGTCATATTTAACGTTACATGTTGTCATGTTTATACCCATTTACCCAAGTCATATTCATGTCATTATGTTTCCCCATAATGTGACCCCAACGCTTTTTAAACTAGCATATACGTTCGCAACAACGTGATGGATTAAAAGAAGAGACTTGGCAAAGGAATGACAAAAATGGGTATTAAGCCACAAGTTAATCATGGTGGCAAATGAGGCACAAATGTGTTCATTAGCTTGCATGTTACATTCTTAAGCCTCAAAAACATGCATCAACCCAAACTTGGTACATAAGCGAATCATGGTGACAAAAGACATGGAATGATGGCTAGAAACTCGCATATATCATCATATAAGGATTATGACTTCATATGCAAGTTGACATAATGATTATGAAGATTCTCATGTTGCATAATGCAACATTTCAACATAAAGGTTGTGGCTTTTAGCTCATAAGATCAAGATAATGACTTCATAAACTTGCATAACATGATAGCATGCATCATTCTAATTAATCAAACCCAAACTTTCAACATGAACATTTAACTTCATAGTTAATATCTAAGAGTAGGGAAGGGCTTACAATGCTTATGTGGACTCAAATGAGTATAGCAAATGTAAGAAACCCCTTATGCAACAAATTAAAACCCCAAAATGCAAGCAAACTTGATCAAGACTCCTCCTTTATGATGCCAATAGAGAAACAAGACTTTAATGCAAGCTAAAGAGGATCATACAAGCCTAAATACACTTGTATGCATGGAAATCTCTTAGAAATTTGATTTAGGAATTTATGAAGAGAGTGGAGGCCATGAGAGGATTGATTTTGCCATAGTTTAGTTGTAGGATAGATTAATGATGATTTAGGGTAGGTTAGGGTCTTATTTATAGATTAGGCAAGTGTTTTAGGCCATAGGATTAAACTTAGATTCAATCCAAGCCATCAAAGCATGTCTTGGGGAAGAAGTCAAGTGTAGGAACCATCTAGGGCCTTTAGATTAAAGATGAACCATGAGAACCATCCAAATGCAAAATCTGCATTTGAGCGAATCGGCCCACGGGTTGACAGCCAAACACCCTGGATTAACCCCTAGTCGACCCAGCGAGCTCGGGTCGACCTCAAAAATCGGCCGGTTCGGTTATTCCCCTCTCCCAATTCGCTGTTTTGAACATTTTTGCATATTTATTTATTTAATTTTCAATTATATATATATATATATATATATATATATATATATCAATATATATATTTCTCTGCGCAACCCATTTCACTTAATTAAGTATACTTTAATTTGGGAATTTTTCGTGAAACTTCGCGAGGCCATATCTTGGTCATACGGACTCCGATTTTCGAAAACTCGGACTCTATTTCGCGTATTTTTCCGAGACGAACGCAATGGCATAGCCCGTTTCCCTTGATTCAGAATTTAAAATTAAATTCTGCCTTGATTCTCGTCTTAACACGTTATCGAAAAATACGGGTTGTTACATTCTCCCCACCTTTTAGGATTTCGTCCCCGAAATCTCCAAGTTAGGAAGAACATATCCTACCATCCATCGTCCATCTACTCAAAACATCATCCACAAGCAACCATTGTCCTTAGATGATTTCTAATGCTGTATGAATATATGCAAAACGTGTGTGTACATGTTCCTTAGCTAATGCTAATGATCAGGCCTGAATAATTTTTCTAATGCAAAATATGTATAGTGCCATGAATCCAACATGTATGCAAATGGTCCTAGTCATATAGATACTATATGCGTGCACAATCATTCATTCATATGCAACAACCGCATGATAATACATTCGATTTCATCCATAAACAAGTATAAATACTTGTGCATATGCAATATGAAATGTGACCGAGTCGAGCTAGTATCTAATGTGTATTCGCGCATCCACGAGCAACCACTTGCAACCACTTGCAACCATATCAATCATAACATGTTTCAAATACATGTTTACATCCATAGGGTTCTACCTAGGATTCCCTGGAACAGGGTCGAGAAGAAAAACAAGACAAACTCCTTACGGGGTTTGTAACAGAAAATAGGACCGAGAGGATGTCCACAAAAGATAGCCTACAAGTAAGCTCTACAGAAAACAGGGATCAAGGATATACTCCCAAAAGAGATATCATGCACGTATATAGTCTTTGACCATCAGAGTCGTATTTCCTCGAGCTTAATTCCATTGTGCCTTGACCGTCTTTTAACTTCGCGATTTCGTAGCTTCCTATTTCCTATTTCCATAACATGAGCTGGAACTCATTTCTTCGTCGCCTCTCGTTCCACTTGCACACTTGGCGCAAACATGACTGCGTACTCATGATCTCATGCAAGCTTTCCAAAATTCACTAGTGAATCTCGGACCTCGTACCACAAGGTATTCCACGTAGAAGAACTTTCTCTTGAAAGTAAACAGATGCCAACCAGGTTATCAAGCGCACTTACTAGGGTGATTTCTATAACCCACGCATAAGTGAAGTAAACCATCCGTCTTATCAGCGAACACCACTCGATCGGGCTTCAAATTTCCAATAAAGGCATCAAGGGATTCTAAGTAACTAGTCATGACAGAACCTCAAAAAGGTTACACGATACTTCGAGGGTATTACCAAGGCTAGTCAAAAGGTCTAACTACCCTCCTATCAAAACCGAGAGTGGCATCCCCTACTGTATAACCACTTCATCCCTAGAATCCATCCATGGCTTATAAACATAAGCATTATTTCCAAACTCAACACTTGGCATAGACATTCTCAAATCCAAACAAGTCATGTATAAATGGACTGATTCTCCAATAGGACTTTGAGACAAAAATGGGATTCTCTATTACGCTAGTACTTAAGGTGCAGAGACTCAACTATCGAAGCAGACTTAAATGATACGAACAACGAAGTCCTAACGGGATGGTAGAGAAGAAAAGCTAAACCTTTAACGAGATCGTTACCCTCCTTCCGAGGTACTCTAGAAATGAGAGCATACTACTGCCATCCCGATGATCTTGTCCTTGTCCCATGATACTTAACTATCCGTCCCGTTCCACCATGCCAAAGGTACTCTCTCGTCATGGGTTTCATTGTTCATCTTTCTCTCTCATTCTGGGTTGAGCCATACCAACAAGTTGTTCATCCTTAAACTCGCATCCTTCATCCTCTTTCTCACTATCCTTTCTTATAACACGGCCATTGGTCTCTCGAGAACCACCTCCATCGCATGGAAAGTACTTTCGTAGATAGAAAAGACTAGTCGCAGTTAAAACCACTGTGACTACAGATGGAGGAAAGAAAGGAAAAGAGATTTAATTAAGGAAACAAGGATAATGCTAATGGCCTTTGGGGAATAGCCTTTTCTTTTTAAAAGAAAACTTTCTTGAAAAATGCTTCTTTATAAACGATTTTCAAATAGTTTTCAGAAGGTCTTTAAAAACTTTTGCCCAATCTGGTAACCTTCTGCTCTGATACCAAATGTAACACCCCACCTCCGCTAGGGTCACTCACAAAGGGAATGCACTAGGTTTGGAGGAGTATTATTGGTAAATATGCACAGAAATATTACAAGACAGAACATATATAAAATAGCGGAAGTAAAATCAAACTTTCATAACATGAATAAATAAGGTCTAAAGCCTTTTACATCAGAGTACATCAAAACCTGTCTTGCAATAATAAAGAAGCATAAAGACTTTTTCATAAATTATTCCCTAAGAAAAAGCAGTAAAGTAGCCATAGCCAGGAAAAGTCCAAGCCATCCATGATGACCTTCAAGCAGAAGAAGTCCGAACTAAACAGCAGTGTTTCCTCCCTGTAACCTGGGGGGGGGGGAACGGAAGAAAAGAGGCGACACAAAACGGGTCAGTCAAAAAGACTGAGTAAGCCCTATCTACTATTAGTATAAAAACTAGTAAAGTTAACTGACATGAGAAACTGAGATGAACATAAGCATGATAACAAGATAGATAAGCTAAATCAAAATAACAGGATGAACTACTGAACTCAGATACACTAGGGTGTCGTGATAAACTACGATGTCAAGATAAAACAAGGTATCACATTGTCAGGTTTCTATCAAGTATAATATCCCAAGATATCTATTGCGTATAACGTCCCATGGCATCTATCCTGTATATCCGCTCTGCACCTACCGTACTAGTACCCCAACTGTATTACGTGTTATCCGTGAATGACCCTTACTCAAAAGTCGTGTAATGGTCCATGTCAACCTAATATGCCG
Organism: Allium sativum; assembly: GCA_030737875.1. Lineage (NCBI taxonomy): Eukaryota > Viridiplantae > Streptophyta > Magnoliopsida > Asparagales > Amaryllidaceae > Allium > Allium sativum. Next base: position 886,942,846 of record CM060913.1, read on the forward strand.
CATATATAGGTTACTCAACTCATATGTTTCTTTCCATGTATAAGTTCAGTCCTTTGCCGTAGGCTGTACGGGCTTTCCCATGTAAACGGTTTATCCTTGAAGTTGTTTTGGACTGCAACCCTTGATCTAGTTGTGTTTCCTTACCATGAACTATCGCGCGTCCACTTAGGATTTATGCCACCTAGGACCGCTAGGGATTATGCTACCTAATGAACGTTTCCATGTCTCGGTTTGGGTTTTGGCCACCTAGGACCACTAGGGATTACGCCACCCGTCAACCGCGCCCTTGATCCCACGTATGTATCGTGAATCGTTTTCCATGTCTAGATGCACATGTTCCCCAATGTGCCATCCGAGTTCCGTGCCAGGGCAAATCAAGAAATACGGAACTCGGTCGGGAGCTTTAAATCGTCTGCCGATGCAGATATCAAGGTCTGTTTTTTGTACCCGTGGCTATGGTCCCACGTGACCCCTCCCTCAACTACTGAAAGGCAATCCAAGAAAAATCATGTATAAGAACCACTCCCCGGCCCCACTATAGCCCACTTTCCTACGGGCCAACCTCACCCATGACTCGATAGCAAGCACATGGTCTGTTGGGGGTTCCCTGCCTTTCCGCACGTACACGATTGACTAAGGATGGTAGGTAGTCGGCGATGTGCTATCCAGGTCAAAAACAAGAATCGTCGACTCCACGCTAATCCATCCCAGTCTTTAGGTTGCTCGCATAGCAACCAAGGCATACTCTTGGTCCTTATAACGCAGACCTTAACCTCTCATGGGCCTAGTATAATTACCTGGTAGCCCACAGAGGGATCCCAAGAATATCCTCACGTCCCCCGAAGCTTCCACTTCGGCACCCAGTGCGCTGGAGCTTTTATCCAAGTCAGATAACTTGCTCCCCCTCGTATACTAAGCGATGACCTACCGTATCAGGTTACTCATCGTTTTGAGAATTAGTCCTATGTCCTTAGCTAAGAATTATTACTTAGTTACCCTTAACTAAGGTTTACCACTTAGCTTCCTTTCCCGTTATCCTTGATTAACCACGGTTTTCTACCTAGTTCTTCTAGCTAGGGTTTGTCTGTTGGGTTAAGTGTTATCATTCAAGTCCATGACTTAACCCGCCCACGAATCACATCAAAGATTGGCTAAGTATTTAAGTTCAAGACTTAGTCCCACAAGTTGGTTAAGTGTACCCATAGGCTCATGACTTAACCCTATCAAGTCAAATTGGTCAAGTACTAGCTTACCTTAATCCTATCGGATTATCTTGCTAGATCGATTAAGCATAGATTATCTTAATCCCATCAAATTATCGAGTCGGATTGGTTAAGTATAGGTTGGCTTAACCCCATCCTCTAATCGTACTACAATGGTTAAGTATATTCTAAAAAGGTCTTGTGACTTAACCTTATCAGGTCCGCGTATTAGATTGGTTAAGTGTAAGTTACTTAACCCCATCAAATCATCATGTATAATTGGTTAAGTATAAGTTGCTTAACCCCATTAAATTATCACGTTAAGTTGGTTAAGTATTGGTTACTTAACCTCATTGAATTACCGAGTTTAAATTGGTTAAGTGTTTAACTTAACCCCATCGAATTACCGTGTTTAGATTAGTTAAGTGTGGATTACTTAACCCCATCTAATTACCGTGTCGGATTAGTTAGGTGCAAATTACTTAACCCCATCCCCTAATCATCTTGTATGGTTAAGTGTCATTAAGAAAACTTACTTAACCTTGCCAAATTATCATGTTGGATTGATTAAGTGTTGGTTAACTTAATCCCCGTCCACTAGTCGTATAAAAATGGTTAAGCGTCATTAGGCAAATCAAATCACTTAACCTACCCAACCTTGTCATGTTTTGTTAAGTATCATTAGCCTAACCAATTTACTTAACCCATTTACCCATGTCATATTTGGTTAAGAGTCATTAATCAAATTAACTTAACCCTATCATGTGGCATTAATTACTTAATGCACCCCAACCTCTCACATTAGACTTTGTTGTGGTTACTAGTTAAGCCGGTCGGTTCCGGGTAGCTTTACACCACAACTTGGTCTAACCTCGGGTTCAAGCACAACATGACCAACTTCTCACATTGGGTCCTATTGTTTGCAACTACTAGTTAGGCCGGTCAGTTCCGGGTAGTTTTACGTTGCAAACTCAACCCAACCTCGAGTTGGCCACTTTCATGTTTAGTCTAGTGTCATGTTCATAGTCAAGTTTTCAAGCAATTGGGTAGACCTAACTTAATAGGTAAATTCCCAATGGGTAGACCTAACTTAATAGGTAAATTCCCAAGCTTATGTTTTTATGCATACTTACATGTCAACTTCCATGTTATACTTCAAGTCATGTTTTCAAGTATAAACACATGTCATATTTAACGTTACATGTTGTCATGTTTATACCCATTTACCCAAGTAATATTCATGTCATTATGTTTCCCCATAATGTGACCCCATCGCTTTTTAAACTAGCATATACGTTCCCAACAACGTGATGGATTAAAAGAAGAGACTTGGCAAAGGAATGACAAAAATGGGTATTAAGCCACAAGTTAATCATGGTGGCAAATGAGGCACAAATGTGTTCATTAGCTTGCATGTTACATTCTTAAGCCTTAAAAACATGCATCAACCCAAACTTGGTACATAAGCGAATCATGGTGACAAAAGACATGGAATGATGGCTAGAAACTCGCATATATCATCATATAAGGATTATGACTTCATATGCAAGTTGACAAATGATTATGAAGATTCTCATGTTGCATAATGCAACATTTCAACATAAAGGTTGTGGCTTTTAGCTCATAAGATCAAGATAATGACTTCATAAACTTGCATAACATGATAGCATGCATCATTCTAATTAATCAAACCCAAACTTTCAACATGAACATTTAACTTCATAGTTAATATCTAAGAGTAGGGAAGGGCTTACAATGCTTATGTGGACTCAAATGAGTATAGCAAATGTAAGAAACCCCTTATGCAACAAATTAAAACCCCAAAATGCAAGCAAACTTGATCAAGACTCCTCCTTTATGATGCCAATAGAGAAACAAGACTTTAATGCAAGCTAAAGAGGATCATACAAGCCTAAATACACTTGTATGCATGGAAATATCTTAGAAATTTGATTTAGGAATTTATGAAGAGAGTGGAGGCCATGAGAGGATTGATTTTGCCATAGTTTAGTTGTAGGATAGATTAATGATGATTTAGGGTAGGTTAGGGTCTTATTTATAGATTAGGCAAGTGTTTTAGGCCATAGGATTAAACTTAGATTCAATCTAAGCCATCAAAGCATGTCTTGGGGAAGAAGTCAAGTGTAGGAACCATCTAGGGCCTTTAGATTAAAGATGAACCATGAGAACCATCCAAATGCAAAATCTGCATTTGAGCGAATCGGCCCACGGGTTGACAGCCAAACACCCTGGATTAACCCCTAGTCGACCCAGCGAGCTCGGGTCGACCTCAAAAATCGGCCGGTTCGGTTATTCCCCTCTCCCAATTCGCTGTTTTGAACATTTTTGCATATTTAATTTTCAATTATATATATATATATATATATATATATATATATATATATCAATATATATATTTCTCTGCGCAACCCATTTCACTTAATTAAGTATACTTTAATTTGGGAATTTTTCGTGAAACTTCGCGAGGCCATATCTTGGTCATACGGACTCCGATTTTCGAAAACTCGGACTCTATTTCGCGTATTTTTCCGAGACGAACGCAATGGCATAGCCCGTTTCCCTTGATTCAGAATTTAAAATTAAATTCTGCCTTGATTCTCGTCTTAACACGTTATCGAAAAATACGGGTTGTTACATTGATCATCAACCACAAGACTTTGCTTTGCAACAGAAGCCTTGAACATATGCCACTTAGGCGTGCCACACAGGCAGTTCACTCCATGCGACTGATTTCCATCGATATATAACCTCTGAGCTCGTACGTCTCAGAGAAGGGCGTTAAGCAAGAGAATAAATTCTCCACCGCCAAACAAATATATATTTAATAGATATCAAACGGCACAGAACAAAATCCAATGTCAGACACACAGTCCATTTACAAGTTCATTCTGGGTTTGAACGAAGCCGGAGGCACCATATTCCTCGCATATCCGTACAATCAACAAATACGTCTGGACGGCTACCACTTCAGCTCTTTCAAGGTAGCTACTTCAATCATGAGCATCAGTAGCGCCCATCCATCCAATGTGAAGATTGTCGGTCTTGAACCGTCTTCAACTCTTCGACTTCTAACCGACGTTCGATTATTTGAAATGAGAATTAACTCGGCCTTTTCAAATAATCCACGTATATTTAGATTTTCAAATCAATTCTCCACATGATTAAATTATCCAACATTCACATTTCAGTTCCTTAATATAATTTTCATGTCAAACACGTTCAACCATCAAATATCAAGCAAACCAAGCAGAATCGCTTTATTTCCATTCTATATCGTTTATAATATTATATAACGATATATCGCCATTTTTATTTATTTAAAAATGTCCCCATTTAATTAAACGACGTTTCAGGTCATGCCGAGGCACTGTTTTCCCCTAAATTTGTTTTACACATATCTGAAAATCTAACAGTTGGATCTCAACAAAGTTTATATCTTGGGAAGATCTCTCAAAAGTGAACCTAACGGTTCCGATTTCGTCAAAATCCGATGGTCGGATCTTTCGGTGTAATCGTTTAAAATTACGATTTCAAAACGCGAACTGCACTGCCTCAATTCATTTTAATTTAATTTATATTTATTATATATATATATAATTCATTCGGCGACTTCTATATCGTTTTCACTTCAAATATTTCACTGACACCTTTAAATTTTGGAAAATTTCGCCATAACCTCCTTTGTACGGGAAGGGTCGGGAAAATCCCCAATCAGCCACACGGGCGTCTTATCTCAAAAAGAAAAAGTAAAAGCCAAGCGGCTAGCCAATCGGCTCATAAAATCATCACCCAAGCAAAACAGTAAACATGTACCTATTTATCGGGCACAAAATTTTATTTCTCTTCTCTAGCCTGTTTGCTATAACCTGTTCAATAAATATGCATGTACATGTGTGCAACTTTAATCATTTATGAATTTTCAATTTAGTTTCATATTTGATTCGATTTGGTTTTATGTTACCATTCATTCCAATGTTGCATACATAAGCTGAAAATCACATCATTAGCTAACTAATGAATATTTCCAACTGATGAATATTTATTTGAACAAGTGGGGTTTCTAACACTTGATATTTCATTTAAAAAGATATTTTAGCGAACTAAAATATATTTCAACACATGACTATTTTATTTAGTTCCTATACATGTTAAAAATAATATCCATAGCAAACAAATATTTATTTCAACACTTGTGTATTTTAGCAAATAATCTACATGATAAAAATGGTATTTTTATCATCAAAAATATTTATTCAACACATGAATGTTTTTAACACTCATATTCTCAATAAAAATGTAATTTTTATTGTTCGATCTTTTTATTCAACACATGAACAACACAACACATGAATATTCCCACACATGGGTATTTTATATAGCTCGTACATATATGAAAGATGTGATTTTTATTGTTAAAGCAATTTATTTTTTCAACACCTGAATTTATTTTTCAACACATGAGTATTCCCACACATGGGTATTTTATATAGCTCGTACATATAAGAAAGATGTGATTCTTATTGTTAAAACAATTTATTTATTCAACACATGAATTTTTTTTTAACACATGAACTTCTCAACACATGAGTATTTCCACACATGGATATTTTATATAGTTCGTACATATAAGAAAGATGTGATTTTTATTGTTAAAACAATTTATTTATTCAATAGATGAATTTATTTTTCAACAGATGAACTTCTCAACACATGAGTATTTCCACACATGGATATTTTATATAGTTCGCACATATAAGAAAGATGTGATTTTTATTGTTAAAACAATTTATTTATTCAACAAATGAATTTATTTTTCAACACATGATCTTCTCAACACATGAGTAAGGTTTCAACACATGAAAGTAATTTCAGCATATGAAAATAATTCTAACACATGAATATTATTGAAAATTTCGGCAGCATAACGGCAGGGTAGTTAAAACCGGCACCGTCTCGAGTACGGCTCCTCGCTCTACCTTAAAACCTCGCGGTTTTTGACAATGGGGATTTCATACATCTAATTCGCACGCAGGCGAGTATGATTTTCTTTTCCACAATTTATTCTAATTTTGTTTCAATCACAAATGGGTATTTTTCAACCACAATCCAAACAATATCAACCACAAACAATCCTATCAACCATTCACATTATTCACCAAATTTTTCACGCCATTTCGCAATCAATAAATATCGTCCATGGTTTATGGACGAGGGGAGTATATACATATATATATATATATATATTCATATATATATATATATATTATTTCCATTCCAGCACACATATCATTTATATAATGCATGTATAATTCATACTTCGCTCATATAACTTATACCACGCATGTACATGAGGCATACAACATGTATATAATTTATATATCATATTTCTATTCACATTTTAGTTTAGAAATCTCACATTGGTTTGTTGCTTTGCTAAAAATCATTGAATGCTCAGAAAAATCCACGGACACTTCTAGAATGTAGAGAGCGTCGAACGGTCTCGATGTTTCCTGTTTCATCGAATTTCGTTAATACACGATAAAGATACGATTTTTAAACTAAAATCATCGTTTGCAACACTTAAAAGCGTTATATTCCTTTTATAATTACATAGGTTGTTACCTGCTTTGGATGCTCCAAACTAGGTTTGCAAAAATCATGAAATCCGAAGCATGTGGATGTAATCGATATACACCACGACGAAGAGGGAAGTGAGGTGCAGCTGTCGATGGTCGGAATCCGGCGGCACGGCGAACGGAAGTTGAGGACTTTGGAGGCGCAGTTCTTCGCGATGGAGCGACGATGGGGAGTGAGGGTGGTATTGATTTGAAGAGGAGGAAGAGGGCTACAAAAGGTTGAACTGGGTCGGGGTCTAATGGTGGTTGTGGCAGTCGGAAAGTGGGCGGGAAGGATCGTGTTCCCTCCGTCGTCGAGAGCAAGAGGGCGGCATGGGTTTTTTAGAGGATTTTTTTATTTTAAATTATGAATGGAATTTTTTAATTGGCCGGTGCCTTATTTACCTTTTAAAATAGAGTTTTTCCATACGAACACCAATCCAAACCCAACGACTGTCGCCCCTAGCTAAATACCCCCATCCCGAACACAATGGGATATGTTTAGTAGGCCAATTCGACTGTTACAGTTAGTTATTCTTCAAATTAAAATATAAAACATTCAATGTTCGATTTGAACGTACATTTCAATTTGCCGGGACCACATACTGATTATAAAATTCCCCAAAAATAAATCTAGCTATGTGTTGACGCTACGGTGCCAACAAAACTAGTTTCGTCGAATTCTGAGACCGTCTGAAAAATGGCCATATTCTGGTTGATCCAATTTAACAGAAATTGACCAAACACATTTTCTTTTGCCACGCTCACATATTAGCTTTGAAAATTATGAAATTTGAAACCTAGCAATAATTTGATATCCCGGATCCAAAATAAGTGGTTTCGTCGAATTCCGAGGTCGTTTGCAAAATGCCTATTTTCAAGGGCTATATATTCTCTATAGTGACTGTTCTGTAAATTCATTTGGCCATAACTTTTTATTCCCACTATGAAACTTCGATTTTTCAGATTCTTTAGAAAGATATTCATAAACAGATTTAAATATTTTTGGTTTCACTAAAATCCATTTTATTTTGCACCCGGTACAGTCAATCAAAGTTTGAATTCAAATTTTCAAACTGCCGCACCATTTCTAACTCTTTATTTTATTGAAATATTCTATTTCAATTGTTTAAATTTCTTTAAAATAACCAATTTAAAAATTCTAATTGGCTTGTATTTTTTGGGTTATTACAATCTCCTCGACTTAAAACTTTTCGTCCCCGAAAAGGAAACAGCAGTACAGTAGGAAACAAAAATGGAAATGCAAAGCATTGTGAAGGTACCTTGCACCGGAGTTAGTCAGAGATGTCCACTCTGCATTTGGGGTAAGCTTGCTTAATGCTTTCCTTAGTCTCCCAAGTACAGTCTCTAGGATCACTACTCCACTGCACTTTAACTAAATGAACCTTTTTACTCCTTAGCTCTTTAGTTTCTTTGCCAACAATTTTTATCGGCTCTCTTCTGACTGCTAATTCTGGAGTAATTTCCAAGTCCTATTGCGCTGCTTCTTCTACAACAAGATCCGGATCATGCACATGTCTTCTAAGTTGAGATACGTGAAACACGTTACGCACTCCAGGAAACCAATCAGGTAATTGAACCCTATAAGCAAGAGTTCCAATTCGTTCAAGTATAGGAAAGGGACCAATAAATCTGGGTGCCAACTTCCCAGTTTTACCGAATCGGATTACTCCTCTCATCAGAGAAACGTTCAAATAAACATAATCACCAACAACGAATGCCAAATCTCTTCTTCTAAAATCCGCATAACTTTTCTGTCGGCTTTGCACGATTTTCAATCGTTTCTTGATGAAATCGACTTTATCAGATTCTTCTCGAATCATATCGGGTCCCAACACAAGTTTGTTGCCAGGTTCTACCCAGGGAGATCTGCACGGTCTACCATATAATGTTCAAATGGCGACATTTTCAAACTTGCTTGATAGTTGTTGTTATATGAGTACTATACCAAATGCAAGTGATCTTCCCATGACCCGCCAAAATCAATAATACAAGCCCGCAGTAAATCTTCTAGAATTCTATTCACCCGCTCAGTTTGGCCATCTGTCTGAGGGTGATAAGCGGTGCTCAGATTCAGTTTTGTTCCCAATTCTGTCTGGAATGCCTCCCAGAATTTGCTAGCAAATATTGGGTCTCTATCACTGACTATGCTGATGGGAACTCCAAGCGGCTTAATAATTTCTTTGAAATAAATCTGTGCTAGACTTTGGGTGGTTCTATTGGATCTGACAGGTATGAAATGGGCGGTCTTCGTGAAGCGATCTACGATTACCCAAATACTGTCATTACCTTTCTTGGTTCGGGGCAAACCATCTATGAAATCCATGGAAATCTGTTCCCATTTCCAATCCGGGACTTCCAACGGTTGCAACAATCCGGCCAGCTTTTGTTGGTCGCTCTTGACTAGTTGACAAGTAGGGCACCTGCTAACATATAAAGAAATGTCACTCCTCATCGCCTTCCACAAGAAAGTGCGCTTGATATCGTTGTACATTTTACTCACTCCGGGATGAATGTAAAGTTTGAACTTATGGCATTCATCGAGCACCTCCCTTTTGAGCTCAGGGATGTCGGGAACACAAATTCTTCCATTTAATCTCAGAACTCCCTCACTATCCACTTGAAAACTGGAGTCTTCGCATTTTTGAATTCTTTTGATCATCTCTTTAACAAAATTGTCATTTTTCTGAAGAACAGAGATCTTGTCATTCAATGAAGACGTAACGATAAAACTGGCGATGATTTCATTCTTTCTACTGAGCGCATCAACTACTACATTAGCCTTTCCCGGCGTATACAGGATATCTAGATCGTATGCTGCAAGAAATTCTAGCCAGCGCTGTTGTCTCAAATTCAGATCTTTCTAGGTGAACAAATACTTTAATGATTGATGATCTGTAAACAGTTTGAATTGCTCACCCAATAAGTAATGCCTCCAGATTTTCAAAGCAAAAACGATGGCTAGCAACTCAAGATCACGAGTTACATAATTCTTCTCATGCGGTTTCAGCTGGCGGCTTGCATAAGCAACTACTTGGCCTCTTTGCATTAATACTGCACCCAGACCTCTAATAGAAGCATCCGTCCAAACCGTCAAATCCTGATTGCCACCGATAATGGTTAATACTGGAGCAGTTGTCAATTTTGATTTCAGTTCCTGGAAAGCTTCCTCACAGTCGGAAGTTCACTTAAATTTCTCGTGCTTCTTTGTAAGCTTCGTTAATGGACCGGATATCTTCGAAAAATCCTTAACGAATTTTCGATAATAACTAGCCAACCCCATAAAACTTCGGACCTCTGTAGGTGTAGTAGGCTGTTTCCAGTTTTGAATTGCTGTAATTTTGCTCGGATCTACAGAAATTCCTTCCTTTGACACGACATGGCCAAGGAATTTCACCTCTTCCTGCCAGAAGATACATTTAGAGAATTTGGCTTTGAAGATGTTCTTTCTCAGAATCCCCAATACTTGTTCTAAATGCTTTTCATGCTCGGCTTTTGATTCAAATAGATTAAAATATCATTGATGAATACCAGAACAAATTTATTCAGAACTTCTCTAAACACTCTATTTATTAGTTCTACAAATTATGCTGGAGCGTTGTATAAGCCGAACGGTATTACTAAACATTCATAAAATATGTCTGGACCTATGAAAGCTGTCAAAGGAACACACTCTTCGGCGATTCTCAGTTGATGGAAACCTGTAGCTAGGTCCATTCTGGAAAATACTCTCGCCCCAATTGGTCTAACAGATCATCGATGCGGGGTAACATATATTTGTTCTTGAGCGTCTGTTTGTTGAGGTCTCGGTAACCAACACACAATCGGAGAGTACCGTCTGACTTAGGAACAAACATTACAGCTGCACCCCAACTAGAAAAGCTAGGTCTAATCAGACCCTTCCATAGCAGTTGACGAGTTTGATCGCCTAATTCTTCTTTTTCTTTTGGAGTCATTCTTTGAATTGGATGTACCACTAGTCTGGCATTTGGAATTAAATCGATTCTGAATTCAATTTCTCTTTGCGGAGGTAAGTTTTCGACTTCTTCAAACACATCTGCATAGTTTTTAACAACAGAAATCTTTTCTAAGGAAGTGGGAACTACCTCTAGCACGGACCAAAATTCCTTTCTATCTGGATCTGAACCATGGCATGGTACAGTAATATATCCAAGCTTCATTTTAATGTTTACTATCCTTTCCGCACAATTTACTTCCACCACGTATTTCGTTAACCAATCTAGCCCGAGAATGATATCGAACTCAGGAAAATCCATAACGACTAGATCAAAAGGAAACCGGTATCGAGAAAAAGAAGCATGTACTTTACAATACGAACTGAGAATAATAGAACCCCCTATTGGATTATGAACCTTAACCGATTCTTTAAGCTTTCTTTGTTTTAACTTTAACTTGTTAACAGTGTAACTAGCAATAAAACTATGTGATGCACCCGTCTCAAATAGTACAGAAACAAGAATATTTTTAATTGTAAGGGTACCTCCCAAAACATTGGGTTTACCTGCTCCATCGGAAGCAGTCGGCGGGTTCGCCCCGTCATACACATGAGAAACCTCTGCCTTCTTAAGCAAGTGACAAACTTTGACGAGATGTCCTATTCTGCGGCAGTTGAAACATGAACGAGAATTCTTAGAGTTCTGGCTTGAGCCTTGAGAGTTGGTTTTCTGCCGTTTTAGGGCCGTGCACACATTAGAGTAGTGCCCCATCTTGCCACAATTAAAGCAACTTCCCTTTGGCAGCTTGCTAGTTTGCTGATTTGTGGATGCCGCATTGCTTGACTCAGCCTGGTACGTAGAGGGCTTGCGCTTATTCCTCGCTTGACTCTTGGCGCGGTCCAGATCAAGGTTCCTTTGGTCCAAATCCTCATAATTACAGGCCATCTCCACTAAGTCTGAAAATGCTAGCTTGATGTGGCTCATGGCCCTGTCTTGATATTTACGCTTTAGCCCATAGATGAACCTTTTGTTCTTGGGCTTGGCAGTCACGATAAGCTCTAGAGCTCTAGCGAGATAATTGTGTAAACTTATTGAGGTATTCTTGCACAGAAAGGTCTCCTTGTTGGAGGTTTGCAAATTCATCATGCATGCGCTCAATTGCTTGTTCTGGGATGAATTTCTCCTTGAGCATATCTTTGAACTCATCCCATGTTCTCCCTGCATTTCGGTTCTCAACGGTGATGGCTTCCCACCATAATTCTGCTTCGTCTTACAAAAGCCAGGCGCCCATAAACGCCATGTCTTGATCTCCGAGCCTCAAGCCTCCCAAGATCTTTTGGCACGTTTTCAACCATGCTAAGGCCTCAATCATAGTGCCTGTTCCTGAGAAGGTTTTGCCCCTAGATTCTTATATCTTTTGGCCACTCGGTCGAGCTCGAATGGCTGAGCGGCTGGTGGTTGTATTAATGGTCCTTCTGTAGTGGGGACATCTCCTCGTCCTCTACCACGGCCTCCTTGGCCTCCACGGCCTCCTCTAGCTGCTGCAGCTCTGGTAGCCATTTATCAAGTTCTGTATAAGCAAGAAAAGAGTCAGCCCTCAGAAATGATAATTTTATTGTATGGTACAACAGAAGAACTTAAGGAAAGACAACGATGTACTGATCAAATTAATTTTGCTTTCCTGCTTAGCTCATTCTAGGACATTACTAGTCCTATCTCTAATGAGCTACTCGCCTTAGAATACTACTAATTCTATTCTGACAAAGTGTTCAATGTGTTAAATTCCAGAACTAAGGTTAACCAAAGCTCTGATACCACCTGTGATGATCCCAAAACCCCGTACGACGGTGTTAAGGATAATCATTGGAATATAACACATTAATCATCATTAGCAGAGTACATATAATAGCATAAACAGGAAATAGAATAATTTACACAAATATGACAGCGGAATCATACTTATCACAACATCAGAGAGCACAGTGTAGGATACAACTTAGTGCATAAAAGTACATGATCAGTCTACATCGCCGTAAGCGGTACATATACATAGAGAGTACATAAACGAAACATCAGTCTACATTGCCAGAGGCAGAATCATATACATATATAATAATGGCGGAAAAATCAATAGTCAACATTGTGTAGTCAAGCCTCGCCATGAGCCAAAAGATGCACTCCTGCTGCAGTGCAAAGCCAAAATAGGTCCGGCTACTTGATATTAGGCTGCCCGTGTGAGAATAAGGGCACCCGAGTTTGCAAGGTGAAACAAACTACGAGTCAGTCATGGGACTGGTATGAGAAAACTACTTAACTAATTATACAACAATAATAAGGCAAATCAAAGGACCACGCCACTTTCGCGGAACGGGTTTACTCCAATGATTGCTAGTGCATGAAATAAAGTAAATTATTAAATCATCGCAATGCTTTTTATAAAAGTGAAGCCATTATAAGACTCAAGTCCCATCACACATTGCAACGCAAGCCGGAGGATAGAGTTTTACCTTATAATGGCTAAGAAATGCTTGATACGTATAAAACAAAAGTGTATTGATATTATTACTAGTGCATGCATGTTTCAAAAGCAAATTCAATCATAAATTTCAATCATAGACGGCATAAGTCACCCATACCACTATGTCACCATACTAGTAACACAATCGAATTCGCAATTTCGTATTGGAGATTAGATTCCATCATGAGTTGAGGAAAGGGGCAAGCTCCTCTCCGTTTGAGACACTCTAGCAAATGTCTCAGGATCACACACAACGATCCTTGGAATCGGCCGGGCCGGTCCTCTCTTACTTTTGAGAATTGGCAATTCCTGAACACACGTTTCCCAGTCCTTACAGACCTATAATCGAGGCGCCTCGCGTTCCAACAACCACATAGGTGAAAATTATATATAAATGTCAGGGCTAGTAAGTCACTGACACCACCGTAGCTAGAAAGAAACGTCGTATTTTCCTAGCGGTCCTTATCCAGTTTTTGACTCATACCGAGGTGTGAGGCTCGTGAATCCACGCTATACACAAAGCTCTGCCACGTAGGCCGTGCTTTGATCATCAACAACAAGACTTTGCTTTGAAACAAAAGCCTTGATCATATGCCACTTAGGCGTGCCACATAGGAAGTTCACTCCATGCGACTGATTTCCATCGATATATAACCTCTGAGCTCGTACGTCTCAGAGAAGGACGTTAAGCAAGAGAATAAATTCTCCGCCGCCAAACAGATATATATTTAATAGAGACCAATCAGCACAGAACAAAATCCAATGTCAGACACACAGTCCATTTACAAGTTCATTATGGGTTTGAACGAAGCCGGAGGCACCATATTCCTCGCATATCCGTACAGTCAACAAATACGTCTGGACGGCTACCACTTCAGCTCTTTCAAGGTAGCTACTTCAATCATGAGTATCAGTAGCGCCCATCCATCCAATGTGAAGATCGTCGGTCTTGAACCGTCTTCAACTCTTCGACTTCTAACCGACGTTCAATTATTTGAAATGAGAGTTAACTCGTCCTTTTCAAATAATCCACGTATATTTAGATTTTCAAATCAATTCTCCGCATGATTAAATTATCCAACATTCACATTTCAGTTCCTTAGTATAATTTTCATGTCAAACACGTTCAACCATCAAATATCAAGCAAACCAAGCAGAATCGGTTTATTTCCATTCTATATCGTCTATAATATTATATAACGATATATCGCCATTTTTATTTATTTAAAAATGGCCCCATTTAATTAAATGACGTTTCAGGTCGTGCCGAGGCACTGGCGCTGTTTTTCCCTAAATTTGTTTTACACATATCTGAAAATCTAACCGTTGGATCTCAACAAAGTTTATATCTTGGGAAGATCTCTTAAAAGCGAACCCAACGGTTCCGATTTCATCAAAATCCGATGGTCGGATCTTTCGGTGTAATCGTTTAAAATTACGATTTCAAAACGTGAACTGCACTGCCTTGATTCATTTTAATTAATTTATATTTATTATATATATAAATATAATTCATTCGGCGACTTCTATATCGTTTTCACTTCAAATATTTCAATAACGCCTTTAAATTTTTGGAAAATTTCGTCATAACCTCCTTTGTACGGGAAGGGTCTGGAAAATCCCCAATCAGCCACACAGGCGTCTTATCTCAAAAAGAAAAAGAAAAAGCCAATCGGCTTATAAAATCATCACCCAAGCAAAATAGTAAACATGTAACTATTTGTCGGGCACAAAATTTTATTTCTCTTCTCTAGCCTCTTTGCTATAACCTGTTCAATAAATATGCATGTATATGTGTGCAACTCTAATCACTTATCAATTTTCAATTCAGTTTTATATTTGATTCGATTTGGTTTTACATTACCATTCATTCCAATGTTGCATACATAAGCCGAAAATCACATTATTAGCTAACTAATGAATATTTCCAACTCATGAAAATTTATTTGAACAAGTGGGGTTTCTAAAACTTCATATTTCATTTAAAAATGATATTTTTAGCGAACTAAAATATATTTCAACACATGACTATTTTATTTAGTTCCTATACATGTTTAAAATAATATTCATAGCAAACAAATATTTATTTCAACACTTGTGTATTTTAGCAAATCATCTACATGATAAAAATGGTATTTTTATCATCAAAAATATTTATTCAACACATGAATGTTTTTAACACTTCATATTCTCAATAAAAATGTAATTTTTATTGTTCGATCTTTTTATTCAACACATGAACAACTCAATACATGAATATTCCCACACATGGGTATTTTATATAGCTCGTACATATAAGAAAGATGTGATTTTTATTGTTAAAATAATTTATTTATTCAACACATGAATTTATTTCTCAACACATGAACTTCTCAACACATGAGTATTCCCACATGGGTATTTTATATAGCTCGTACATATAAGAAAGATGTGATTCTTATTGTTAAAACAATTTATTTATTCAACACATGAATTTATTTTTCAACACATGAACTTCTCAACACATGAGTATTTCCACACATGGATATTTTATATAGTTCGTACATATAAGAAAGATGTGATTTTTATTGTTAAAATAATTTATTTATTCAACACATGAATTTATTCTTCAAGACATGAACTTCTCAACACATGAGTATTTCCACACATGGATGTTCGTACATATAAGAAAGATGTGATTTTTATTGTTAAAACAATTTATTTATTCAACACATGAATTTATTTTTCAATACATGAACTTCTCAACACATGAGTAAGGTTTCAACACATGAAAGTAATTTCAACATATGAAAATAATTCTAACACATGAATATTATTGAAAATTTCGACAGCATAACGGCAGGGTAGTTAAAACCGGCACCGTCCTGAGTACGGCTCCTCGCTCTACCTTAAAACCTCATGGTTTTTGACGATGGGGATTTCATACATCTAATTCCCACACAGGTAAGTATGATTTTCTTTTCCACAATTTATTCTAATTTTGTTTCAATCACAAATGGGTATTTTTCAACCACAATGGTATTTTTCAACCACAATCCAAACAATATCAACTACAAACAATCCTATCAACCATTCGCATTATTCACCAAATTTTTCACGCCAATTCACAATCAATAAATATCGTCCATGGTTTGTGGACGAGGGGAGTGTATATATATTCGTATATAAATATATTTTATTTCCATTCCAACACACATATCATTTATACAATGCATGTATAATTCATACTTCGCTCATATAATTTATACCACGCATGTACATGAGGTATACAACATGTATATAATTTTTATTTCGCTTATATAATTTATATATCACATTTCTATTCACATTTCAGTTTAGAAATCTCACATTGGTTTGTTGCTTTGCTAAAAATCATAGCGTGCTCAGAAAAATCCACGGACACTTCTAGAATGTAGAGAGCGTCGACACGGTCTCGATGTTTCCTGTTTCATCGAATTTCATTAACACACGATAAAGATACGATTTTCAAACTAAAATCATCGTTTGCAACAATTAATAGCATTTTATTCCTTTTATAATTACACAGGTTGTTACCTGCTTTGGATGCTCCAAACTAGGTTTACAAAAATCGTGAAATCCGAAGCACATGGATGTAATCGATCTACACTACGATGAAGAGGGAAGTGAGGCGCAGCTTTCAATGGTCGGAGGAGGGAGCTCGATGGTCGGAATCGGGCGGCACAACGAATGGAAGGTGAAGACTTTGGAGGCGCGGTTCGTCGTGATGGAGCGACGATGGGGAGTAAGGGTGGTATCGATTTGAAGAGGAGGAAGAGGGCTACAAAAGGTTGAACTGGGTCGGGGTCTAATGGTGGCTGTGGCGGTCGGAAAGTGGGCGGGAAGGATCGTGTTCCCTCCGTCGTCGAGAGCAAGAGAGCGACAAGGGTTTTTGAGAGGATTTTTTAATTTTAAATTATGAATGGAATTTTTTAATTGGCCGGTGCCTTATTTACTTTTTAAAATAGTGGTTTTCCATACGAACACCAATCCAAACCCAACGACTGTCGCCCCTAGCTAAGTACCCCCATCCCGAACACAATCTGATATGTTTCGTAGGCCAATTCGACTGTTACAGTCAGTTATTCTTCAAATTAAAATATAAAACATTCAGTATTCGATTTAAACTTACATTTCAATTTGCCGAGGCCACATACTGATTCTAAAACTTCCCCAAAAATAAATCTTGCTATGTTTTGACGCTACGGTCCCAAAAAAACTAGTTTCGTCGAATTCCGAGACCATTTGAAAAATGGCCATATTCTGGTCGATCCAATTTAACAGAAATTGACCAAACACATTTTCTTTTGCCACGCTCACATATTAGCTTCTAAAATTATGAAATTTGAAACCTAGCAATAATTTGACATTCCGGATCCAACAAAAGTGGTTTCGTCGAATTCCGAGGCCGTTTGCAAAATGTCTATTTTCAAGGGCTATATATTCTCTATAGCAACCTTTCTGAAAATTCATTTGGCCATAACTTTTGATTCCCACTATGAAACTTCGATTTTTAAGATTCTTTAGAAAGATAATCGTAAACAGATTTAAATATTTTTGGTTTCACTAAAATCCGTTTTATTTTGCACCTGGTATAGTCAGTCAAAGTTTGAATTCAAATTTTCAAACTGCCGCACCATTTCTAATTCTTTATTTCATTGAAATATTCTATTTCAATTGTTTAAATTTCTTTAAAATAACCAATTTAATTAAATTAGCTCGTATTTTTCAGATTGTTACAAAAAATGTGCATGAGGCAGTTGAAGGCCACAGTATACTAGTAAAATTTTGGAGAAAATATAGTTTTTGATAATTTTTCATCTCAGGAAATACTAAGAAGGAAACATCACCACTGTTTTCATAACCGGACCAGGCTGCCAGCCCAACCATGGTTAACCGTGGGCCACTAGGCTGTCCAGCCCGAAAAGAGATAAAGCCGCAATGTTTAAAAACAGAGCAATAACCGTAAAAACCGGACAAAAACCGCAAAAACTGCTCAGACCGTGGTTTTAAAAACACAAAACCGAATTGAATTTTAGCTTCAACCATAAAACTCAAATTTTAGCTTAGCCTTGTTGTTGAAGGCCCAGGCCAATG